>NHTE02000005.1:61198-158246 GCA_002168265.2 Fusarium euwallaceae
ATTATATTCTTAGATAATCTCTATAAATTAATTAAATTATTATTTAAGATTATAAAAACCGCTAGCTTCTTAAGACTTATAGGATTATTTTATTATTTTAAGAAAAATCTACTTAAGCTTAAAATAATCCTTATAGAAATAAATATATTATATCTTATTAATAGGTATAATATTAAGATTTCTATATTAATAAAAGGTTATAATAATATCTTTAATTTTAGGCTTAAAAATAAGAAACTTAGACCTCTTTATTTAAATAATAAAAGTAATTATAACTTTTTCTTCCTTATTTATAAAAATCTACGGTCTATTAACTTAAGGGGTAATAAATTTAATTTTTAGCCTTATTATTAGTCTCTAAATAGTAATAATAAAGGATCTAAGGTAATAAGCTTTAGTGGCATAAAATAAGAGTAATTAAGTTATATTAGTTAAGGTATTATAATAAAGGCCCTAAGTAAGCTAAGTATATAATACTATAACTTCCCAGGTAGCCCTAAGATTTACTTCGCTTAATATAATAAAAATAAATATAAAAGAGCTATTTTTTATTTATTATTATTATAAAATATAATTAAAGTAAATAATAATTATATAAAAATAAGGATATTACTAAGTAAAAGGATATCTTATAATTTTATAGCTATTTTATAATTTTATAATTAACCTAGCTTACTAGGTTAATTTGCCTAGGGCGCTAGCCCTATATAAACCAACGGGTATGAGAATAATATTCTATTTGTCTACTTTACTGCCCCTTTAAATGCTATGACAAGTAGAATACTAAGCTCATCGCAAGTCACCATGAGGGATAATGGTATTTTAATGTCTCGACTATGCTTTCATTTTCTCTTTATTACCATCCTTAGATTAGAGAATGATGCTCATTTCTCTGCCTTGATCAGTGCCTTCACTCTTGATCCTATATGGCCCCATTCGCCGCACTTGAAGCACTAGAAGAAATCTGGGTTGGGGTTAGTTAGGCATGAATGTTCTCCATTCTTCCCATCCGGTGTGGTTCTTCACTATTCTAGTTCTCTCATCCTCTTCACATGTCGGTCCGACGAAATTAGTATCGGACCGAGTGACTCGGGTTGACGATCATCTTGTTGATGAACTGGAACCTGATCTTGCATATGGAGATCTTCAGACGTCACTGGAGCAAGCATGATATCATTTTATATAAATGGTTATCTAGCAAGACCACATATGGTCTAAAAAGTTGATGTCATTATCCTAAACAATGCCTACCTTTGAGAACGGTTGCTGAGGTCTCTCCTGTGGCTTATGTGTCAGTTTAGAAGACATCAACCAACAATGAGACTCCTTGGTTGCGATTCATGATAAATCGAATTAAAACTGACCCATGTGTAAAACAATTGATGATTTACTTGGAGTTGCTGTGTTTTAAAATGCCACCAATGTCATTGTATGTTGAATGCTTCCTCCAGCCTACCTAGTTTCACGTGCATGGTTCCCCAGAAGAAAAAAAAGAGGACCAGCCAAAGCCCTCTACCCATCTCCAGCATCACTCACCACGGCGCCAGCGAATCGAGTTGATACACGCCCGTCGACAATGGTCGCAAGGTCAAATGCGAAGAACCCAGCTGCGCTTGCCTAGCCACCCCACCGACATCATCCCAGCCGACGATGGATGAGGAAACGCTTAAGGAAGCTCTCACGAGCTTCCCCAACGCCAGCAAGACACCAGAACCTGCTGCGACCTCGGCGCTCAACATCAACGCCCTCTTCGACAATCCGCTCTTCGCGGGTGGAATTGGTCTCGCCTCTCTTGGCGCTGCCGCAGCATTTGCACGAAAAGGCGCATTATCCGCCCTCGGAGCAGCTCGGCGTCGATTGCTCGTCAATGTCGAGATCAGCAAGCAGGATCCCGCCTACCCTTGGATCCTAGCTTGGCTGTCACAGCCCCGCGAGAACCCAGGCTTCATTGCCTCTCGACTGACACGAATCCACAACCTCTCCGTTTCGACAACCACCGCATCCCGAACGCCTGGCGTCAGCGGACCACAGCATGCGCATTTCTTCTTGCAGCCCGGCTATGGACGGCACATTGTCAAATTTGGCAGTGCATACATTGCCGTCAACCGCGAGAAGCACAATACGGCGAACATGAACACGGGCGAACCACACGAGATTCTTCAGATGACAACTCTATGGGCTCACCGACACGTTTTCGAGTCAGTGTTTAGCGAGGCACACCAATTGGCAGCCAAGGCGAACGAGGGCAAAACGATTGTATACTCGGCTCGAGGAATGGACTGGGTACCTCTTGGGGACCCAAGGAAGAAGCGACCACTGGGCTCTGTGATCCTGGACGAAGGTGTCAAGGAGAACATTGTGGGCGACGTGCAAGATTTCTTGAACCGGCAACAGTGGTACGTTGATCGTGGTATCCCGTACCGACGAGGTTATCTCCTGTTTGGTCCTCCTGGTAGCGGCAAGACATCCTTCATCCAAGCACTCGCAGGAGAACTGGATTTCAGCGTGGCCATGATCAACCTTAGCGAGATGGGCATGACAGACGACAAGCTCGCCTATCTTCTCACTAAGCTACCAAAGAGGAGCCTGTTGCTGTTGGAGGATGCAGACGCAGCGTTTGTTAACCGGCGACAACGTGATGCCGATGGTTATAGTGGCGCGACTGTGACTTTCTCAGGTCTTCTCAATGCCCTTGACGGTGTTGCTGCCGGTGAAGAGCGGATTGCCTTCCTGACAACCAACCACGTCGATCGTCTTGATCCTGCTCTGATTCGACCTGGTCGAGTTGACTTGATGCTTCGCATTGGTGAGGCTACACGATACCAGGCTGCTCAGATGTGGGACCGATTTTATGGCGATGTTGACGAGGATCACGCTGGCCGTGAGCGTTTCCTCAACCGGCTCGAGGAGCTGGGCCTGTTTGGCCAGGGACCAGATGGAAAGCCATCGAACCGACACACCAGTGCGGCGGCGATCCAAGGACTATTCTTGTTCAACAAAAACGACATGGAAGGGGCGATTAATATGGCCGAAGGACTCATCCCGAGAAAATTTGAGGCCTCGGACCATGTTCCAGAGGGAGCCATCAAGACTCCTGCATGAAGCTCCGTGTCTAATCGGAGATTTGTATGAATATGTACCATACTTGTAGCTATTGTGATACCCCGGTTTGAATCATGATATAGGATGGTGAGTCGCAGATAGACTGTGTTGCCAAAAGGAGAAGGTGGCTTCTGGGTATCAAGCTACCGGCAGGCTTTTGAAGCCGGAATTGGATGATGATTTCGTACGAGTCTCATCTTGCGAGAATGTTGTATGCTCGTAAGAGCGCCCATCGAGGCTGAGCTGAACAACAGGCATGGTCGCGACTAGCTTGGTTTGCTCGGTGTGACTGATGCGCTGTTGTTGCCTGGGTTTAGGAGCGTGTGCACGCGCGCATATTCACAGCCGCCTTTGCAGCTCATATGTGCCACACTTAAACCTGACACAACTCCAAGCAAGAAGACAATAAAAAACCCGACGACGACTTCATCAAATCCAACTCGCTTAGGCGTCATTACCTTGAATACCGCATCGAAAATGTCTTCCAACTCCGGCCAAGGCCAGGGAACGCTGGATACATGGCTCTCAAAGAAACCATCCTCCAGGCCCGCCGCTTCTACCTCTGACCAGCCATCTTCATCAACACCAGCTTCATCATCGTCTCAACCTTCTCGTTCATGGCGCAACAGACGCAAAGACCCATGGAGACAAGGCGCCGGCCTCGCCGCTGTCGCCAAGGAGACGCGAACAGTTCTCCCCGATATTCTCAATGGGTTGCCCGACATTGAGGCCAGCAAATCTGAGGCGCTCTACTACGAAACTCTTCAACCGCTCAAGGCTGCTGAGTGTCCCAAGCGGACACCTTCGGGAACAGCTACCATCAAGATCGTCAACGACGACTCTTTCAATGCCGCCATCGACCTCGCTTCGTCAAAGGATCCCTCATCTGGTCGCGTCGCAGTCTTGAACATGGCTAGCAATGTGAGCCCAGGCGGAGGATGGCTGAAGGGAGCGCGCGCCCAGGAGGAGGCCCTGTGTTATCGCAGTTCACTGTATCTGTCCCTACATCGACGATACTACCCATGGAAGCAGCGCATGGGTCTCTACAGCCCAGATGTTGTCATCATCCGCTCCGACCAGGATTCCGGCCACAAACTCCTCATGCCTGATGTTGAGGTTGATGACCTTCCTGTCGTCAGCGTACTGAGCATTGCCGCTCTCCGCACGCCACCTGTTGCCAGAGCTGCAGAGAAGCAACCCGACGGCTCATATATCGACAGACTCGTCTTTGCAAACCCCGCAGATCGCGACATGACAAAGATCAAGATGAGAATATGTTTGCGAATGGCGGCGAGACGGAATCATGGGCTACTCGTGCTCGGCGCCTTGGGATGTGGTGCGTTCAGGAACCCACCGAGGGAGGTGGCTCACTGTTGGTTGGAGGTTTTGCAGGAGCCAGAGTTTCAAGGCGGTTGGTGGGAGGAGGTGTGGTTTGCCGTTTTTGATAAAAGAAACGAGGGAAATCTCGAGGTATTCGAAGAGGTGCTTGGTGGTGTGGAGGTCTGATTTGAGACATCACAGCTCTAATGATATATGACTATTGGTCGGATGGTTGGGCGACAGTTGAGGAGGATGGCATGGGATATGCCAACTGCATTTATGAATCTCAATGCATTTACAAGGGCCACTGCCCCCTCAGTCCCTCATCTTACTGTTTCACCTCTTGCTGAAAGCCAAGATGGCCGTTAAATCACCACATTGCTTGGCCACATCCTACTCGGAACTTCATTTGACTCCAATTTTGAAGATCTTTAGAGCAAGTTAGAAGGGGGCCGATGTCCCGGAAGCCATTTTCTTGGCCTTTATACGAAGCCAATCAAGGACTTTATATGATAAAAATCTCAAATACCGGAAGTCATTGGTCGGTCCGAAGACCTACGGACCCGGCCCTAACGAAAGTCAAGGAAAGGCCGAGATGCTAGTGGCGATGGAGCGTGCCTCCGTGCCGATGGCCCGGACTCGCCCGGCGCTTTCATACGGAAGAGGCCGAGTGAGGCTCGACCTGTCAGAACACGTGAAAGACGATGTTCCATGGGCTGAAAAGACAGACGTGGACAGGCCTCGAGAGGCTGAGATGAGCGAGATGTTGATTGGGCGCCTCGGATGACGGAACTGTTGAATCCCACGCTGCAATTCAACATCGTCATTGCGAGGAAGATGGCATAATCGATATAATGACTAAATCACACCTGAACGACATTCTCGGCGTCGACAATCAACTGATCTCTCAAGCCCCGTGCGCCCTCAGTCGTCCATCTCAATGGCTAGGGACTCACACCTTTGACACATCCTAGGATCACAGCTCTTTCGCCATGTCTCAAAATCTTCAAGAACCCACGCTGAATGTCTCAATATCCTGCGCTAAGGCATCTCCACCCGGCCACTTAATACGGGCCCTCGGCCGTTTGCAAAGCGTGCAGAGTTCTTCTGGTCTAGGGTCCTCGATGTCGTGATCGGCATTGCCTATGGCGTTCCTCGCTATCCCCGGGTTTCTTGCAGAACCACTGGGCGATTCACACGCCACAAATGCGACCTTGGGCACACGCAAACAAGGGAGAAAGAGCCACATGCTTTGGTTTCTAGGGTGGGGGTGTTCATCCAGCCTCAAGGGACCAAAAAAGATGCTCGACAGGGCAGATCGTCAATGTCAAGAAGCGAGACTAGAACCCATTCTTTCGGCAGCTCAACTCGGGCCAAAGGCGCAGACAAACCCCCCATGACGAGGTCAGATTCGTTTCTGTCTGGCTGGATCAAGACCCCTGTGAGCGCTAAAACCGGGATGTGTTTCCCTAGTCCATGGCAGTCTCTGACTTGCGCGAACCAGAAACAAACAACCCCAACCCCCATTACCTACGGATTGTACCTAATAAGAGCGAAATCTTGAGGAACCATGAGGGGGGTCGATCCTTGCTTCTTTCTTACGGGCTCTACGCCCGGCTGCGTTAGCACGGCGGGCCCTCTGGTGATGCCATAACCCCCAGCCCAAAGCCTCTCAACTTTATCTTGACTTTTCTCTACCCGTCGTTGTGTTGTTTTTTGGGCGTTTTATATATACGTGCCTCATCTCTCCTCGTGGGGTGCCGGTTCCAGAACAAGCAGCCTACCTCAACGGCTGTATATCGCCCTTATCGTCTCGTATCTTTTTTATCTCTCACCGGGCCACTCTTCTCCTCCACACATATCCATCTGGCCGAGGTGATCAAACAAAATGTTCACTCGAAAAGAGGATGAAGACGTCACGGCGGTGGATGGCCCGTCTGACTATGGCGATAACTACGGCGACAACTATGACTATAACCAGCATGGTGGTGAACCTACAGATGACAGCTCTGTTGATCCCGACTCGGGTGTCAAGCGTGGTCTCAAGAATCGACATCTTTCCATGATGGCTTTGGCTGGTATCATTGGACCTGGATTGCTGGTTGGAGCAGGCGGTGCGTTGAATAAGGGAGGGCCGGCTTCCCTAATCATCGGCTTCGGTGTCATTGGTAGGATCCCTTTGTCTTGATATTGACAGAGAATGTGAGCCCGAGTACAGACTTGACATTGCATTCTCGGCGGCATATTTAACACACTGAGCGAGGCTGACTCTTAATCAGGTATCATTGCATTCTCCATTATGCAGTCCCTCGGTGAGGTGACAACTCTATATCCCGGCGGTGGTTCGTTCATCTCTCTCGCTGAGCGCATGGTGGACAAGTCCTTCTCTGTCGCCGTGGGCTGGAACTACTTCATCATCTGGGCCGCAGTCCTCGCCAACGAGTACAACGTCATCTGCAGCATCCTCACCTACTGGGCGCCTGTAATTCCGCTTTGGGGCTACTTTCTCATCTTCTGGACTGTCTTCTTGGGTTTCCAACTGCTTGGTATTGAGGCCTTTGGAGAGGCTGAATTTTGGCTTGCTCTATTGAAACTTCTTGGGCTGACGGCATACTTCATCTTCGCTATCATATATGCGGCTGGCGGTCTGGTCGGTCAGGATAAGGCTCTCGGGTTCAAGTACTGGCACGATCCTGGAGCTTTCAACGGCAACGGCTTCCGCGGTGTTGCGACCGTCTTTGTCTTCTGCGCAACATTTTACTCCGGCGTCGAGTCCATCGCCATCGCTGCTACTGAGACAAGAAACCCTGGAGTTGCTGTCCCTCAGGCTATTCGACAGGTCTTTTGGCGCATCATCTTCGTCTATATGGGGTCGGCTTTCTTCTTTGGTCTCACCTGCCGGGCTGATGCGGATGGTCTCATCAATGGAGGCTCCAAGGCTCTACAGAGTCCGATGACCATCGCTATTCAGACTGCTGGCTGGCAAGGAGGTTCGTACTCAGTTTTCTTCAAGCATGTTTTATTCTAACAGTTCCAGGTGTTCATCTCATCAATGCCTTCATTCTCGTCACTTGTTTATCCGCCATCAACTCATCCATCTACATCGGCTCACGCACTGTCTTCTACATGGCGCAGTCCGGTAAGGCCCCCAAGATCTTTGGCTGGACCAACGGCAGGGGCGTCCCCGTCTGGGCCATCCTCATTACCAACGCCGTCGGCTCCATTTCGATGATGAACATTTCCACTGGCGCTGCCAGAGCCTACAGCTACATCGTGAACCTTTCCGGCGTCAGCGCGTTCCTCGTCTGGGGCAGCATCTGCATCATCCACATTCGATTCCGACGCGCCTGGAAAGCCCAGGGCCGAAGCATCAGCGAGTTGCCTTACAAGGCGATGGGATTCCCGTATCTTGCTTGGCTTGGTCTCGGAGCCTGTGTCTTTTTGGCCCTTGTCCAGGGTTGGACAACACTGTCGCCCTTCGACGCGGGCAACTTTGTGGATGCCTACATTCTCATTCCTCTGTTTGGAATCATATATGGAGTCTGCAAGTTGCTCTGGCGCAGCTCTGATCCGATCAAGCGTAGCTGGAGCATTGATCTGGACAGTGGGAGGAGAATGGATCTGGACCACAAGAGTGGCCCAGCTCTTGGAAGTGTACCGGGACAAGTTCCGATCTGGAAGAAGATTTGGGATTGGTTCTAGACGTGGAATACTCATCCCAACACATAGGTGCATGTTATGATCACTGTGCGAGGTTATCACGAGCTCAATGTAAATAATGATACCCCTTGGATTACTCACATAGCGAGGGTTAGTAGACGAGCCTGGGAAGTCATGAAATAATTATAAACGGGGATTGCAGTTGTGTCAAGATCGAGCCTTCTCAGATTGGTACCTTGTCAGAGATACTAGCCGTTGTATTGATGTGCATTCTTCCCTCGCTCACTTGTCCTTCAACGGGTTCCAAGTAAAGAGTCCATTCTATCAGCATAGTCAAATCTCGAGTTTCACCATTTGGTTTGATGAAAGTTCTGAGCTAAACAAGACTCAGTTGATTCATCACGCCTACGTGAAACCCTTCAAGCCTTTGTTTGCTTCCTAACCAGCCAAGTTGAACCCCCTATATACACACTTCTCCATCTTGACCACTACACTCACTTTTTCTTTTCAAGTCGAAGAGGGTCAGCAAGAGTAATTGACTTCTTCGCCTGGTCGATAGGTACTGGTCCAACCCACTCGATCCTGCTCTCGGCGGGCAGCACCCAGAGATCGCAGAACTCACCACCAGGATACTCCTCTGTTAACTGGAACCTCCCCCACCCGATAACTTCGGCCCAGGCTTTCACTCCTCTAGATGCGTATGTGCTTGCAATACGCTCCGGCACTGGAGTTGTAGGCGGCATCTGAATTGTGACTCTCATTACGCAATAAGAAGGGTCTTCAGGCCAGGGACTCTTGTCGGCGTTGATGAGTCGGACCAGCTTTGCGTCTACATTCGCGTCAGCCTCGGCGAACTCGGGATCTTTTGATTTGTCATCCTTGTTGTTGTTCTTGTTCTCGATCTCGATCTCACTGGTGAGTTTGTCCACAAACATCTCTGCGATCTCATCATCAATGAAGACGGGGAATGTGTTATTGGCCTGTTCAGAGTTGTTACGAGGCCATGGGACGGCATCGATGAGTCGCTTGAAAGACTTCATGATGTTGATGGTGAATCGTGATGACTCTGTTGGTGATGGGTGTTGATGGTTGATGGATAAGGGTATTGGTGTTTCTTGGCAATACTTGAGTGTTTATAAGCACATTTTTGAGGACATTATATCCAGGAGTAAAACAATTGTTCACTTCAGGTTTTTTCGTGGCTTTATTTGATAAAGCATTGATACCTAGTTTCTTTGAATTGGCTGCTTGGTGCCATGTCTTGTCCAAGAGAACGTTGAAGAACAAAGGCTCAGGGGACGATGCATGAGCAATCCTTTGATATGCCACCATGGCTCAAAGATTCTTTGGTATAGTCCCATTCATGTATTGTAGTTTGTGGTGTGGGTGCACTTCAAGACAGGAGTCATTACGAAATGGTTCGTTCGACTTCTCTGTCTGCCTAGGTACCTACCCTGTGCTCAACCCCTACATACGGGCGTCTCAAAGAACAGGAGCAAAAGACCCAATTTCGAGTGACTCGACAATGAAGTAAAAATTCAATAATCACACCTCACGTTCCAATCACACCGAGCTGTAAGGGCTTTGTGCGAACGTGGCTTGGGAAACACAAGCCACCTATATCTGAACGGTGGATGCTATTCACACAAGGACTATAACATGTGATACTTGGGAAGCCCGGAGGATTGATGGCCCGGCCCGGAGCTCAGGGGTTTATCAGATAACGGTCCGTGCGCTGAGGTGCGTTCGGGAGCGGATTGGCGCCCGCCAGCAACAGATTGAGTCTCGGTACATGGTCTCAGGGGTTGAACATGCCATTCATGCCTGACATCAGGCCAAGCTCATGTACCAGTACAAATTAGAGTTAGGCGATCTCCAACAACCGCAACGTGCCCTGTGTGCCTCCACTGGGTGAGTGAGGTCAGCTCCATCTCAAGCCTCCCAACACTCGTCGTCAATCTAGACTACATCACGATCGACAGCTCTCCTTATTAGCCAAGCGATATCCTTCTCCATACTCGACGACGACCGAGTCACTCAAGACCTACTCTTCAGCCATCTACGCCCACGCGCCGACTAGTACTCTCCACCGAACTCATTTCCCTCTCCGCAATAGCTCCTTTGTTCCTGACGACCGCGCGCTATCGCTATCGTTATCGCCGCATGCCTCGTTCGAGTCGCTCCGTCATGAAATTTAGCCATACCTCTGTCGCGCCATAAACAACTACACGAACTCGCCTTCAGCTCAGAATACCGTTTCTTCTGCATGTGTCTCGATCCCGATCGATCCGTCTACATCCTGCGTCATCTCCCCGCGAACTTAATCCTCCTCCACGTCCCTGACGTCGCGACCTTGGGGAGTCGACCAAGCTTCGACACGGCCGGCCACAAGTCGAATGAATGCAACCTTTAAACCCATTCCTGGCCGCCTTTTTCAAGAGCTCCCTCCCAAGCCAGTGCACACCGGTTCATCATCACATCCTACTGGTCCCATCAACGGATGTGCTTCTCACGTTCCGCGAGACCGAAAGCGGCTCAGCCCCCGCTGAGGTCATCGCCTCGGAGGACTTTCTTGCCAGTCATGTCCTCCGCGTGCCTGCCCCGAATGGCGCCGCAGGATCTAAGGACGGCGCCCAGAACCTGCGCGAGGTGAGGGGAAAGGCGAAGCAGTTCTCGACACTGAACGGCAAGAGCGTGGTTATCAAGGACACATTCATATATAGCAACAAGGGTGCGTATATTCAGCCTGCGCCGCGCAAGCGTGCATTTGCTCACTGAATCTAGGCTTCAAAACACTCGCGCAAGCTCAACTCCTCAACGACATTGTATTTTACCCCGACGTCTTTGAACCACGACAATGGCTTCTCTACTTTATCTCCAGACCTCTTGTCGGCATCTGGGAGGAGAACAAGATCGTCCCGGCCGTCTTTATTCCTGGCATTAGGAAGCGAAAGATGAACGAGCAGAAGCAGACATCCAACGCTGAATCGACCGAGAATGCCGCCCCACGCAAGAAGGACATCAAGAGCTTCCATGACCTACTCAACAACTTCCCCATGATCGCAAGGCAGATGCAGCCCGGCCTCGAGAAACTGTTCCTGGAGTTTACCAATGTCTTCCGCAAGCCATTACCTCCTCCACCATCGGCCGAGCATATCCCAGACCCTGAACCGGATGGACCTATTACCAGCGCCACGAAACGAGCTCGATCCAACAGCGCGTCGAAAAAGACGGGCGATGATAGCAGGCTTCCAGTCATGGAAAACTTTTACGCCGAAGATGACGAGGACATTATGAGGGCATCACTTGAAACTGCTGTCACAGCTGCCATCGATCTTTTCCAAGGAGTCGACAAGCAGCAACTATCTTTGTTGGGAGCCACGACAGACCTGACAGGTCCTTTGGTTGAGAAGCTGATTGAGCGCTATGTTACGGAGAATGTTCACAATCAGCTTTTCCCTAGGCTAAACGCCCTAAAGCGACCATACGACCTAGAGCTCGAAGCAAAGATCAAGAAGATGCAGTTCATCGATATTTCTCAATTGGGCATTGGAATTGACGGTGGTTCCAAAGCGAAACATGACCTCATCATTCAGCTCGGGCCTGCCGTCGAGGAGTTTAAGAAGATCTCTGCAGCTACATGCCCGCAGGTCATGCTGGGTCTCTTGCTGTCAACAATCAAGATTGTATCGCAGCTAACAGACTCCTCCAAGTCACATACGGTGCCATCAGACTCGTCCTCGGAGAAGCCCATCATGACTGTTAACGCGGACACACTGGTCTCGTTCCTTCTGTATGTTGTGATACGATCTCAAGTCAAACAGCTCCAGGCTCGATTGATCTATGTCCGGAACTTTATCTTTATCGATGATGTCGACAGTGGCGAGCTGGGTTACGCTTTGAGCACGTTCGAAGCTGTACTGGCCTATCTAGTCCTCGACTCGGCGGGTTTGCGACGCGCAAGTCGAAGGAATAAAGCCCTATGGGAAGCCGCAAAGACCGGGACTCTTGATGACCTCAAAAAGATCATGGAACCGGACGCTGGTGCTGCGGATGACGACGATTTATCCGAATCTCCCATCTCAAGCCGTCGGCCTTCAACTGCGTTGAGCCTTCAGAATGACACGCGGTCTTCAGGCCCAACAAGGTCTCGGAGGTCCTCATTGGTCTTGTCGCAATACGAGCATTTCTCCCACGGCTCAGGGCTCAGCCATGTGTTTCCCTTCCAAGCAAATGGTGACAATGAGACACACTCACATGACTTTACGATACCCATACGAAGGGTGAAGAAGGTGTCCATGGACACTCGAAGTTTATCGGAGGCGTCTGAGGTGTCTTTCCACTCCCGTACTGGGAGCATAGGCACGATTGGGAGCGCCCTGGAGGGAGATATCTCTGTTGCCCGATTGTCGCAAACTAACAACGCCTTTGGAGAATCTGTCCTCATGATGGCTATTCAGGCTGAACGAGCAGAGACGCTCAAGTATCTGCTTTCTCTATCCGAATACTTCCCTGCCTCATTTATTCTCGACGACATGAACAATGAGGACACAACCCTGTTGAGCGCCGCTATTCAGCTGGGCAATGCGCAAATCATAGACATGACTCTCGACTTTGTGATTTCGTCGACGACCCCCAAGCAGCTCATATCGTATCTGGCACAGCAAGATATCTGGGGGCGCAGTTGTGGTCATTATCTCTTTAATGCGCCCTCATTAATCACACGAATTGGCCACTTGATACCATGGCGACAGCGGGATAAGAATGGACAAACGCCTCTGTTCGCCCTCTGTCGATCTTACGACCATGGAAACTACCACGAGATGGTCGAGGCTGGACTGAACGCAGCGGCGGCTTACCAGCGTGACAGGCAACCCCTGCACATTGATGAGCATATCGACAACAAGGGGAACACGATACTGCACATTATGAATGATGCAGGTCTCGCCTTGAAGATCCTGCAGTACTGCGATGTCGACGTCAATGCGACGAACGATAAGAGATTCACGGCGTTGATGGTTGCCAGCAAATACGGCAGATATGACATGGTTCGCTCACTGTTTGCTGACCCAAGAGTGGACGTGGGAGCCAAGGAGATTAGAGGCCTCACAGCCGTTGAGCTGGCAAAGGACGACGATGTGCGTAACAAGATTGACGACCTTGCCCTCTTCAGTATGGCACCGGGGCCAGATGCCCGTATCACGGGAGTGGTAAGGGCATTCTTTGTGGAGGACGCAACAGTACGGTTGGTGTTGAAGTCGGCTGCACCAACGGACCACGACAGCTACACCGTTACGACCAGTCGCCGTTCGCTCTCTGATTTTGAGCACCTACCTAACCTTCTGGCACTTGAGAACCCGGCGTCATGGATCCCATCGCTCAACGATGTGCGCTCCCCGTTCCAAATACCATCAAAGCCTTCGCGAGCGATCTTGCGAGACATGCAAGCTCGAGCGGACTGGTTCTTGAAGATCATGCTCATGCATCCGACATTCGCAACACACGAGATGCTATGGGAGTTCTTCCTTGTGCCAGAGCTACAGTTGGACATGATGGAGCAGCGTACTCTTCTCAAGGCAGAGACCAGAGCAGAGAAAGTGAGAGACGAGTATGAGCCCGTGGAGGATGTGAGAGAGGTGGAGCAGTTTGTCAACCATGCCCGAGAAATGATTAGGAGCGTCAACTATTCGACTAAGAGTGCGACGAGACGAGCCAACAACATTGGGCTTGTGGTGGCTGGTACGTATTTCATGAAATGCCATGGTCCAATGAACGACAATGAACTAACAGTACATCAGACATGTACGATTCGTCAGTGCTACTTCATCGAGCTGTTTCAACGCTGCAGTTCCTCCCCACCACGCACGTCGAGGCGTTTGAAACATATGTGCGGTCGATCGTGCCGACCCAGTCAAATGCTCAGGCGACGCTTCACTCGACACTCTTGGCTCTCCAATCGACGGTGCAGGCTCTCTTGGCATCCCTGTCACGGCCCCCATCTCTCATATCTCAGATGAGAGCCGCGAAGCGTGAGGCTGATAGGAACTTTAACTCTCTAAATAAATCGAGGTGGCCCTTGGGGCTTTTGGATGACACCAGGCAAAGGCTATATGACGAGAAGGAAGAGCGAGCACGGAAATCCCGGGAAGAAGCCGCCAACATCGCAAGGGAACTTCGGTACACACAGCAAACAGTAGCTGGGGAACTTGCAGGGTGGCAGGAACTACACGACAAGCTAGGTCGCCGGGCGATCCGGGAATTTGCGCGAGGAATGGTGGTACAGGAGAGGATGAAGTTGGATGGCATGATGAGAGCGCTCCGGAAAATCAGGACAGGCAACGGAGAAGGGGGACCACATGCAGCGGGCAACGGGACGAGGTCACCAGCCCCTTCCTCACCGAGACGGGAGGTGACGGAAGCGCAACCGGCAGCGATGGATGAGTCGGAGGGCGGTGGCGAGGTTGGATAGTCGGGTAGCCTTGGGAGTGGATACACGGTCTGTCAAATCCACGATATGGGGAACCAGGCAGACACAACACCAGGGAGACGCGTGATATGGGGAAAAGAGAGACGCGTCGGGGAGCTGCAGAACGCGACGGCAGCACAGCCAAGACAAGTTGAGCTAAGCTCGGAGGCGATTCGCATGCGGGTCCTTGCACCTGGAACGATGAGGGGCTAGGGAAGGGATGCCGAGTGTACTTCGAGTTACTTGGGATGGACTGGATGGATACCCCGTGAGTTTGTGACATGTTTGGTTGGGGAGGATGAGATGGATGGAGGGGGGGAAGATAGTTTGGTGAGGCTTGCTTGTGTCTCCCGTGTAACCCTGAAGGCCACTTCTTTACCATATATTAGTATTCGACGTTAGATATTTCTTGGTGGACTGGGTAGATTTGGATGGAGTTTATAGGCCTAATATCTATATAGAATGGCCTTGAGGAGGGTGGCATATTGCTTTACTTCACATGTAGAGATAGTTGTAGTATCTCGTGTTCTAACTATGGACTTGATATCACGACATGGACAATGACAATGACCACGACAATTGAAGCTTAACCTGGACCACCACCAGACAGACCACCATCATCCGGCCTTCTTCAATCGTGCATATCCGAGCGACGCCTCACCGGAAAAAAGACAACGAGATGGACAGCTGGTCTGTAGCATGGATGCTAAAAGAGGCAAGTGGAGAAGAACTAGCTGCAGTACGGACGAAAAAGGATTCAAAGGCTGGCCTGTTCGCGAAGATGGCGTTGCAGAGCTCGTCAAAGCTGGGCAAAGAGCTAGGACAAGGATAGGGAATCGCCGAGGATCGAGTGAAACATTGAAACATGAAACCACCAGCTACAGAAAAGCAGCAGATAGAGCAGCAAGCATCAGCAAGCATGGAAGCCCGAGCTCGAGCTAGGGACGTACGGAAGGGAGCTAGAGAAGCAGAAGCCACGGTGCTGCAGATGTCCACGAGCCACTCATTCCCTGCAACAGCTCGCGAGACACGGCCCGCCGTGGAGAAGGCGGAGGGGACGCGGAGCCGATTGGTCCACGGCGCGTGGTGTCCTGGCGCGTGGTTGCGAGCGAATGGGAGACGAGTTCAAGGGAGGACGACGTGGTTGTTACGCGCCGAGGCTTCTGGTGGTCTTTTGCAGTCCCCACGAGAGAGAGAAAAAAAAAGGGCGGGGGCGGAGAGAGAATGAGGCTGTGCAAGATTATGGAAGAGAGAGAGAGAGCAAGAAAGAGAGACACAGTGGGCCGAGGTCAATCTCCGTAGCCGCTGGCAGTGCGCTTCTTTAATATGAAGTCTCTACGGTGGTAGAACGGCGAGTGTTAGGCGCCCGTTCGAGGTTCACGACATAGATTAAACGCCGGCGGTTAAGAGATTGGCCGGGACCACTATGTAAACTGTGTCAAGGGTGACCCCTTGAAAGAAAAATGAGTGAAAGTATGATGCTGCTTCTATTCTGAGGATTGGGTTCATATTTTTTCTCCGATTGAGTGAGACAGACCTGTAGCCTTGTGTATGTATATGTGTATGTAATGTACTATGAGTTGGCCACTTGGCGCTTATTGAGGACATACAGATAGAGTACATGAAAAAAAGAGCGGGGGACTCGCATAGACCCTGAAAGGAGAAGAGGCTATGGCGGTTGTCCCTTGCAACGAGGAATTGTGTGTGAACGCGGTGTAGTAAATACTAGATATCAAATTCACGACACGGTTTTTTACTTGAGATTCAAGTCGCGTCTTGAAGCTTTCCTGTCGCGTCTGTTCCAGCTTCTCGCAATGGACGACATCTTTTTCGTGGAGCGTTGGAGCTAAAAAAGCTAGGCCCTAGCTTTACCGAAAGAGCCCCAGTCTCCAGGATCTAAAAATGAGTCATAGGCGCCCGGCCATTCAGAGACCGGGGTCGTGCATCAACGGGGCCAAGCCCAGAATCCTTGGTCCCCGGGATCCGTGGATCATGCCGTGTGGATGGGAATATTTGGGTGTGCAACCGGGGGTGGTGGTGCCGGGGTTGCACAGTCCATATCTTGGGTCTCGCACTTGGACCATCCACTCAAGCGCCCGCTGTGGGTACAGTGTCAATATCATTGGGCCCGGCGAATCACGGCCTAGCTGTACATGTCTGCATCGCCAGATCTCGTTCTGTCAACTTACACACCAAGAGACAAAGACACAGTAGCGCGCGTGTGGTGGCCCCCCCGCGTGTCGGCGTCGGCAGACAGCGACACACAGAAGAGACGTGTTTCACATCATTCTCTTGCGTGTTTGCCATGTTTCTTGTTTCGTCCAGTTCGGATGGGTCCCCTGCCGGCCAGCCGCCCATCGCCAACCATTTCCTCTGCACTGCTTTGTAACGAGCATAAGAAGACGGCCTCTCCCTGGGTCTCTTGGGGCCTCTCATCTCGGTTCATCATCAGCCTGTCTTTTGCCAATCATCTCATACTTCTCCTTTTCCTTTTCCTCCTGTGCTTTTGTGGTCCGGTATCACTTGCTCGTCGTCTCATTCCTCGCACCATAATCACCCGTCCGAACCAACAGCAAAAGACAACACACCAAAGGCATATCTCTCTTACTAGAAGCCTCAAGAACCGAGGCATCTTTTGCTCTCTGAAACCACCCCAGACTCGCCGTTTCACGATTGCATCTACTGGAGCTGGCCTCCTAATCCCTAACCGCCTACATTCGATAGACATACGACCACTAATACCAACCGCCCAACATGTCTGCGTAAGCCATCCCATCCCGCATTATATCTTTTATACCAAACACTAACTCTCCCTTTTTCCAACAGTCTGGCAGTCGACATGCCCTTCGACTTCAACTTTCCTTCGGCCTCGATTGAGCGCCCAAGCCCGCCTCCTGCTATGCCCGTCGTGCCCTTTGATCAGGCTCTCCTCGACATGGCATACGCTTCGGCCTCCGCTAATGCTGCTGGTCACATTTCCGGCCACTCTCGTTCATCTTCAAAGGTTTCGGTCTACTCCACTGCCTCCGTCGACTCCGACCCGGAATCTCTTGCTTCCCGTCTCACCACTCCCCCCCGTGCTTCACCTCCTGTCCGCCAACATGGGCCTCTTCTGCTTCCCAAGATCCGCTCCCAGGACCAGGACATTGACGCTACTCCTTGTGGTCACTACCGCATGACAACGCCTCCTGCCCCCAGGCCATCCCGTCACACTCGCAGTTACACCAACCCCGAGTCCATTCACGCCATCACTTTTGACTCTCCCGCCACTGTTGCTTCTGTCAACACTTCATTCTCTAGCCAAACCGACGATCTATCCGGAGCTCTCCTTACTTCCCCAGCCAACTTTGCCACTCATGTCTCGGGCTCTTCTCACACACGTCGTGCCTCCAGCCTCGACACCACCACTCTTGACAAGTATGGGTATCCAACCTACCGTCAGATGCCCACATACGTTCCTATCGCTACTCCTCAGCCCCAAAACGACTATGGATTCGCTTCATACAACTACAGCCCTCGTTCTCAGTCCCCCTTGAGCATCTCAACTACTCCGGACCCCACCCCCAGCACCAACCTCATCAGCTTCCTTACTTGCCCCAACCCTGCAGCCTCACTGGTCCGCACCATCTCATTCCCTCTTCGCGATGCTACTACTAAGCACTTCTGGTGGGACGTCCGAAACATTCGCTCTTGGTCTTCCTTCAACGCTGCCACCATCCTCTCTCTTCCTGGTGCTACTGCTCTGCTCACATCGCCTGTCCCGGCTTCTCTGCTCCCTCAACCCGCCTTTACTTCGCGCCACCCCGAGACTGAGGCTGCCCTCCACTCCATCTACGCCTCCTACTACCTCCCCAAGCTGAACTCGGCCCTAGCCATGTCCTCAACTCGCCCGCTGCACCTGTCTGTGCCCCCCAAGACTTCTGGCCTCAACGACCTCGTGTTTGTCGCCAACGGTGCTGGCGAGTCCGCCACTGCCGCTGCCATGTTTGGCGGCAAGCCCACTGCCCGTGTTGTCGGCCTTGTCCGAAGCTTCGACCGCTTCAACACTGGCATGCGCGTCGAGGGTAACATCAAGCGGGTCGAGTACCTTCGCGGCCTCGCCGCCATCCACCATGCTATGCGCGAGCATGGATGCCGCTACGGCTTCATTCTTACCGAGATCGAGCTGGTTCTCGTTCGCAACGGTACTGAGACTACCCCATTCTTTGGTGACCTCGAGGTTACCTCTGTCCAGCTTGCGTCTTCCGCGCCCGAGGGAGACGCCTCCACACTCCCCCATGAGACGCCATTGACTGCATGCCTCGCCCTCTGGGGCCTGTGCCAGCTCGCCAGCGACGACACGCCTGCCGGACAGGCTCACTGGCGCGCTGAGATCGGTGCCCCCGCCGAGGGAACCCGTCGCAAGGCCCAACCCAGAGACTCGTGGATCCCCCAACCTCAGCTGGCTGAGAAGCGGGAGGCCAAGCGGAGTCGCGGCTGGGTCTGGCCCGAGGATGCCATTGGTCGCAAGGAGCTTGGAAAGAGAGGTGTTCGATACGGCGGCATCTAAAGATGGCTTTTTCTTTGATAGAAAAACACATCAAAACGCCTGGTTGCGAATGATGACTTTAACGCTGAACGATCACCTCAAGAATGGATGAATTGGATTAGAAAAAGACAATGATGATGTCACGAATAGCCTGTGTTTTTTCTCTGTAATTCCTTTAGTATTTAATCAAATCAACAAAAACTTGTCCAAATCCAGAAGGTCCTTTATCTCTCCTCGTGTCAACTTGTCCATAGCTTCGACTACAGCTTGTCAGGTGGATGCTCCTCCATGAGATCTACAAATCCAACCCCGGAAGTAACTAGTCTTTTAAGATCAACGACACCAAAGCAAGTATGAGTTGAGCTATTTACACTACTCCTCACGGATACGAGATCCGATCTTCTCCCCTAGGATATCCACCAAGCACGTCCCAGCTTTCAACTAGTAAACTCAACTACACACTAACTACTACACAAGCTTCCACTTTCAGTTGCGAGCTATTTAGCTGGGGTTGGCCTCAGCACCCTCTGCATGGCAGACCTTTTCACAATAGTATGTGATCTTTCAGACATGTTAGATCTGGGGTCAGTTTTAGGGAATGGGCTTCTTACCTCGTCACCACCAATGTGCCATCCAGCAGAGTTGCAGTATGTGCCGTCCTATACACCTGTCAGTCAAATAGAAACTCGTAGAGAGGAAGGGGACTTACAAAAGTACAGTCAGGGCACTGATCCCACTGGTTATCACCAGTGTTGCGGTTCCTGTAGGCCTCGCAGGCACACTTGGTGGCATCTGGGAGCATCTCAAACTCCTTGGCCCAAGTGTAGCTGACGCTGAAGGGAGTACCGCCGATGGAGGAGTACTTTCTTTCGGAGACGCACACGGCAACGTTGTGCAGGTCTGCAAAGACTCTGGGGGGAAGTTAGTAAGTCTCCAAGTGTTGACTTAAGGGGGGACTGACCCGCTGGTGAGGGAGAGGAGAGTGGTGATGGTGGTGTACTTCATGTTGAATTGATGAGAGGTTTGATGAGAAGTTTGATGAGGAAGAGGGAAATGGGGAGAATGGAGACAGAGAGATAGATACAGAAGAGTGATGAGTGCCACTTTGGTTGCTCCTCGAGATGATGATCCGGACTCAACTCGGTATATAACTCCCCATGAGCCATACTGTTCACAATCCCTCAAGGTCAACTAGATTACTCGATGGAGTCTCCGCCTCGTATTCATTATCCCCCCCACGACTCATGTTTCACGATGACCTCCTCAACTATACCTCTCGAGGCCATGATATCAAACCACGAGGCCACGTTATCAGCCTTACCTTCTTAAAACAGACAAGACTTATCTCTATGTCATGAAGATCTTTAACAAAAACACGAAAAAGGACAACGGCGTTTCCGAGAATCAATGCGATAGCCCTTTCATTAGTCCCCAATCCATCCGCCGCTCTTATCCCAAGAAGAAAGACCGAAACAAGATCTACATCTCTTAGTATTCGTGGGAGTATAAGCCCCACCGAATGAGGACCCTTTGGGATCTATATCTATCCAGTGACGTCTCTTGACACGTGGTTTAGAGTTTGGCAGGTGACAAGGGGGTGTGCTCTCGTGGTGTTGACGCTGGAGGACTAGGCGGAAACCTTGACAGGGGGTTGTTTCTGGAAAGATGATAGATGAGGAAAGTTGGGAGACGGATCGTAATCTATAATGGAAAAGACGGCATCTTTATCTCGTAATGGAATCAACTCATGGAAGTGTGGTCAGTAGATTGGAGCTCGTGCTGGTTTTGTGGTATAATACCCTGGGTTGAGACGCGATGAAATTCAGAAAGGAGCAGTTACCATCACTCTCTTCTACTCAAGTCTTTCGATCTAAACACTCCTTATCTCTGTCAATATGCTCTCCTCGAGTTTCCTGGGCTTGGTCCTAGCGACCACTGTTGGCGCTGCTCCTTTCCATGGACTGAACAGCACCAAGTGGACTCCGGAGCATATCCTTCAGCCGGACGAGGTCATCCTCTATGGTGAAGGTCGCAGTAAGTAATACGTCCCATCTCACTTTGGTTTGATTTTCCTTGTCAAACTTTTGTGTCCTCTACCACGATGTTGAAGATACTAATAAGATAACAGTGGAGGTCGTGCATGAGAGTGTCTATCACAACCTCATCGCATCCGACGGCATCTCCGAGGCCACCCCAGAAGTCCCTGCCCCCTCCCACCCTTTCAAGACTCCCTCCTCCAACTCCCTCGAGAAGCGTCAGTGCGACCTCACCACAGCGGTCATTACAGACCGCTCCGAGACCTTTGTCGACTGGGACGTGCAAATGTCCCCCGTAATCATCGGCACCGGTGACGGCATAACCGTCTCCGTAACCTCTGGCTACAGCGTGAGCAACAGCGTGAGCGTGAGCGGCGGCGCGGACTGGACAGTCGTCAAGGACAAGCTTGGCCTCTCCTTTGGTGTCGACTACAGCCGCACATGGACTTCCTCTGCAAGCATCAACATCGCCGCCAAGGTTGCGGATGGTTACTCGGGAGTCATGATCACTAAGCCTATCAAGACTAGAAAGTATGGTAGGGTTTTGAAGGGTTGCATTGGTTCTCAGACTGAGTCTGGTACCTTTTCTGCTGATTCCTTTGAGGAGAAAGAGTATGCTGGTATCAAGTGGGTTTCTGGTAAGATATACTGATTCTTCTGGTTTATATGCATTGACTAATTGTTTGATAGGCGCCATTACTCTCTGCTCCAAGAAGGAATTCCCTCTTTCTCGCTGCACTGGAAGTGGCAACTTTGTCTAAACACAAGTTAGCATGAACATGCACTCTAGAAAGACAGTTGGCTCAAGAATGAAGGTTGGAAGTGGAGTGGGAAGTGGCTTGGTAGCGTGCAAGCGAGGGTATATAGAAAGAATAGAAACGAAGCTCTTCATCAAACAAAAAGCCGTCATCGTATAGGGGTTAGTACATCAGTTTGTGGTCAAGTTGAAGCACTGAAAACGCAAGTTCGAGTCTTGCTGACGGCAAAACAATTTCTTTTTTTTTGCTATTTCGTGATGCTATAAGGTTATGCCATGCAGGATTCTCAGATCATGGTGTGTCATTGTCATGCAAGGAACGAGGGGGACCAATGAATGGAGCAGGGGTCATGTCTTGCATGTTCGGCTATTCCGAATGGTTGTCGGGTTGCTAGGTTTGGAGGATGGTAAATAACATGAGGAAATGGCTTTGGAACTCGGTTGCCTTTTGTAGAGATGCTATATCCTGTCAGATGTGGTTGGGATAGCGAGTGTCGGATTTTTGTCATCTTGGACCACTACCAACCACCACCACGGCGATGAACAACATCTAGCTTAGTTCCAGATAACGGATGGACGGTTTAAATAGTTTGCTACTTATCTCTTCTTCCTCGATGGTTATGTGTAGTTGTCCTAGCTGCCCTGATGGCTAAGACATTGAAAGAAATACATCATAATCGACTTGGACCGGCAGTCCTACATCACATGCCAATTCAGAGGCTCAAAGACTTTATTTCAGACACCAGTGTAACTAATGCTAGTCATTCTTAGATGTCAAGTCACTACTAAGGTATACAACATAAAATAGCCGGTAGGATTCACTTGCCCCAGTGCAATTGGCTGTGGTATCCCTATTGGGGACAATCTGTAGCAAGATCGGCAAATGCCAAGCTTCAACTAATCTTTTGTTCCTATTTATACACTTTTTTTTTTTTGGCAAGGATTGAGTAATAGCATTGCTCCGAATGGGCTTTGTTCAACTTGAAATGATTCTCAGAAAGTTTAGAAATCCTCAACTGTTTTCACTCCAGTGACTTGACTGTCCCAATACCAAGTTCGGCTACATTGTGAGAACATCCAATCTGATAGAACTAACTGTAGAAGCGTTCTAGAAGAAATCATGTCAATACTGTAACATATATCGCCAGACATTACCCCTGGAAACTTTCCAATTCACTAAAGTTGGAAGGTCGAAGGCACGGAACAAGTATCAACACTCCTAGCTTTGTCTAGGGACTCACCCATCATCTTAAGGTCTTGAAATGTAGTGATTATTGCTACATCTTAATAAACTGACCAGTTACAAGCCTCTTCTCTAATATTCCACTTCTGTTCTGTGTGGGAACCCTCAAGCAAGCACGCAACTTTGTGTAAATAGATCTAGTCTACGAAATGCCTAGTTATATCCTGACAATTTGACAGAGCTGAAGCACATATGTAGAGTCGAACATGGCCAAGATGGGTGACATACCTCCATGACTTGCATGTGAGAGATAACAAGCAGCATATGGGGGAAAGGGAATCGCTACTACTTTTTCCTCGGTTCCAGCCTCCCCAGTCTCATGATAAAGAGGCTGCCTTTGGGGGAAGGTCTAAACTTATCTCCGCTTCGACGCGGAGGGCACCCAGCCTTTCTCAAGTCAAGAGATTGCATGGGGCTCCTGGGCTCACTTCATGAATCACGAGGTCTACCTCACGCTAGAATCCCAAGGCAAAGTGGTCGATCTTTTATAGTTTATGTTTATTTCGATGACAATTGAGGTCAATCCTAGGCATTAACGGCAGAAGCTACTGATCTCCTCTTGTGTGGCCAGCACTCAGATGACGTCTTGCTATCTTGACGTGGCGGTCGTCAGTTTGAGCCCGAGGGGCAACCTCTGACAAAACAGCTCCGCGGAGCACACTGATCAAGAACCTCTTGATGAGATGAATGACCAGTAACTACAAAGTAATGAGGTAGCTTCTGTTCTAATCCGTTGCCATTCCCCGGGGGCCTTTCAGATGAGAGTTCGTATGTATTATCTTGAAAGGCTACCTCGACACTCGCACAATCTCTCTCTTCAAAACTCTCCCCATCCGCATACTTCCCGTTACTCGGTTCAAAATGCTATGCTGTGGATACATTGCGCTTCTCACGGCTTTGGCCGTAAGCTGGGGCCGAGGCCTCTTTATGTAGGCCCGGCTATACCACCCCCCTCACACCGAACGCCTCAATAGCTCGATCAACCACCACAAACTTTACCACCTTAACGACTCAAACCTCATCTGTGCCAACGACGACAACAACATCGATTAAAACCCTCTGCGAATCCGACCCCGACTTCCGCAAGTGTCCCAACCCAACCCTCAAGCTCAAACGCCCTCAGCGACCCTGCTTGTGTTTCCGCTTAGGGCTTCTGGAGGGGCACTACGATGAGCCTCTAGCTGTTCCAGGATCTGAGCTTAAACGAGTGCATCAAGAAGTGCTCTCAAAACTCAGAGTGCGGCATGATACAGCCAAAGCCTGGGCAGTACTGTAACACCTTCAAGGGCCGTCTCATTGACATCTTGCCGATCAACCCTCAGCCACTGGGACAGAGGCTTCATGACAAAGAGTGTTGCGACTGTGCATGTCTGCAGCGTATACGAAAGATCGACCACAATCTAAGCACCGTTGCAGAGACACAGCAAGAAGGCATTAATGGCAGACCATTCGATAATTGATCACACAAGAGCATATAGACACGGCGATAGATAACAGAGGTTGACTTCATCACATCGTTGCATTCAACTTTTGTCTATAGAATTAAATACGACCAGTGACAGGGTGTTTTCCATTTAACCCTTGGCGGCACCAGCCTTGATGTGAAGAATGTCACCATCCTCCACGACATACTCCTTACCCTTGGTCATGATCTTGCCCTTGGCCTTGACCTCGGACTCGTCACCGAGCTCCTTGAGGGTGTTGTAGTTGAAGACGAGAGCCTGGATAAAGGTCTTCTCGAAGTCAGTGTGGATGACACCGGCGGCCTGGGGGGCCTTGGTGCCTGTGCGGATGGTCCACGATCGAACCTCATCAGGTCCGACAGTGAAGAAGCTGCCCAGCTGCAGGGTCTTGCGCATCTGGAGAATAACCTTGGGCAGAGCTGAGTCGGCGCCGACGTTCTTCTGCTCCTCCTTGGCCTCAGCCTCGGTCTCGAACTGGGTGAGACGAGACTCGTAGGACACAGAGATGGGGATAAGAGGATCGCCCTTAGCGTTCTCGTTAATCCACTCGACAATCTTGGGAAGATGCTTGTTCTTCTTTCGGATAAAGTCCTTCTCAGACAGGTTGACGAGGTAGACAACGGGCTTGGCCGTCAGGAGGAAGAGAGGGTTGATGACCTCGACCTATTCGAGCGAGTTAGCATATGCTCGATGACCATAATCCAAAACGAAATTAGGTAGAAGATGCTGCTATCAGAGTAAAGTTTATCTCACAATGCCTCTAAGCGTTATTTAGGTGAGGCATTCGACGAGCTGGGATTAGATCAGGCCAATAGGCCTTTTGTCATCATACAAGCATGGGGGTAATGAAATGAGAACAAGAGAAAAAAAAGTCTTACCTCCTTGGGTCCCCAGGTGCCCTTGCGGACATCCTTGCCATCGTTGAGCCAAGCCAGGATCTTCTCAATGATCTCCTGCTCTTGACGGGCCTTCTTCTGCTCCAGACTCTGACCACCCATGCGGGTCTTCTTCTTCTGGTTCTCGAGAGCCTTCTCAACGAACTCAATATCCTTGAGTCGCAGCTCCTCGCTGATGATGTCGAGATCACGGGTGGGGTTCACGTCACCCTCAATGTGAATAATCTCGGCATCGTCGAAGCAACGAACCACCTGGAAGATGGCATCGACAGCACGAATGTGGGACAGGAAAGCGTTTCCAAGACCAGCGCCGGTGGACGATCCGCGGGTCAGACCGGCAATATCGTAGACGGTCAAGTTGGCGGGGACGACCGACTTGGGCTTGTACTTCTCGACCAACCAGTCGAACCGGTCATCGGGAACGATGACACGAGCTTCCTCGGGGTCGATTGTGGCATAAGGGAAGTTCTTGATGCTGTCAGCACCCCGTATCTAAGGGCGGCGGGCGGCGAGGGGGCTTCATACAGCTGGGTTACCAAGGTTGCACTTGGTGATGGCCTGGAAGAGGGTGGATTTGCCGACGTTGGCCAGACCGACCTAGGTTGAGGGTTAGCACACGACCAAGATGGCATGACGTTTGTCAGTGGAGGGGTAGCATACAATACCACTCTTCAAGTTGTTACCGGGCCTGCCCAGTGGGATCTTCTCCTCGACAACCTGCTTCTTAGGAGGCATCTTCTTTCTTGACTTGGCGTAGTTGCGACGTTGAACAAAGACGACCAGGCCGAAGCGAGTAGATGATGGAACGTGTCCAAGAGCTGCAGGGCTTGCTGCGCGGGGTGCGAAGTGAGGGGAGATAGAAGCGAAGGTGAGAGAGGATGTTAAGGGCTTCGTGGTGAAGAGATTGGTTGGCTAGTGCCAACCTCGATTGCCCTGGACGGCTTCGAAACGAGAGCGACGTCGAGGGAAGAGAGGGAAAGGGGAGGGAAAAAGTGAAGGAGAAGAAATTTCTCTTTTTATTTGCGAGACGGAGCTTGCGAGATGAGATGAGAATTTGTTCCACCCCACCTTGGCTGGTAAGAGAGGTTGGGCCCCGCCAAGTTTTCGGTTGCACGGAGAAGATATTGATCCGAATAAGAGAACCGGGGACAACGTCATTGGCTGACGAAAGCAGCCGATGTCGTAGGCAGGCATGACCGTGCGCAGAAGGAGAAAGATGGACCCTTGGAATTCTGTGTGACGCTTACGCTGTACGCGGATAAAATGCCTGAGCAGTGAGTGGCAGTGAATCACAGCGGGTAGCGGCAGCCTAGACCTGGAGTCGGGTCAGGAACTGTGCCTTAGCTTCAGAGGCGTTGCAGGTTGCTTCGCCGAGTATTTGATTGTCAAGGCCAACGTCGATCCAGTCGGGCCGGGCACCTCCGCTTTCTTGTCCTTCAAACTTCCTTCTTCATTGTTCATGATCGCTTTTGGCTAGATTCTTGTCTTGGTAAATCTCCTTTGACCTCTCGAAGCCACCGACCCTCCCCCATATATTCGTACAGTGTCCCGGTCGCCCCGCCTTCACCCTACACCATCGACCCCAAGCTCTCCGACGCACACTGACGTCGCACCGTCGCATCTATCGCGACGCTTTCCGCGCCAACTCTTATCACAATGCCTCGTCCTAAAAAGAGCTCCTCGGTGAGCAGATCTCATCGGTCAACGCTCTCGCTACAAAAGACCGAGATAACCATCCATGTCTACGACCTACTCCCTGTAAGACAAGTTACCTAACTCCGACCTCATGATGAAGCTCTAACCTGTGTGCCATTGATAGCCCGGCCGCCTCTCCTCAGTACTATGGACCGTCGGCGCCTCGCTCCTTCACTCTGGCGTTGTAATCAACGGCAGGGAATACGCTTACGGTGGACACGACAAGCGAGGGCTTACAGGAGTGTACTGGACCAAGCCCAGAACCGAGCCTCCCGGAGGCACTTTTCGATGCGAGATCCTACACGGCTTCACTCTTGCGAGCGATCAGGAGATTGATGCGACACTTCGGGCGGCCTCGGACGAGTTCCTCGGTACCTCGTACAACCTCCTAACAAAGAACTGCAACCACTTTACATCATATCTATGCAAGAAGCTCACAGGCCAACCCGGCCCGTCTTGGCTGAACCGCGCCGCCAGTATCGGTGTGGCATTGCCATGCGTCGTCCCGCGAGACTGGATCGAACCCCCCGAATACGATACCAGCGATGGTGCCCTTCTAGACGACTACGACAACTCGGACGAGCATTCCCGCATGTTGGGAGCATCTGCACCGCATCTCTTGACAGAGAGCAACGACGGTAGTGTATATGATGAAGAATGGGATAGCGAAGAAGAGAGAAGGCGTGGTGGTAGTGGCAAAGGAAAGCAAGCCATGCGAGACTCTGATGGGCGACGACTGCCCCCCGCTGAAAGGCTCCCGCGGCGATAGGACCAGGAGTCATGATATTGGGTATGCATTGCAGCCAATTTGGCTGGGTCACTTTGTTTTGGTGTTTGGAGTTGGGCGGCTCCTTCAAATCGGTCAGCACGATACCAATGGTTTTAAGAGTTGGGGCAGATTCATTCGTTAGGAACTTGCTGGTCAGCGCAAGTTAGGTCTTGTTCATTTGTATAGTAGTCGTACAGAGTATGAATAGTACATTCACTTCCAACCTCTTGCGGCTGAAGCATCAAACAGTATAAACCCGAACAACCCAATTCCAGCCCATTTTACAGACGTCTGGGCTTCTCGCTTCTGGTTCCGGCAAACTTGACTCTTGTGGAATCGGCCACACGGACAATCTTGTCACGCAGGACCTTGCCCTCTGGGCTCATCAGGACCTTGAGGGCCGCCTCTCGTCCCTGACCGAAGCCTCGCAGCACCACCTCCAACCGGTTGATCTTCATGGGCCAGCCGGTGTGGATCAATCGCTCCAGGACGTACTTTGTAAGAGAGTAGGCGGAATCGAATGTACCGCGTCGAAACTTGCGGAAGCCAATGTTGCCGGCCGAGAGGGAGATGATGGGCTCGCGATTGGGCTTTGTGCAGGTGATGTGGGTGTTGTGCTTGTGCGAGTAGATGTGGAAGTGGTATGGCTCGAGATCGTCCTCCTTGGCCTGAGCTGCCCGCAAGGCCCCTCCTCCGAGAGGGCTCATGTCGAGATTGGTCTTCTTCAGAGCGCTGAGGGCGAGGCTCTGAGAAAGACTGGCCATGGCATTGTTCTGGGGCGTCGCGGCGGCGTTCGGCTGTGACTTGCCGTAGATGCTCTGGAGGAACGATGAGGCGCTGGGTTGGCCTAGGACCCTCTTCCGGGGTGCTCGAGGCGGAGGAGGTGGGAGGTCATCATCGCGGCGGGCACTCGTCTGTGAGATTGGGCGGGCAATCTGGAAGGAGGACTTGGAGACGGTGGCTCGGGGTGCCCGGAGGATCGATTGCGCCGTGAGGCGACTTGTCAATGGCCGACTCATCTTGTGCGCATTGCTCGGGAGTGAGCGAATCTTTGATGGTGGTGTCGGCCTCTGCCAATTTTTCCTCCGATCCAATGCTCCAACGGGCCGGGGTCCGGCGGTTCTGCCGAGGCTTTGCCGTCTCGCCCGCCTTCCTCCCGCCCCGAACCGAGATCGCAAACCAAAATTTCCTCGCGCCTCTTCCACCACCTTCCACCGTCCATTTTTCCTATCCCAAACGCCTCAATCCACGTTCAATCGTGTTCTGTGGAGGGCTTCTTGTCTCTTTGTGTTGTTGCAATCATGAACTCCCTCGCGAGAAGAACGGCACCCTCGGAAAAGGCCCTCTCACGGGCCTCCGCTCAGCTCTCCGCCGGCACATGTCCCGCCTACCGGAGACTAGCCTCCCAGCTCTCACAGAATGCTGTTCGCGATGGCGCAAGGTCACAAGGCCCAATGCTGTCCGGTGCAGTTCGATCGCCGTTGAGATCTTCCTTCCTGCCCTCCGAGCTCCGCCTCTCCCCCACTTACACCGTCCAAACTCGCCTCTTCCACCTCTCCAGCCGTCTGTCTCAAGAAGATAAGCCAAAGACCGAAAAGTCAGCCTCAGGTGCTGCTGCGACCGACGCCAAGGAGAAGAAGCCCACCGAGGCCGAGTCGGAGAACAAATCCGAGACCAAGCCTGAGGAGGAGCAGTCCAAGAAGACGGAGGAGGGCGAGAAGGGTGAGAATGGCGAGGATGCCGGCAAGGAAGGAAAGGAAGGCAAGGAGGAGGGTAAGGAAAAGAAGGAGGACATCCCTCCTCCCCCTCCTCATGGTGACAAGACTCCCTGGCAGGTATTCATGGAGACCATGAACACCGAGTTCCAGAAGTCACAAGAGTGGAATGAGTCTACCAAGCAGATCGGCGCCGCTGCCAACCAGTTTGCCGAGAGCGAGGGTGTGCGACGTGCTCGCGAGGCCTACGAAAAGTCCACCGGCGCCGTTTCTTCAACTGTCAGCAAGGGTGCCAAGGTAACCGCCAGCGCCATCGGCAAGGGCGCTACCTGGACCTGGGATACCTCAGTTATGAAGGGCGTTCGCAAGGCCGCCAATGTTACTGGTGACGCCATGGACAAGGCTACTCAGCCTATCCGAAACACCGAGGCTTATAAGGACGTCAAGAATGTCATTGATGATGGCAGCTCTTCACGATACGGTGGATGGGTTGAGAAGGAGGAGCGCCGGAAACGCCGAGAGGCCATGGATAAGCAGCGAGGATTCAAGGCTGGTGAGGTCATGGAAGAGGATCCCAAGTGAGTTTACTTGTTCCAGTTTCGAGTGCATTTCTAACTTGCGCAGTGCCGGTACCAGCGTGACGGTCCACAAGGACGCGGCATGGAAGGAGGCTTGGAGAGATTTCCGTGACCAGAACCAGTTCGTGCAGGGCCTCTTCAGTATGAAGGGCAAGTACGAGGAGTCTGAGAACCCGCTTGTGTCAACGGCTCGAAGCATTACGGACCGTATCGCCGGCTTCTTCGCCGAGAACGAAACGGCCATGGTTATCAAGAAGTTCCGAGCCATGGACCCCAGCTTCCAGGTGGAGCCCTTCCTCCAAGAGCTCCGAGAATACATTCTCCCCGAGGTGCTGGATGCCTACGTCAAGGGTGAGACTGAGACTCTGAAGCTCTGGCTGTCGGCCGCTCAGTACTCTGTGTACGAGGCCTTGACCAAGCAATACCTCCAGGCGGGCATGAAGTCTGATGGAAAGATTCTCGATATCCGAAACGTCGACATTCTGCGAGCACGCATGCTCGACCCCGGTGAGGTTCCCGTCTTTATCATTACCTGCCGTACCCAAGAAGTCCACGTCTACCGCAACGCCAAGACCAACGAGCTTGCGGCTGGTATGGAGGACAAGGTGCAGCTGGTGACTTATGCCATTGGCATCACTCGCGTGCCCGAGGACGTCAACAACCCCGAAACACGGGGATGGCGTCTGATCGAGATGCAGAAGAGCGGACGAGACTGGTACTAAGGGGGTTTGCATCCATCAATTCACATCCGGCGTCAGGGGTTGGGGTGCACTTTGTGGATATCCGGAAAGAGGGCGGTTCACGACGGTTCGCCTAATATGTGTTTTATAACTTGTACAATATGTGCCATCATGTGGGATTATCAAGGCGGGGGGGCATTCGACACGAACAACAAAACCACACACAACAAAACGAATGAGCATTCATGGGGAGAATGGGTTATGGGGCTGTACAAATCAGCAAACAAAAGGAACAAACCACGCCGCTCTGCTTGCCTCGGGATGAGGCTTCTTTGTATGTATGTATGATTAACTGATGGAGGAGATGGATGACGATATTAAGATGGGTGGGAAGCATTCATAAGAAAAGGATGGACTATAGACATCGCAACCCAAAAGTTGCCTTGAGTTTTTCAAGGCCAAATACATATTCAAGGCTTGAAGCCGACTAAGCAATCTGGTATATATGCCGCGCAAAGAGGTATCATTCGTCCTTTTCATCCTCGCCCTTCTTGCCAGTCTCCTTCTCACTGACATCTTTCTCCTTCTTTTGCTTCTTTTTCTCTCTCTCCTCACCTTGCTCCCTCAAAATCCTCCTCACCTCCATCAACTCCAACCCCAGCAAATTCTGCCCCCAACTCTCCCTCGCAGCCTCCGCATCAGCCGCCTTGAACCCAATACCCCAAATCCTATCAAAAGGACTCGCCTCGACAATCTCCCTCTCCCCGGTACTCAGCAACATCTCACGCAGCGACCCCTCAATGGGCTCATACTTGCGCTTAACAGCGCTCTTACCCTTGGCGGGTGTACCCTTCTGGAACCCCTCCTCCGAGACGGCGTTTGTAAACTTGAGGATGTTGCCCCGACGCACAATGTCCCGCCGGTGGGCGTTCCAGGTTGTTTCGTCAAAGTTGGAGACTTTGCGGCCGAGGGACTTTACCTCGCGGGGGTGTCCGGCGCGGAGGATTTGGAGGGCGACTTTTTCGTCGTTGAAGAGGAGGGCTTTGTGATGCATCATGTAGCTTGACCTTGGTCAACCACGATATTTCACTTACACCCTGTTTTCAGCTTGTACTTACTGCTCAGCTGTCTTGTACGTCTTCTTCTCATCTCCATCATCGCGAAAGGGACAGTAGTACCACTGCGAGAGGTATCCAGCAACAGGATCCGTCTCGCGCCAAAAGTACAAGGGGTTTGACGAAGAAGAAGAGCTTTCAGCCATTTTCCCCAACACGAGTGATGAAAGAGGACGATGATTCCTGAGGAGTCTAGACAATCTCTCAGCTGTCTTATAAGTGCCTGGATGAATATTCATGGCTTGCGCTGTCAGCCTTACAGGGAATGGAACTTGTTAGCGCAGGGGGGCTGAGTCCCTCGCCGTTGACTCACGGACGGGGCGGACTGGGGTTGGCGTCTTTGGTAGGTTGAGGTTTGTTTTCTGCCTGGGCTCTTTCAACCAGCGTCTCGTGTGAACGCCTCTTAGAGCATGGACCGTGAATTTGAACGTCGAGTTGCTGGTATTCGAAATTGGCTCTTTGCTGGCTGTTCTACTGCCAGCCTCCTAGAGTTAATGATATCGTCAATTAGCTGCCAGAGGATAGAACATCAATTATGAGACTAGATATCTCGCTTGGAATCAAAGACAGGCAGAAGCTATGAATAAATAAATGGCCGTTGAAGTAGGCAACAAAAATGGAACTGAAGCGTTACACTAGACATAAGCTTCAAGCACACCACAGCAAAAAATGGAGACTGAGGGATTTGAACCCCCGACCTTCTGCAGAAGCGAAGATGCAAAGCAGACGTGATTCCCCTACACCAAATCCCCTGTTGACTTGTCACCTTTGATCTTAGAGTTGATTATGCATGCTTGCTCTCCGGGTTGTCACCAACCCTACACCTCCAACGAGATCATCTTGTCCGAGTTCAATTTCACGTATGACAATGGGAAGGTCCTGGGTTTTCTCTGTACGCTCTGAGATAATTCTACTATAAATTTACTAGGACTCAGTCGCAAGAAATACTTGGTCAAGATGATTGTAGCTTGGTGTAAGTGAGAGCTGACAAACACCTCCCTGATCTTCCATGCACACTTAGGTCGCTTCACGTTCCCAATGTAATGAATCGATGGATATAAGATGCTTAATTATATATTTAGCATGGGATCATTCAATTTTGTATACTTCCGATTATCGTGAGACAAACAACGATTGTTCCCAACCCAAAGTTATACCTTCTTAGTCTATTGATGTCGAGCTATCCTAGCCCATGATGAAAACTATTCTACCAGCAAGACGGATGGTATCGGATGCAGTCGAAACCTCCCTTCCCACCTATCTACCGTACGCCTCCAAGTAAAATACCTTCCAAAACCATCATATTCCGACAATCGTCATGTTCCGCTCACCGAACCCGGAAGCCGATTGATCGAAGCACCTAGAAACATTGCGCAGCATGCAGATGCAGGCTCGTGCGAATAGACGGCCAGGTATTGGCGAATCCGACGCCAACTGCCGGCATCCGACATGGAGGGGCCGGATCATGTGGGCACAAGCCGAGGAGCGCTGAAGCTCTGAGGAATGAGGTAAGGAGTAGAGGTATTCAACGATCAGGACAGTAAACAATTGATAGACATCTATCTATCTGACTGCCTGAGTCAGTAGGGAGGACCAGTGGATGTTGGTTGGCAACCTGAACCCACGTTGATCGACTTTGGCCTACAGATCCAAAAGCCGAAGCTACCAAAAGCTCTGACCAGCACTACGAATACTTCAACCACAACTAAAAAACGAACGAGATCTGGTCTTATAAGACGAATTGATCTCTCAAATAAAACAAGTCCTCCGAAATTCCGATTGCGTGCATACAGTAAGCTTATCAATCAGTGCGATTCACCAACGCACACACACACACCTCGCACTTCCGGCCGAAACGGGGTCCCCCGCGTCGGAAGCTTTTCCCCTGTACTTTTTGTCAGAGTGGGGGAAGAAGTCCAGAGAAAGGTGGTCGGGGACTTCGGAATCTCAAACCTCAACCTCTACATTACAACGTCAACAACATCAATCGATCTTCTTGTCATACACGAGGTATCGCATTACTTTTAAATCTGCCATGGACCACGTCGAGCGCCAGATGGCTCAACAAGCCGCCCAAGACCTCAGCCTGTAAGCATCATCCTCTGTCCTTTCTTCTTCCCTCTAGCTAATCCATTCTCCCAGCTCATCCCTCGCCACGCCCCTCAACTTCATCCTCCTCTCCGCCGTCCTCTACACAGCTTACGCCCTCCTGCGTCCATCCCCACCTCCCTCTCTCCCCCGCGACGCCCCCTCAACCGTCTTCCGCACATACACACCGCACACTCTTCTGCCTTTCAACGGCGAGGATGATAAGCCTGTGTACCTAGCTGTTCGGGGCCGCGTCTTTGACGTGACGCGCGGGCGCAACTTTTACGGTCCCGGAGGTCCATACAGTAACTTTGCAGGCCGTGATGCAAGCCGTGGTCTTGCATGCGGAAGCTTTGATGAGGATATGCTGACGAAGGATCTGGATGGACCGCTTGACAAGCTTGAGGGCTTGGATGGCGAGCAGATGGAGGCGCTACAGGGCTGGGAAGAGAGATTCCTTGAAAAGTATGACGTTGTCGGACGTCTGATGTCTGTCGCCGATGCCGAGAAGGCTTAAAGAAGAAACAAATCATGTAGTAGAGACGCAGCAGCAATCATATCTTTAGCAAAAAAAACCGGCAGTGAACCGCATTCCTTCATTACTATAACAAAGCAGATATTTCCCCTCTGGCGCATGGGCTCTATCCCGACAGGTCGTCTTACCCAGAAAAAAAAAGTAAACAAGTACCTAGTAAAAGAATCCACGCAACCAAACTCCGTGCAATGCCTCCTATACACTTTGTGCGTGGACGTACACGCGGGCCCCGAAGCAGACAGGTACTATATATCTTTAAAAAGAAAAAAGTAGAGGGGGCTAGTTCGCCGAGAGTAAGGGGAGGGGAAGAGTTAAAAAAAAGAAAAAAAGGAGTTGCTTCGTCCGCTTGAATCATACATTTGTGCCCGACATTTCTAGAATCGTCGCTGCTTTGCGTACTAGGGCCGCCGTCTTGGCTATGATGCGTTGGGCGCTCCTCCAGTCTCCGGTCTCAATAGTATCGCGGATGGCGGGGAAGAAGGCCGAGTCATAGGCCGACCAAGCTTGTGGTCCAAAGACGACGTGCCTGAACTGTGTACGGTTGGGGATCTATAAATGTGAGCAGAGTTTCTTGACCAAGGGGACATCAACACTTACACCACCACCAAGTTCTAGGTCCAGAAGCGTCGTCTCAAAGTAGGACATCTTGTTGTTGTACATCAACCGGGCGTTGCCAATATCGTTGGCCTCCCATCCCCCGTTACCCAGGACCTCACGGTCCCAGTCCATCTCCCACTTCTCAAAGCTGGCCGCGTTGTTCTGGACGAGTGTGACAGCGTCCTTGAGTTCCTTGAACGAGACCGACTTTGGCTGATTTTGCTGGCCTGCCCACTTTTCTAGGTCCGCCACCCACTGTCCCAGCTTCTGTCCATACCACGCCATATCGAAGGGTAGGATGGGGCGATCAGCAATATCGAGGATGAGAAGGCCCATGAGTTGAGCCATGACGCCGTGGTACCTGAATTCAGGATCAATCACGCTCTCTACCAGGTCGAACTTGTCGTAGCTCGTGTGATAGGGGTATGCGCCGCCCTCGAATGCAAGGTCCAGAGAGCTGGTGCCCGCGATATCCTGGAAAGCCACGTAATCGCTTCCCGCGCCCAAGCCCTCAATCTCGGCATTACTCTGATCCCAGAGCTCCCGCAGGGTGCTGTTGGTGTGAGGATCAACAACACGGGCGAGGGCATGTAGGACAGACTTCCTGAACACAGGAGATCCGGATGCGCGAAACTTGTCGCCAGCAACAACCGTGTCAAGGTTGATATACGCAAAGGCATTGTCTCGTAGATTGTCGAGATTTCTCTCGACATACTCGGTCGATCCAATAAGGTTGTACTCTTCGGCATCCCAAGACATGAACTCGATGGTTCTCAGGGGTCGCCATCCTCTTTGGACGAGATCGCCAAAGATTCGAGCCATCTCGATCATGACCGCCGTCCCCGAGTGAGGGTCAGTAGCTCCGAAAGCCCAGGAATCGCGGTGGTTACCGATGATGATCGACTTGGACGTCTGCTCCATGCCGTTGATGCGACCGTAGACGTTCCAGATAGGCTGCTTCTCTTCCTCATCCTGTATGTTCTTCAGACGCACAATTGGTGACTTGTCATCACCCGTCCACCACTCAATCTCTGAAACACCGCCTTGCCATTTCTCGGGTACCTTTTCGCCGTGCCCCTTGAGGTGTTCCAGAAGGACCTTGGCGTCTCTCCACGCCAGGGGAAGACTGGGAATGTGAACCAAACCAGGAGAATCCTCTGGCTTCATCCTTGGCGAACTCTCCTTGCTCTCCCATCCAGGCGTCAAGACGTCACCAACGACCCAGCTCATGAGACTAACAGATCCTCTCTGGACGGCGTCTTCGGGCATCCACGGTCCGTTAGGTGCGACTGTGCCCTTCTTGAACCCGTCGTCTCCGGGGTCGCTGTAGATGATGCAGCCCGCAAAACCAGCCATCTCGGCGGCTTTGACCTTGAGGGCTCGATCCTGTTGAGTTCCGCCATATCGGACAAGTGCGATAGCACCCTTAGTCTTGATGCCTTTCTCTTTTAGCACCTTAAAGTCCTCCCTCGATCCGTAATTGGCGTAGATCAGAGGTCCCTTGACGTCGCCTGACTTGGAGTGTCCGTGGAAAGCATACGTCTGCCGTCCCGCTGTTTCGCCACCAACCTCCTCCTCTTCCAGCTTGGCCGTCCATATGGCCTTCTTACTATCCTTGCTGTCCATAATCTGCACTGCCCGACCGTCCTTTTTGGGGTAGTTGATGTAAACATGGTACTCATCCATAGACACCTCGTCGAGCATCGCCTTGCTAAACATGCTCTGAACGTCCATGGCTGTCGCGAAATCGCCCTCGGTGCCGGCGATGTGGGCGTAATTAGAAAAGTGCTGCACACAGGCGCGCATCCTTAGAGGATCGACAGTACGTAGAATATGTTGTCGTAGATCCTCAGGGTTGTAGCGGAAACCACCTCCTAGGCGATCTGACAGACCACCAAACATGTCGCTGGCGAATAGGAGATAGAAGAATCCGACAACGATGGTGATGGCAAGACTGCGCACGGCAAAAAGGATGATTGCCGTCTTGTCAATCTTGGGCCAGTTGAACCTCCTTGTCTCGGTCTGCGTCTCCTCGCCTTCGCCTGTGGCAGCCTCGGTATCATCTGTGGAAGCGGCCGGCGCATCGGGTCGTTGGGGGAGGGTTATTCGCAGTCGGGGTAACCTTGGCCGCCAAGACCACTTCCACCGCGGCAGAGTCAAATATGAGCCTATTCGTTTCCCCCACTGGGAGCCGCGTGAGTGATCGGGCTCCTCAATGTCCATCTCCTGCATCTCGCGCCGCACCTGAGCGGCCTCATCATCGCTGTCGCTGTCGCTGGCCCATAGACTGTCCTCGTCATCAGTTTCCACTGTCGGCGGCCGGTAGCCGTCGGGTCTGCGGGATGAGCCAGCGCCGCTCGAGGACTGAAGTAGGCCTTGCGATTCTGCCTCGGTAGCATTCCGCTCGTTGGTCGGCGACCTCGGGGCGGGAGCCCAGTCGTCGGGATCATAGTGACTACCACTGGCTATAGCCTGGTCGTAGGTGGGAGGTATGGGGTCGTAGAAGGGAGCCTTCTCGGAAGGCATGTTGAAGGCGTTGGAGCGCTACGGCGCCCTCGGTTCTTTGAAAGTTCGGAAGAGGATCGATTCGGGTGTCACAAGAGACGGGGGATAAGCGAGAAATCCATCCGCTGATGGATGGATAGATGGATTCAGATAAAGGAGTGGGCGATTCGGATCGTGTAGGAGCAGTCTAGAGGCGACGTACAGATAAGAAATGAGCGTCAGGAAGGAAAGACAAGAGACAAACTCGGACGCCAGGATCGCATCGCCAAAGTCCGCAAGCCCAGACCCCAGGATAACGCGATTAGAGTGCCTGACGTTGCAAATGGGCAAAAAGTTGAGCAGGTCAAATACGAGTGCGTGGATGCGACGGGGATGATGGCGAAGCACTGGAGTGTCCACGTAAGGGACCGGAGCCCACTATAACCCGCCGGTTAGTACGGAGGAACGGCCTTTGAGCTGGTGACTCTGGGGAGGAGAGCAGTGGCTGAGTGAGATGATCCGGCTTGGCAGAAGACGTTGGATATTCAGGATGTAGACCAGGGAATGCAACAAATTCTCAATTATTCTTTCATTCTACTATTCAATTCATCAATCCCTTCTCCGCTGAAACCCTGATGATACTCGCCTTCACTTCGAGAGGCATCCAACGACGCGGGCTGTCTCCTTCTCCTGAACCCGCCCGTGCACGCCACGCCAGGATTACCCCACAAAAGCTGGGATAAGGAGACACGCTAACTCGGAGAGGGAGGTGATGAACAAAGCAAACTTGGGAGCAACTTTACATTGAGAAATGATGGCACAAATCGGCAGTTGGAAGTAAAGTTAGTATCTGTAGTTACCGGTAAATAAACGTTCAACATGGCAAAAGGTACGAGACCATCTCGACTACTTCTTCTCTTTATTCTTAGCCGTATCTAATATCAACGCTACCCCTGAACACTGCATCCAGCCAAGTAACGCCTCACTTCACTGGATAAGCATCAACAATCTCGCCGGCATGCCATCAATTTTCGGGCCAAGTGTACAGAGTACATATATACAACTACCTGCTCCCTCCTCGATCCACGCAGGCCAAGCATTATCTATCGCTATGACGTTCACGTCCCATTCTCTTTCCACCTTCTACTGCTCCTGCGTCACGCCTTAATTGGGGTACAGGACGATACCCTCGTACTGTCGACTGCGGATGTTCTCCAAGGTCTGGTGGAAGTGTCTCCGGCTGTTCTCAACTGAAGCCGAGTCCTGCTGGTTGCCCGCCAGGTTGGAATGAATAAGCTCGATGAGTCCATTGAGATACTTAGTTGTCACCTGAACATGTTAGCAGGTGCTCGAGACTTGTATCTGAAGTACTTACCGATTCATTTTGCTGGTCAAAGTAATACACGTAACGATCCAGGATTTCGACAAACAGTTCGATCGACGTTGCCGTCTCCATGCATGAGTCGGCCACTCGGAGGGCTCGCTGGAGGCACTCCAACACTCGTTTGCCATCACGGTAAAGCTAAACATGTTAGTCCTGTGTTGCTCATGTCCTGGGACTCTACATACCTCGGTCTCCTCCGTCTCGCCGTTCGAAGTGATGGGAGTTGCCCACCACAGATGACTCGCCAGGTAGACAGCTCGGCACTGATCAGGCTTGCGGAGAAGCTTGCTTCCGTGCTGCGCACACTTGGTGATGAGCGTGTCGTAGTTTTCTTTGCCAAAGTTTCGGGTCTGGTGAAGGGCAGTAGCAATTACACAGACCGCCTGGAACTGCGCCTTTGAGTCCGAGATGGCCTCTTCGTATACTGTAAAGGCTTGAGCAAAGAACTCGTAAGCCACCTCTTCGAACCCAGCCATGTCTGCTGTCTGACCAGCCGAGCAGAACAAGCGCAGCGCCATCTCGGCAGCCCCAGCGTTGTTGACGCGCGTGTACAGGGTGCTCAGAGCAGAGTGCATAAACTTGAATAAGGCATTGCTCTGGGTCTCCCAGTTATCGTCAAAGTGTTCCCGCAGCTTGAATCTTCTCGCCAACTTCATGCACGCCGTCATGAGTGGCGGCGTGGTCGTGCGGATACGCTCGTTACCTTCCGAGTATGCCTTCCTAGTCATCTGGAGGAGCTTGAACTGAGTATCATTATCCTCAGCCTCCAGCAAATGCACTATCCGCGCGAGCCATCCTTGCTCCTCCATCGTCTCGTCTGTCTCAACAGGACGTCGCTGCGCAACGCCGGGGTATCCTTGAGGAGCCTGAGACCCCTCCTTAATAAGCACCTTTAGTACCTCGAGCACATTCTCGAGCTGAGCTGTGGTTGAGATCTTGGTCTGGTCCTTGAGCAACGTGCGAGCGACACCGCCGGCGACGGCACGGCGGGTGGGGTATGATTGCGACTGAAACAGAGGAACATAGGTGGGAAGGGACAAAGCAGTAAAGATGGAAACATATCGATCGATGGGGGCTTGCAGCAGAGCAAGCAGGCTCTGTTGAGCCGGGGGCGAGTGAAGATCGGCATTGTTCATGTTCTCCCGCACCTTGGTTGTCGCATAAGCCAGGATCTGATCCACATAGTCTAGTCTGTCAGGATAGATATTGAGCGCAAGGTTGCAAAGCGATACAAGTAGCGCAATGATGTCGGGCACAGGCAGGTGCTGAGCGTCGACCAAGTTCTTGACCTGGGCGAAGAATACCTCGTAAAGCTGCACACTGTCGGTGATCGACTCCTGGCCGTTGACAGCGGTAGTCTCTGTCTCTGCGACTGAGGGTGCTGACTCGGCGAGTGTACTAGAATCGTCGGTGCTGGTCTCCCCAGCGTTCTCTTCAGGGGTCTCATCCTCCGTCTTCGCAGGAGTCTCGCCTTCAGACTCGGCCTCTGCCTCACCCTCAGTCTTGGATGACTCGTCAGCCTCCTCAGACGTTCCGGCCTCTTCAGAAGGCTTGGACTCTGTCGGGGCAGGTGGAGGAGTCTCCTTCTGGAGGTTGACCTTTTCCAACAGTTTTGTCAGCGCCTCGGCTTCAACCTTAGCCCTATCATCCGACTTGTCATCTGGACCGTCGCGTTCGGCATACTCGGATAGCCGGTCCATGAGACCAATGACGATGGACTTGACATTAACATGAGGGTTGAGGCGCGAGACAGCGCCGAGGAATTGGTCCAAGGTGTGTAGGTGGAACTCGTCAGGGAAAACTTGCGTAATCACTTCAAGAAGATATTCCTGGGCGAGAACGTCCCGACATTGGACCACCTGCTCCAGAAGGGGCGCCAGAATGCTGTTTTTGTAGGTCTCGAGGTCGACAAGTTGGCTCAAGCGCACTATGTTGCTGCCAACTAGAAGCTGAAGCTCCTTTCGCTCCCGAACCCTCTGCTCGCGCTCTCTTGAGTGGCCCTGATGCTGCAGCCGAACCCATAGCTTGTTCATCTCGACGAAATTCGTGAGCACAAAATTGATAGAATCGCTGAGGTTACCCTCAGGGCCGTCACCCTCAGTTGTCGGCAGGAAGTCCCTCGCTTGACCTGACAGATAATACCGGAGGAAGAGACCGCGGATGGGATGCTGAACACCTCGGCTCATGTCCATCATGTCCTTCATGAGTTCTTTGACGGGCGCATCCTCGATGGCCATGTAGGCCGTGCCGACTGTAATCATAAGATACAATCGTGGAATGATATTACCGGCATATTGAACAAGTTCGTAGAGGTCGGCGAGATGGTTGACCGGATGATTTTCGCGAAGGTGAACAGACAAGTAGCGTAGGGCGTCAAAAACGGCCATGTATAGTTCGTAGTACTGCTTGGGGCCGAGACTGCTGGTGCGAAGCTCGGAAACGAGAGTCGAGCTGTGTCGATTAGCGACTTTCCAGGGGATTGAGACGGGCAGCCCGGCTGTTGACCTACCAGCACTTGAGGGCATCCATGAGCTTCCCGGGAGTGTCGAGACATTTGCGCATCAGCGACGTTTGCTGTCGCACCGCAACGAGGGCATCCTCAAGCAGACGGGCCTGGTCTTCGGGGGGAGCTGGCGTGGCCATCTTGGAGAGCTATGGCAGCGGGGTAGCTTGGAGCAGGATGGAAGAAGCCAGGCTCCTAGCAAGTCATGAATATGCGACAATGAGAGTCACAATGGCGAAGGAGATGGCGGCGATGTTGGGATCGAACGGAGGCGCCGGGTTGTCGTCGATGGGTAAGTGCGCGCGAACAAGGCGCTGGGCGATGACGATACGGGGGAGGCTGAGATAATGAGTTGGGTCTAGCTCGCTGATGGACAGAGCTGTACCTGCACGTCTTTAGGCGGCAGGGGCTGCTCCCAGCCACGCCGACGACGGGAGCTTGCTGGCGCAGGGTCCTGTCACGTGATAGAATGCGGGTGCCTGAGTGCTGAGGCGCGTGGGTTCACTTGTCGGTTCAGTTCACCGACCGAATGGAACGGGCGCAGGGGAACAAAAGTGGTGAGAGCTTCGTAGCCGAAAATGAGATATCAAATTTCACTCAAACATATCTACTCGAGTCTTTCCATTCTTTTTTACCATATTTTTTCTCATTAACTCATAAAGATGTCATTACAATGATTGGTTGCGACATATTATCCGATGCGCCAATGTCAGTTGCGACCGTCCGTACTTGCCCTACAACATTGATGCAACCCAACTCCTCGCGTTCTGTCTTTACCGCGCCCCGTTTTCGACAATCTGACTTCTCTCCTCAACTCCTCGGCTTAATACGACTCAACTCAACTCAACTCAGCTTGTCAGACATCCGTTCCGTTGACAGTTCTTCGACCGCCCAAAAGAACCCGTACCACAATACTTTGCCTTTCCAACTCGCGCAGGAATACCCAAATCATCTCGAAGGAAATCCACTAGAGACGTCTCAATCGACGCCGAGAATGCGGCTAGGACTAGCATCATGTTCGACTGAGGGTGCGGCAGGTGGTGAATATCTGCAACAATCTCCACCTCCTTGATCGTCTTGACAGACGCCAGCTCTCGCGCCCACTCGAGGCTGTCGTGTCTAGTTGTATACAGCAGTCGAAAGTCAGATACAGTCAGACTCTGCGGCCCATCCCACGGCCCTCTCGGCCGGGCACCTTCGATGACGAGAGTCAACTTATCTAAGCCCTGCAAGTCTCGGAGGAAGCGACAGACTGAAGACCAGTCATATGAGTCTGGCTCAACAGTATTGGTTGGGCTGCGCTTGTAGAGACTGATCTCTCGAACTAAGTCTCTAGTGCGTGGTGTCTTATCAGCGAGGAAAGGCACCACAGCCTCCAGGTCCTCGCCAAAGTGGAAGGCGTGTCTTGTGTACAGAAAATGGGACGCCTCTTCCCGGATTTTTCTGTTGATGTGCATGACCGCCGTATGCATCGCTCGATCGGTTTCGGCGTCGGCGCAGTATGTTGTTTCGTATGACATCTTGGCAAACGACCGCTCCACGATGTGATAGGCAGACCGTTGGCACTTTGAGCGGCGAGCCTGATACTCGCATTTCGATTGATTCCGGATCGCAATATCTCTGTTTCCGCCATTGTCGAGGAGATATTCGTATATCAGCATGCGAATCTCTGGAGGGATTCGCATGAGCATAGGCTCCTCAGTAGCCATGGTTGTTCAGGTCGGTTCGCCACAACCAGGACAAAGACAAAGAAAGCAGGATCCCAGAAGTTCTTACACTGGGAGGGACACCCTTTTGAGGACAGCTGAGACTTGGTGGCCTCAATGATTGGGTCAGCGAATGGCGTCGATGAGTTGTTCCAAGAATGACGGGTGATGACGGGGAGAGCAAGGGGTCTCGCGTCAGACGCCACTAGGTGCCAAAGCAGCAAGTTTGCGCAAAGATACGGAGGTTTGGCAGGAGACAGCACGTCCCTCGACGTGGGCGGAGGCTGGACACTTATTTATGTGTACAGTTCAGCAGCGCAAGCCGATCAGCAATGTTGAGCCAAATGAGGCTTCAGGGTGGTCCATCAAGGTGCCCACTCCCCGGACCTTGAACAACTAGGCCGAAGCTCGGCTTTGTCGAACCATTCAAGACGGGACGGGACCAAATCGTCAAGCCGCATCGCATCGCAGCCCAGCTAGGTCTGTGTAGGTCGTCGGCTCTTGGTACATACGGTACAGTATTCTGCGGATGCGGGTGGTGGGTGTGAATCGGCGCTGGAACACCGTCCCGGCCATCAAGACCCCGAAAACTGTCTATGCACAATCAGCCGTTCCAATTACAGAGCGCTTATAGGTGAAGGAAGCCAATCCACCCCGGTGACAGGCCTCCCCGTCCTTGACCGACAGCCCATGGGGGTCACCTTGTTTCCTCCGCTGACTCGACCGACCCCGTCACCTTCACCGCCGACCCCACGGTCCCACGGTCTGGGTAACGTCTCGTTTGCTATCGCATAGGGTAGTTGGCTCTCCTGACATGGCCTGCGATCTTATGATCCAAGGGTGGGTTAGCTAAAGAGGTTTCTTTCGCTTCAGTTTCTGTTAGTAGTGGTGTTGCAAGGTCAACAATTGCCTGCCAACTGCTGCCCAATAGAGGCATCGAGAGGTGCGGCTGCGGTTGCGGCTGCGCACTTAGAGATTGGCTATCCACTGACGGGAATAGAGTCTGACCCTGCCGATCATCCATCGTGCCCTTGCTGCTTGCAACCCAAGTCTGTACGGCATCGCAGAGGGTCCCACTAACATGCAACTTTGACCCAAAACTCGGAATGACGAGACGGGACTGGAACAATATCTTTGTTACAGTCGGATGTTGACGGACCAGCTATCATCCGAGTTGCAGCGGAAGCTAATGAAGAGACGGGGCTAGAGAAGCTGCAGCATTCATCTTGCCTTATCCGAGCACGCAAGCTTCAACACTTTGACGAGAACGGGACGTCTTTCTCACTTTAAGTTGGGGATGGCGCGTCTGTCGCGCTTCAAGGGACTAGAGTAATAAGGGAATTGACTCCGTCAGGAAGGGAAATACCGGAGGCTCGATTCCTATCTGCTGGAAAAAGGCCTTTACCCCTTCGTCAACGAATGGATCCTCTCAACCATTGGTCTTGTCATGATCACCAAACTATCAGCAAGAGATCCATGTCATGCTTGGTTATGGTTACTCTTTGAGGATACCCGTTCGGAAACTCTCGCGACTACGCCTTGGTCACTCCGGGATTCTGTGCCACGGATCCATAGCATTTCTCTTGTGACTTGACTTTGTGAGGAGTGCGCATCGTGAGCCGCAAATCGCGAGCCGCAAGTGTTGCGCTGCAACCGGGTTGCATATGGAATTGATGATACCTTATCAAACAGCGGGCGCCACCCTGCCGCGATATGTCCGTTCCTTGGGCTGAAGAGGCTGCCGTCGTACATTAGCGCCCACATTGAGCCCCGTTCATCTGCGGCATTGCGCGGTGACACGGCGTGCTAAAGGTGAAGGGCAGAAGGTATTGCACATGGACCGGGCTGCCATCAACACCAACAAACAGGCGAGCTAGTGGGGAATCAATCGACTCTGGACCCTCGCTACATCCTTTTCGCCATCCAGGGGGAGATGATGGTGGCACCTCTTGACGACCATGTCCCATTCGCTGAGCGCAAGCCAGCCATATCAGCGACTCTGCCGAGACACGTGGGACGATGGTACATGGACGATCCGCAAGGCAAAGCAATCATCTCACCTTGAAGCCCAAAGTGTCGAATTCGTCAGTGCGTCGTCGGTCGGCAGGCGGATATGCACATTGACCTTGACTAGCAGAACTCGACGCCTGGTAAGGATTCCCTTTCTCACCGCGGGCCGCGGGTGGGGGGCAGACGTCCTTCAAGAGGGCTCAAGGTGAGGATATCCAAGAGAGAGAGGCCGACATGAAAGACCCATCTTGGATGGATATATCTCCATGCGCTCGCCAAAGCGCCCTGCGATCTTGGAGTCCCCGGATTGACTCCAGCATCTCTTAAGGCTAAATGTCAAAGGCGACAGATTTGTTCGGGGGAAATCTGGGAATCTCGGCCAAAATAGCGGACACCTCGTTCGGTGTGCGTCTGTCCTCTCGCTGTCGCTGATCACTTCTTCTAGAAAGCCGCGTGGGATGTTCAGGGATGGTGATCCCTACTAGCGTCCCTGCACGCGTGGTGGCACCGGAATATCTCATGATGACCTTGAGCCGCTTCTTGATTCAGTCACCACATGCGATAACGTCTTTGTTTTATCTCGTCCGCGTACAGTTACAGTGCCGCTCCGAGACATTCCTCTCTAATGGCCCCCCAGGTCCCGCAGCGACCTTACTGGCTTGATGGTCGGAACTATGCCGAGACCATTCTATATCCGCGACGTTGGTGTGTCATTCCGCGATGCCTCAGTTCATCATCGACGCATTCGTCTCTACTGTATGCTGCCTCATCTCACCGCCGCTGTGAACCCCCCCTTCGATGTTGAAGAGCCACCACGGAGCCGTTTCTCAGCGGACAGGGGTGCGATCAAGCCATCCATGACGCGCTTGTGCAATCGGAGAGGTTCCGAGAATCGGGAGTTGGCGAGCGGCTGAGCATGTTTGGCGCTGAGGTGTAGCATGGCGACGTTACTGCAGGGGTCCCTGCCGGTGACGGGCTGGCCCGGCGTGTCCTTGAGCTCGGGATGGCTTCTGTTGCCGTCTAGATGATTGATGGCACTTGGCCGGCCAGATCTAATTGTGCGCCTTGATCAAGCCTCTTGCCGAGCTTACCACAGAGGAGGGTTGCTTTCTCTTTCTGAGCTAGCTCGAGACCAGGCGCCGCTGTCATTCATAAGAAGAGGAGGAGTCCGCTGCCGAGAACGGGAGAGAGACCATCTGGTTCGACTGTTGGGTGGGAGGTCACTGGGGCCTGGCTCACCATGTTGCATCCGTGGTGGCATTGCCAAGGGCAGAATACTCTCCCAACTCTCGTTTGCTGATTGTGTGGGCAGATACTATGTAGGCCAGGGGCTGCCAACTTGAACTCCCCTAACAAGGCCGGGACCGTCTACGGAGTGAGTACGTGGGTAAGATACTTTGTGGGCACACTGCATAAGGGGGGAAAAGAATCTTCTGGCCAAGTTGGGCATGCATACGTGCTGCACTATCGAAAGTAGGTCTTGCTTGTCTCCTGGCTACCTACACTCATGCCTCGAGAGGAGCGGTGTCTGTGTAGTTTCCAAACGTGGGATCTCGCCCTCCCTCAACCCCGGCCTCGATCACAAGTCTTCTCAGCTCCTGCTCCTCCTCCTTGCTCACCGTCACTCGCGACGCTCCCACGTTCTCCTCGAGATACTTGATCTTCTTGGTACCGGGGATCACAAACACGCGTGGGCTCTGCTCGAGAAGCCAGGCGAGGACGAGCTGCGAGGAGGTGTGCCCCTTTTTCTTCGCCAGCTCGTTGAACTTGTCCACGATGACGAGGTTCTTGCGGAACTTTTCACCCTGGTACCGTTCTAGGTTCTTTCTGAAATCTCCCTCCTCAAAGTCGTCGACTGAACGGTACCTGCCCGTCAAGATGCCTCGTCCAAGGGGGGAGTAGGCAAAGATGGACACGTCTAGCTCCTCGCATGTCTTGAGGAGGTGTGTTCCAGAGGGGCCCTCAATGTCGAGCGTCCAGGGGTTGTACTCGACCTGCACGGCCGAGATGGGATGCACGGCGTGAGCGCGGCGGAGTGTCGTGGACGAGACCTCTGAGAGACCCAGGTACTTGACCTTGCCCTCCCTATTCGTTGTTAGCCCCCCTTTCTGCTGAAGTCTGCCTTGGGTCAACTTACTCTACCAGTTGCTTCATCGCCTCGACCGTCTTCTCGATAGGCACGTCCTCCCTCGCACGATGCATGTAGTAAAGATCAATGTGCTCAACACCGAGTCGCTTCAGACTCCTTTCAATACACTCCCTCATATACTCGGGCGAAGAATCCGTCACGAGGTTGCCATCCACCATCTTGAGCCCAAACTTGGACGCGAGAAAGATGTCCTCGCGGCGCTCAGGGTGCAGCTTGAACCACTTGCCGATGAGGTCCTCGCTATCAGCGTAGGCATCGGCAGTGTCCCAATTGGTGCAGCCCAACTCCCAGGCGCGGTCAAGAACCTTGAGGCGCTCCTCGTCTGATCTGGGTGTTGTTAGTGAGGGAGTGTAGATGTCGTCTTGGGGTTTACACACTCGGTGGCACCGTAGCCGATGCTAATACCCATGAGACCAAAGCCAACAGCTGGAATTTTGGGGCCATTCTTGCCGAGTTGGCGAAGGGGAAGCTGTGCAGGAGGAGCCATGGTGTTTGTAAAACAAGTTGAAGCTTAATGTAGATCTCGGAGTTATGGTGTAAGTGCCAGTCGAAGATGTCTGTTCTGTCTGCTCCAAACAATCCCTCAACGAAGTCCTCCAGCTCCCTCTTTATACTTTTCCCCCCTCTAGTAAAACCCCCATCATTTAATCGTCATTCCCATGAAAACATTCTCCCTTCCGGTGTCATTCCGTACTCCGGACCTTCAACCCGGCCGAAAGACCCCGTTGTCTCCGGCATCGTGCATGAATGACTAAGCTCCGCACTCGGGGGACTAACCACGTCTGGCAACTGACCTTGCGGTCTTTGCGGGGTGGGGCCTTGGGTGAGTTTTTTTACGAGGTGAGGCGTGATGGCAAGATTGTGTTGATGGGTATCCAAGGTAGCTAGACCAATCTACCTCCCTCTGATGGGCTACGGAGAAAAGGGCAAAGTCCGAGGTGGCTGTTGAACAAGCGGTAACGTTAATGCTTAGATGTTCAAGTCATCAACGTCATAGACACATGTCCGAAACAGATTACAAGGTAATTCTTCTTTTTCCCAATGCAAGGTATCTCGCCCCCAAAACTACGAAAAAAACGCTACTCCCATTACTCGCACCCCTTTTCGTCTATTTCGTCTTCCGCCGCGCCTTGAACGTCTTGAGGGGATCCCGTTTCCTGGATCCAACCTTGAAACCCCTTCCCCCCTTCCTGCCCTTGACCTTGCGGTCCTTTCTCATTGCTACGAAGCCAATGTCCTTTGTCAAGGCCTGCTTGCCGTCCTTGGGGAGGAGGTATTCGGGGACGTGCTTTAGGTGAGCCTGCTGTCTAGCGGTTCGCAGTTCACCGTCATGACGAAGGTGTGTGAGTTCGGTGGGGTTCTCCTCAAAGTACCTGGTGCCGTTTGTCAGTACAAATAGTTATAAATCGAACATTGAATGGAAACATACCGCTTCAGCTTCTCACTCTTGAGTAGCTCCTGTCTCAGCTCCCTCGTTCTCGCCTCTCGAATAGCAACTTTGGTAACAGCACGCAGAGCATCGTTCATTCGGTATCGGAAAGGATCGACCTGCTCCATGTTGAAGTTGTAAGGCTTCACCTCCTTGCCTCGCTTCGCCTGCTGCCTGATGATCTTGGCCATGACCTTCTCATCCTTCTCGGCAGTTGGTGTTGAGGTGGGTACGTGTTTTCGGTAGAGCTCTTTGGGGACAACGAAAGACAGGGCCATGCCGGTCTGTCCAGCTCGGGCTGTGCGTCCTATTCTGTGTGTGTATGATGATGCTGTGGTGGGAAGATCAAAGTTGATGACTGCCGACACCTTCTTGAAGTCAACGCCTATTGTCTTTGTTAGTAGATGATCTTATAATCTCGAAAGATGGACTAGCCAGTCTTTCGAGGGATAGACCAATCGCATACCTCTTGATACACCATACTCCTTGTCGCCCTTAGACTTCTTGGCCTTCTTCTTCGGCCGCTTCGTCTCAGCTTCAGCATCGTTGTCTCCCTCAACAGCCTTCTCCTTAGCCTCATCTCCCTCACCCTCAGCGGCCTCGTCGTCACCCAGCATGTCGTTCTTCTCGTCTGCAGCGATAATAATGTCGTACACATTTCGGTTGAATTCCTCCACGACGTGTACTCTCGAGTTCAGGGGCAGTTCTGAGTTGAGAATACAGCTTCGAATACCAAACTGCTCAAAGAAGAGCTTTAATCGGTAGCATCGGTCAATGTCACTGACAAAGATGATGCACTTGCCCTTGATGAGTCGGAGTTTGAAGATGACATAGGCTAGAAGGAACTTTTCGTCTTCACCACACCTATAGACTGTTAGCAATCGTGTCGCATATGTAGGAAACCGTTGTGTACGTACTTGGCGACAAACTGAGTTATACCCTCGCCTTCGGCCTCCTTCTCTTTCAGATCGAGCAATGTCGGGTCGCGTCGGAAGATTCCCTTGAGCGTATCAACCTCATCAGTGAGGGTCGCACTCATCATCATAACCTGAACGCCCTTGGGAACGGATCGCGCAAGGCTCTCCAGATCCTCGCTGTAACCATAGGAAAGGACAAGATCCGCTTCATCGAGAACCAGATGTGTGAGCTTGTCGAGGGAGAGGGCGGACGAGTTGACATTGTGCCATGCGGTCGCGGGAGTCGAAATGACAATGTCGGGAGAGTTGGAGAGGAGGGCGCGCTGGACGGCGTTGGAGACCTTGTCGGTCAACTTGACGGTGCTGATGTCCTTGGCGCAGAAGCTGGCGAATTGTTCGATGGCCTTGAAGACTTGGTCGGCAAGCTCGCGAGTCGGTACGAGGATGAGAGCGGCTGTGAAGGCGGTAGAATCGGTCTGCAAGCACAATGGTTAGTGAATAGTACGACCTTCGGCTTGAATGGCATGCACGTACGGTCTTGCGCTTCAGGATGCTCGACAGCAGAGGCAGAACATAGGCGGCAGTCTTTCCAGAACCACAATCAGCCTTTGCAAGAACATCCTGACCGTTCAGAGCAAGCGGAATAGCCTTGCGCTGCACAAGAGTAGGCTTCGCAAACTTTTGCTGCGCGACGGCCTGGAGAAGTCTAGGATCAAGACCAAGATCGGCAAACGAAGTATCTTCCTCCGCAGGCTTTTCGACTTTTGTCTCGGCAGCTTTCGACTCTTCAGCCTGATCGCGCTTTCTCTTTGTGGCTCCCATGTTTTGAATCGAGCGTGTTGAGGCTGTCGTGGGGGAGGGATTGTCGATTTCTCAGCGAGAGACCTTCGATAATCTTTCTTGGTTCTTCGGTGCTCTTTCCTCCAAATTTCCAACGGACTGAGGGGCAGCTCTGGGGCGGATCATTACGTGATTGGCTTAAGGGTCATGCACCTAACCTCTTACGGCTTAGAACCTAAGCCTCGGAAAAACTCACTGGTACTCAGGCAACTTTTTTTTTTTCTTATCGCTCTTATCGATTCAAAAAGTCTGCCTGCGAATAATATCGCCCTTGACTGGGAATAGCTTCATTTTTCTCTTGACACTTGATGTTTTCTACCTAGTTGGGACAGCAAAAGTGTGAGTCCCACTCAATGTGACCACTTTTGTCAAAAGTTTCTTGATTAGGCTGTAAGTCTATGATTTATTACCGAATTCTGCGTGAAGTGCCTGTGGACTACATCTACTGCCATTTACGATCCAGTCATGTCTATCATCGGATGTTGCAAAGTAAGTAAAGTTTGCTTTTACAAGGTACTCTCAGCTCACATTTTGCACTTCATTGGGCTTAGCTCATTGATCATCAACGATTTATATTCATTCAGTCGCTCAATTCGATATATCCCTAAATCCCATGGCCTAATTCCCTGGCCTGCAAACACTCAAAAACAAATGCTCCATAACACTTCTATTTTCTTTTTCCCTCGTGGCAGGCATTTACCACTTGAGAACACGCTGGGGGAAGTACTCATCAATGAGCTCCATGTAGTAAGGCTTGAGCTTCTCAGCATCAGGAACACCATCGCTCTTGGAGTACAGATCATAAGGGTTGAAGGCCTGGACGGCCTTGATCATCTCGTAGTCCTTGTCGCACATGAGGTGGCGGTAGGCTCCCTCGCGGTGCCAGGGGTAGAAGGAGTGGTAGCGGATCATGGCCAGGGCCTCGTCGGGGAGGGTGGACTGGTCCTTTACCACATGGTAGAGGTACTCGTCGTGGCCCCAGCTGAGCATGATGTTGTCGAGACCGCAGTTGGGGGAGTAGATGCCGTACTTGGTGTTGTAGTCGGGGTTGCTCGCGTCAGGGTTGCCCTCGGCGAAAGTCTCAGGGTAGATGATCTTGTCGCTGAAGGCGCAGCCAACGGGGAAGGTGTCACCAACGACATCCCACTGGCCCTGGGTCTCGAGCTCAGGGAAGAAGAGCATCAGCTTGCCCAGGTCATGGATGAGACCGGTCAGCTGCATCCAGCGGGGCTTTCCGTCACGGCGGATAGCTTCAGCAGACTGGAGAAGGTGCTGAATCTGAGACAGAGAGGTATCAGGGTCAGACTCGTCGACAAGAGTGTTGAGCTTCTCCATAGCCTCCCAGATGGTCATCTCAGCACGGGGACGAGTAGCATTGTAGAAGCGGTTGCGGGCAGCCAGGTTGTAAGAGACGGTCTGCTTGTGGTGCTGCTCGCGGTAAAAGTTCTTGACGCGGTCGGTCGCATCGGCGTACTGGCGGAAGGTGTTCTTGTCCTTTTCGCTGTCAAACTTGGACTTTTCGTCGTACTTGATGACGTTGACGTCGTCAATCTTGTCGGAGAGGACCTCGAGGGCCTGGCCGTCGTGGCTGGCGAAGTCGTCGACAACAGCGCCGGGAGCCATTGTGATGGATTGTGGTTTTTGTGTAAGTGGTGATGAAGAGGGAACTAGGGTTTATATTGTGAGACAAGCTTTGGATGTGCTTGTAATGTTCAAGGGATTGCTTGAGAGAGGATGATGAGTCTGGAGAATAATCGATCTCAGGTTGTGTCTCTCGGGTCTTTATGTAGTTTCTTGTCTCGACCATCTCGAGTTCCATCTCTATGAGATAGATGCCCCGTATAAGCCTCCACACCCAAGTTTGCATATCCTTCCCCCCCGCACAAGAATTGGATCTTTGCCTCTGCGTCATGACCAATCTGCGTCATCCAAGTGGATGTTTGGACCTCGTCTTCCCTCACAGAGTTGGCCTCGATGTGGTTGACTCTGCCCTCGCCGTGGCCGAACGTCTGGGGGACCGGAAAGAGTTTCTCTGTTGAGAGGTCTATAACGGGTTAGATCCGCCGGGAGACGCCACATGGCATCTGTACCTCTCCACGTCCCTTTACCATAATCTTCTAGAGCCGCCGGGCATGTCCTATTCGGGAATTAGATGCGGCTCCACCGAACTAGAATTAGCATCATGGTTCTCTCTTGTGGAGAAAAGAACCCAGATATCGCGGGGGCTGGAATCTGCAAACCACGTTGAATTGGATGAGCCTCGATTCGCCGAAAAGTTCTCATCCCATTGTTTCCTCCCCCTGTCTCAGCTCCAACTTTTTCTTTTCTTCTACGTCACGCGGGGGAAAATGAACCGGTTAACGGACCCGGGCCACGGCCGGAGCTGGGCGATGCGATGCGATGTTCGGAGAATCTTGCTTGACAGGTACTAAACAGGAACCGGCCGGACCTGGAACGTTGAATCTTGGATGTTGGACCCTTGGCTTTGCCTCATCGCCAATGCATACGAGTAGATCTTTAGATCATTTAATCCTGCCTAGATTGGTAATTCTCGGCCGAGCATTGGCGCCCAGGAAAGACTCTAGAAGCTTTACTACGAGTTGTAGAAGCCTTCTGAACAAAGATGATCACCTGAACAAAATGTCAATCTCTCAAGTGAGACAAGCCAAGGATCCATTCTAGAAGACCCTCATTGACAACCAACAAACCTCTCTCTACGGTCAGTTTCCGAGCAAAACAGGAACCGCAATACGCCTAAATTTCATCAGAGATCCATATCGATCGTGCATGTATCCATACTCTTCTCACCTATCAACACCATCGTGTTGAACATCATGGCCTGATTTTACCCCAGCTCGTCGCCGCAAACTACCCCATGCGTGAGCCTGGACCTTGTAGTTCCCCCCACGAGAAAAGAGAGAAGCATGACCCGGGGAAGCCTTGCGATCTCAAGTGCCGGCGTGCGCCTTGACATGGATGTTTCATCTCGAAAGCATCTCCATCCATCTTATGACCTCAAAATTAGCAAGAACTTCCCGGTGCTTCCTCTCATCAATAGTTTTCGCCCCCTCACTCCTAGTTTTCGGGGAAATCTTTCCAAGATCGGCACACTCATTTCTCATCCCAACGGCAATTCTGTCCGGGTGGGACCTGAAGCTAGATTCGTTTTTGGCTAGATCCGGAGAGAGGCATACCAGATTTAGAAAGACGGGCCGTAGCTTTTTTTCACGATGCATCATATTGCTCGTGTGTGTGGCTTCTTTGTATGGGACCTTCAGTGTTTGAGGGTCGACACACCCAAGTCAGCTGGCAATGCAACGTCGCGTGGCAACTTGCATATTCGAGTGATGATGTCTTGTCTTGGTGGGAGGCTATTGTCGTGTAATTATTTCGGCAAAGTAGTTAGTTACCTACTCTCTGTTGACCTTCGGAATTCTCAACCCGTCAAGAACTTTCGCCTTTCATCTTCGTCGCCTGATGAAGAGGCAGCTCAATGTCCGAGAGGGAACGAGCCAGCTCCGATCCTCCATCTTCTGTTGTCCAATTGAGCTAGGCCTCCTGTGTGTCCGGCTCTTGAAGACCCTACCCGGAACCAAAGGGGTATTGTGTGTATCTTTTCGCTCACCCAAGCACAGGATCGCTCTCGACACTCAGACAACTGTCGCCTACCTTCTGACCAACCTGAGTCCGTCATCATGGAAAGATGTACTCGCCCAGATGAACGCTTGACGGCCCGAGAAAGCGACAGTTGGTGTCAGGGGATGGCCTTTCCTGGTGCCAGCACCTACATACATATGTACGATGAGCGATCTTGCCTCGCAAGCTACTCGTACTCATGTACTGCACTGTAAGCCCCAGGGCTTCGGCACTTGGCTTCCAGGACCGGGCCTGTTGTGCGAGTTGCTGCGCGTGACAAGGACATGCCCGCCAACTGCATAAGGGGGCAGCGGCACATGACTGTCAAGGTCGGACCCAAGAGTGACCTCTCAGTCGAATACTCTCTTCTACCTGAGTTAGTAAACAAGGGTCGAATGCTTCGAGGCAGAGCCAAAAGCCCAGTAGGTGGCTAGTGTGATGGCTAATGTGAGGGTTGTCTTGCTGCTACAGACTGTGCAAAGTTCAGTACCATTTCTCTATCAATCTGGCGCATATCCTAGTTTCCTCGAACATGCTTTTCATATTTTCTAATCCTAAATACGAATCAATTTCCATGTGCTTTTCATCTCCATCATCAACTTTGAATCGTCGGCTTTTGTATCATCAAGCACTTCTCTAAGCCGCGCCACCGCGACCTCCAACTCCCCATTGTGCCTGAGCTCGCGCAATTTCGGCCGCAATGGGAGGCAGCTCGCGTCCTCTTCCGGTCGGCCAACGCATAAACTTGATCTCGGCCAGGAAGGGCAGATGCCTTCCAATGTTCTGGCGGGTGATACCCTCACCCGCACTGTCGTCGACGCCAGTCCAGCGGTCGGCATCAGCCTTGAGCACGTCCACGGCGTTTCTGTCGTCCAGCTCAGGGGCGCGGGTAGTCGATGGCAGGTTCGAGGTTTCCATGTGGAACAAAGGCATGAGAGCGCTCTGCTCCTGATCCTTCTCGGTGGGACCGGCAGACACAAACTCCTCCAGCTATGTCTTCCACTCCTCATAGTCCACCTCGGGGACCTTGTAGCCATAGGTAGTACTCCAATGCCGAGAGGAACTCGTTCATACAAAGTCTAGGGTGCGTCGTGACGTGGACCACGTTGACGCCAGGCAGGGGGTTGAGAGCCGAGGCAATAACAACTGGTCCACGGGAACAGCATTCACCGAGTTGATTATCAATGATCTTGCGCCCAATTGGACACAGTCATTGCAGGGTCTGATCAGGAAATGATCCGTGTTTGGGACACTATTTTCACGGCTGCCGAGAATATATCCGGGACGGACAACAGCACCACGGAGCCCGCGCTTACCAGCTTACCGGACGAGTTATTCAGACACCTTGAAACGTTTAACTTAATCCATCTCATCTATAAGAGCATACTTACCTATTTGGTTTGACCATAACCAGTGCCAAGGCCGACACGGTTGCCCTGCATGTCGTCGGCTCCAAGCACCGCTCCGCGTCCAATCGCGGTTTGTTTGTGAGACAGCTTGATGTAGTGGTCAGTGTCTAGAGTCGAAGTCGACGACACGAAAGAGAAGAGCTTGGGCTTTCCCTCATTACAGAGCCTCATTGCATCAATAGTAGACAGAACATTGGGTCGCATCATTTGCTCGTATTAAGCAATCTAATGAACATATGCCGCATTGTGGACCACGGCATCTGCTGTCTCGGTGACATGCTTCCAGCTGGCATCATCAAGACCAAGAAGAGGCTTGGAAAGGTCACCAAGAACGCATCCGATCCTCTCAGCCCACGAGTCCTGCCACAGACCATAGCCCTTGAGTGACCTCGTTAGACGATCCTTGGCAAAGTCAAGTCCCTTGGCTCCATGAATGTGCACGATGAGCTTGGTGATCTTTCTGCCTAGGATCTCCTTGACAAGGTAGGCGCCCAAGAAACCTGTAGCACTAGTGAGGAAGAATGTGGCGCTACTCGATAAGCTCAGAGCATCCGGACCCGCGCTCTGGTGCTTGTCGTGGAGCGTGTTGATCAGCTCGTCAGACGACTCGGCGTAGGCGGTGTCGACAGCTTTGTCAACTGTAGCAGCCTGACCACTGCGCAAACAATCTACCTGGGATCCCAAACCTCTGAGACTGGGGTTCGCATAGAGGACGCCGATGGTAATGTCAGCACCCAAACTCTTGCGAATGTTGAGAAGAAGTTGCTGGGCCAGGAGACTATGTTCACCATAGTCGAAGAAGTTTGATTCGGGTCTAAGCTAGGTCAGCATCTGATCTGTAGAGCAATATCCTGTTCCACATACCTGATAGTCTTGGCGTTGAGACCAGGGATTAGCGTTGACCACTGTGTGGCAAGAGTCTTCTCCGTCTCAGATAGGGCCTCCCAGCTCTTCAAATCCTCCTCCGAGGCGTCCTCTGTTCTCGCGCGGTAGCATCGGGAAAGGGCAGGTTCGGGAAGTCGACCTTGCCGTTCGGGTTAAGGGGAAGCTTCTGCAGCATGATGTAGATGGAGGGCACCGAGTGGGCGGGTAGACGAGACTTGAGATGGTCTCGCACCTCGGCCTGCATACGCCGGAATCTCTTGAGGTAGACCACTGTAGGTCCCATCTCCACACCCTCGTCTTCGATATCCTCGTGGTTCTGGGCCTCTAGCCAGCGATTCCACTCGGAGATCTCGGGAACTACGTAGGGAGATACTGGCCAAGGTCTCCTGTTCGGTATAACCTATCACGGGGTCCCTTGTAGTATTTGCGCCATGGTTCGCCCTTGTCCCAGCTTCCACCCACTTAGCATTGTCGACCAGCCAGTTGTCGACGAACTTCTCCGCCGTCTTCTGAGGATCGCCAAGGTAGCCCTCGGCCAAAGCAGCAGCTCTGAAATATATCTCGCCCTGTTCGCCAACGGAGCAAATCTTAGTGTTGTCTTGTCGAGAAATGACGAGGATTTGAACATCTCGCATCCCCCGACCTACGGGGATGGTATCACCAAGCGAGTCGAGGGCATCTGGGTCTTGTGTGGCAGAGAGAATCTTGAAATTCGACACCGCGGACTTGTCTCGGTAGTGCCCAGCATGTTGATGATCCAGGGGAAGTATCTGGTCAGGCCGTAATGACGACCCAGTACCCCCTTTGGTCGTCCCTCACTTCCCGAGGTGAAGGAGAGCGTAGGATTTGAGTCTGGGCCAACAATAATCGGGAGGTGACGAAGCCTTGCTTTGCAAGCTGTTAAATGTATCCACGCCCCCCTTGGCACCGCCAGAGAGCAGGCCAGCATCGCTGAGGCGGAGTTCTGGGATCCACACATTGATGCCTAGGTCCTCATAAATATACTTCCGTACCAAGGGAGCAAGAGGACTACATTTAAATTGTTGGTAAAGAAAAAGGCATCTCCAAGTGTGATGCTACGTTGATGAAGGGGGGCTCGAGGCGACAAGCACATAACCATTCTCGTCAGTGGTCTTGACGATGGAAATCAGGGCCTTGGGCTGGGAGACTTCGAGATAGACTAAATGTAATTAGACAAACTGCTTGCGGGAGAAGAGAATGGAACCCATGTACTTTGCTGCCTCTGTGGCGGGTAAAGGGGGTCCAGCACTGTTACTGTGGCTTCAGGAGCCTGAACACACCGGTCAGCTAGCTGACATTGGAGGCGAATATAGCTAATCGTACCAGAGTTCCCATGAAGGCACAGACCAGCTCAACAGAGCGATGGGCAAATATCATGATATCATCTCCATTGGCGATGCCAGAATCGTGTAGGTAGTTGGCAATGGTAGTAGACGCTTCGTCGATCTGCCGGTAGGTGAATGTCCTGGTTGGCGACCTAGTCCACTTGTCGGCGGCTTGTCCAAACGAATCACAGTCAAATATTCCCACGTTGAACTCTCGGTCTCGGTCACACAAGGCCTGTCGGGGCGGACCAGGGCCTTCTTGTGAAAGATCTCGTGGACTGAACTAACATAGCCGCTCCAGTCGAGGTCGATGGTGGGATCGGGTAGCTCAGCCATGATGGCGGTTGCGAAAGTATTGATCGTTGACAGGTACCAACCCCACCCCCCACACAATACTACGGCTCACCTTAGAGTCACCTTGGCAAAAGCGTAAGTGGTTATTACGGCAGCCCAAGGTATCACCATACTGACAGACATCCATGACTACTACTACGCTCCTTGATACAGGTAGGTAGGTATACAACAAAAGCTTGAAAAGAGGACGTTAGAAACTTGGTATCTTTGAACTAATCGACCGAAATAAAAGCGATAAATCTATCAAATAATGGTGTCAATACCTGGGCTTATCCCACCCCATCTCTTCCAAGCAGGCTGCCAGTACCGTCTCCAATGCCACATAGCCCATTTCCTTCACCTTCACTTCCTTCTCAACAACTAGCATACCTCGTGGCCTCACGCCACGTGAGGAAAACAGACAGGACATTATCTTCCCTCACCCTCTCCACCGGCCCCGGACGCAACAGCTCACTCGACCTCCGATGCAGCTGAGCCCAACCAGAATCCTCAGGCGTGCGACACCTTCCAAGCCGGTGATATGTCGCGATGCTAAAACCCCTGAAGCCCGTCTCTGTTCCCCCTGAGAGGCAGGCGATATAGTCGGTGAAACAAAAGTGGCACGAGTACGCCCAGCTTCGCTGCACGTCATCCCTCTCGCGGGTGAAATGATAACCTCCGTCGTATACATTTGGAAATTGCCAGTGATGCAGAATGGACTCTGGTGAACATCCCTCCGTTCCTTCCCAGGGTTCTCGAGGGTAGGGCGGCCGCGCATAACACCGGATATGCTCGCATATTGGTAGAGTCAGCGTCTCCAAGGCCTCGAGAAACTTGTCTAACGTGACAAGGGGCCCTCTGATGTGGTGCGTCCGTGATAAATAGAGCTCGTCGTTGATAATCATGGCTTCATATTTGTGCATAAAAGCCCAAGGTGTGGCGGCGCCTAGATCATCTGAAAGTGTCCGGGCTCCGTGTCGTTGTTTCTGGCTCTCTAACCATTCTTCCTTGCTTGGAAGTGTGGCCCAGGTGTCGTCTGGTTGATGCTTTTCGAGGGGAAAGTGGTCGTTGATGGTGTCGTCTATCTCGAGAGAAATGAGTCGTATAAACGAGTAGTGGCGCTGGAAGATGCTGATGGGTAGGCCACGCTGTCCACCGGTGCGATGCCAGTTCATGACAAGGTGAGCTTCAGCAAAGGTAATTTCCGGCCCCTGAGCTTCAGGTTTCCAGGTTCCCTCCGGCAAAAACTCGATCCGTGTTTGTTGGTACCTCTGCCCAAACTTTGACCTAGCCGTAAAAGCCCAGAGATTCTTGACTTGAGGGCCGCAGGTTTGATGTCTCTGCGTTTGCCAACCTTTCTGGCCATCACAATCAATGAGACCGAGTTTGAGACAGTTGAAGCAAACGAAAGTATCTGGCCTTCCTTGTTCCAAGAGAAGTAGAAGCTCAAATAAGTCATTTTCATCAAGCTTTGGGAACTTTCCACTCGGACAGAAATATTCGAATGATTCTTTGCAGACTAAGGCGAGGGCACGGTGTGATGCTTTTGGCAGTTGGTCAAAGATTTGCATCATCAACGATGTAGGGAGGCGGACAAGGCCGAATTTCGATCGAGGAACGACCATATTTGATGTCATTTTAGAAGTAGATGAAGACATTCGAGATGCCGGGTCACACTTTTTTTTTGCGAAAAAGTTGCCTGAAAAAGAGCCTCTTTGATCACCAGGGTGTCTGTTGTGGGTGAGTAAAGGTGTTTGCCAGAGAGAAAGAAATGCGTCTGTACGACGGTTTGATATAAGAATGAAAACCTTTTGAAATCTTAAAGCCTTGATGTTTGTTATTTGATTATTGGGGGAACAGCACATTGTTTGAGTTTGTTGTTGCTGCAAAGCCAAAGCATCATCTGCAATTCTGCATTCAAAGTATACCTACCGCATGCCCTTATTTGTCTTTCCAGCCAGCATAATCAGTGTTCATATTTCAATACAACAGTTACTAATGGACTTCAAAGTCCATACAAGTTGTATTGAAAGAGAGAGAGTACTTGTTGAAGGCTTGTTGGCTTGTTCTGATGTCCAAGATACTGAAGCACCAGACCCAGCTGGGCCACTCCGAGACTCGACGAAGACCATGGTAGAGCTTTATACGTATGGATTGGCAAGTAATAAACAAATTTTCATGACTTGAAGTGAGCCATATAACAGCTCTTTATCAAGAAGACACAAAGTCCAAGTTATCAGAGCATGTTTGCCCCTGAAGATGCTCCAGTATAAGACAAAACATACTTTTCACATTACAAAGATTTCAATGACTAACCGGGTAATTTCTCATCCGCCTTTTCACGCCGAACGAAGTCAAAACTCCAAACATAGGAATAAAGTTTTCTCTCCAAAAGAGCCTCACCAACATTGCGTCTTCTCATCCATCATCCAAATGAGGCAAAAACACTAAAAAGACAAAAGACAACTGCCGTGATCTCACGTTTGTCAAAGATGCCGCGGAAACTACAAAAATGGTCTAGTTTCGTGTTGAATCAGTAGTTTCTCTCTTAGGAAACTCCACCTCTGGTTCACCATCTGGCCGGTAAAGCCCCATTTTAAGAAAAATCGTACCATTATCCACAAAAGAGTCCAAAGCTTTTCTTCTTAACTTTTATCTAAGAAATTCGCCTCTGGATTCAGCCTCTTTTTTTCGCTTTATTTTGGCTTCTTGGCGTGGTGTCGTAGTTGTATGATGAGACATGTATTGGTGGTCGTGTGGCGGCTGAATGATGGTTTACGCTAACCCTGGAGCCTCCTAAAAGACCAGTTTGTTCATATCACTCTTGGATTTCATGCCAAGATATCACTTTCGGGCCGTTGTAAGACATGTTGCTATCATTTAGGAGCCTGAATGTCTTGAGATAAAGAGAGAGAAGTGACAAGAAACCGCCACATTGCTGTAGTTTTGCCGCTATTTGCTGGTCGATGGAGGTCGATGGAGACACAAGCTCGGGAAGGCTTTCACAGTTTTTCCACCAACCAAGTCAAACCTCTAGTCAAGTTTAAGCGGAAGAGAAGGTTTTACATACACGTAGTCTTAGGAGGCTTGTTGACGGCTCAGGAGAATGAGAGTAGCTAAAATTGGAATGGCAGACAGCCACACGGACGTTCGGATTTAATGGCATCAGCAGGAAATACAGGCCTTGCCTTGTATCCAAGCATACATTAGGACAAGTATCTACAAGGTAAAATGGACTGAGACATGATAACACCAAAGGGCAGGGGATGAAGGTGCAAAGCATCCTAAATATGCCGGGGAATTTAACCCGGTGGCCGAGATCCTCGCCAAGAAGAACCAAACAAGTTTCAATCTTGACTTACAACTTCCGAGAGAAGGTCTCATACCAACCAGTGCACCGTGCACATGATCGGAAGCCGGGAATGGCGGGACGCTTCCGGGGACGCTTCCGAACCTGACCCCCTGACCACCTCTCATCCGTCTTCCGTCTTCCGCTCCGTCTCTTGCCTCGCTCCGGCCTCTGAGGGCCGCGAGAAATTTGATTTTCACTTAAAAGTAATGTTCATCCTCACTAATGGCACAGAAAGAACCTACAAGAAGGATGCTGTGAGGCCTCAGAGTCATCAGGGGCTCCCAGAGTTGATGCTGTGATCCCTGAATGAATGTGTCGACCCATGACCAAGAAGCGTTACTCAACTTGATAGATGCGCCTTGCCTGTATAATATTACTTCATCCTTTGATAACGTCGTTATGTAACAACTTGTTGGCAGATACGCCAGTGCCTGGTTAGGATGACGAGCTTCACAACTTTCGAGCTTGCAACGCTGCAATGACCAACCCCAAAGATCTTGTCTGAACTTGGGTCTTGGCGCCTCCTTCCCCCCATGTCCTGCCTACCTTTCTCATATGTCCAAGATGGTTACTCGTAAGATGTTCAGGGGTGGGGGATTATCAAATCCTTTGACCGAGACCAGAACGAACCTCAGCTCGAGGAACGAGCTGTCTAGCCAAAATAATAAACGTTCAATGACAGTTGGCTTCATTCCATCCGCTTGGAAAAAACAAGTCAACCGACAGGCAACTTTGCGACCCGAGATCCGCGGCACTTGGGCGGATGCTGCCCAAGTGTCAAGGTTGATGCCTAGAGGGTCAGGGGTTCAGACAAGAAGTCTTTGCCTAGACAAGACCTTCCCCTTTGAAAACCTGTATACACTCCCTCGGCAGACGATAACGACCATGGTTGCAGATCCATAATCCTAACCCCACTGTCTCTAGAGGTTCCAAGAGCACTGGCCATGGATCGCCAGAGCCAGCACGGGGCCGCGTCCGCAGCGTCGTTGGTCTCGTCGGTCCGGCCTGTCGGTGGGGCGAAGCCGTGATCGTCACCCAACTGCCGTATTGATATCCTGTCATCCTCGGCGGAACAGACGTTATGTCTCAACAGTTTCAAGTGATCGGCTGGCTCCCGTGCCGGTCGGCGCCAACAGGCTGTTTTCTCCCTTTTTGAATATATGCAGCTTTGCCTGCTGAACGAACATGGGACCTCCTTGACCACCAACACCAGCTAGGTGGTCTAGACCATCCGGGCCGCGGCAACTCTATAGCGATTGGACTGGAAGAAGCCGGCTTGGCGCCGAATATGCCGCATCGTGAGCCTCTTCTTCATGTCAAGTCTATAGAAGACTCAAATATTGTTCACATGCGGAGAGAACATCAACGCTTTGACACTGGAGTCCCTAGCCTGCTCGTTAGCATGCCTTTGCTTGTTAAGCAAGTCATCAACCTTCAGCCGCGGTTGATCCACTATGTAAATGTAAGTGATTCATCCTCTAGAGTTGCTGTTGGACCAGCGGCTGCAGAGCCGTTATCTAGCCATCCGCCTAGTGAAACGGCTGCTCCACGAGTCAGACGACAGCATTCTGGGTAAACTCGACGCCTGGAGAGATGGCATTTGGGATTCTTATCCTAGGAAGCAACTCCAACTTCCCCATGACATCGTGGCTGTCCTCCTTGTCATGGCTCTGGCTAGAGACATCCAGACTGACTCGGCTGCAGGTTCCGCCTGGCCGCTTCGGGGCCGACCAAGCTATTCATCGAACCATTCTGCCAGAGCCGGGGTCCAAGATTGGATTCTCCTCATATTGCCTAATCAAGCAAGCAACGCAAGGATTGAGAACAGAACAGTGACAAGGTGCTAGAGTGTAGAGCCTTGTCGTGAACAGAAGCCTGGAACACTGAGACACGGCAGAGATTCCCCGGGTTTGCCTCATCGAATAGCAAAAGAGCTGTCTCGACCTCTTGACGTGAAAAAGACCCGACTTGATAAGTCAAGGTAAACCGACCCCCACGTCACACTGGAAATGATCACATGCGCAGACTGGGTCTTCAACTAGCCTCTGAGGATATGGATTTCCGGCCGAGTCCCGCCTTGTGGGTTTGACAAGGGCGGCGGCGGGTAGATCATGAACCAGCCGAGGAGAGGCATAGAGGCATTTGGTTTGGTCGACAATTTGGCGCAATCTGGACCGCGTCAGTGGGATCGAGCTTTCTCACTCGACCTGCCCCCAAAGAATGCCTCCCCCCTCCGGATGACCAGATTGGTCCTAGGTGAGCAAGGGACGCCATTGCAAAGGTCTCAGGAGACATTGCTGTACCCGCAACGGCGCCTGAGCTAACATGGTGGATGGCGATCAGATATCAAACCCTATTGAAAGAGCAATGTCGTACCATTTCTCTCGATGCATCTCATCCATCTCACAGAGGGACGGACTGAACTGGACTGTAAGCATGTGCAACCGCAAGAGTCCCCTCCCCTCACACCTCAAGGGAAAAATTCTGAATGGGTGTGGTGTCAGGGAGTCGAGCAAACGAGATGACAGGTGCCATTGCACAAGAGTGGGCGCAGTTGCAAAGCAATCACCAGCCCGTCGAAACTCTGCTGTGAGGGGACGTTGCCACGCCAATCCCCAGTCAGGAGAGACGCGATGACCAACCACCCTCCTCCAGGAACGTCCCAAACTGCGGTTGGAATAGCACGCCCAGAGTGCGAGGTCCACAACTAAATTTCCTTGAACGCGAGATCCGTGCGCGAGGCGAATGTGGCTCACTCGTTGTCTGTCTTGCTTGTTTTCTCTCCCCTCGCACTTGCAGACCGTCGCACTTTGGATAGCCCCAAAGCTTCCCCGACACGCGAACGGTCTCGACGCAGAGACCGTAAAGCCCAGCCATTCAAGGCAGGAAGGGGAGGCCTTGTGTTACCTGGCAGAGTTCCTGAGCATCAGCGATGGCTGATTTTGCTCGCGAGACGAGGTACAGTCTCGTACAGTACACTCTCAGCCCAAGGACGCCCGCGCCAAGGCGGAAACGGCCGTGTGTGCCTGGCATAAGCAACCGTGTTGAAGAGTGCCCTGCCTCCATCATGATGGCACTTTCAGCATCGATAAACAAAGACAGATAATTGTCGATACTGCATTTCTTCATCCTCGACTGAGTCGTCAGGGCCGTGACCCGGCCGGATGAGTCGGAGACTCGGACCCGTCGGACTGACCATGCCAGCCCTATGAAAGACGCCATAAGGGACGGTCGATTTGAAACGGGGATACGAAGAGCCTTGGCTTCGGGCCTATTGAGGTGTGCCCCTGGAGAGGACGCCAGCAAATTGGAGGCGCCATCAAGGGTCGGTTTCATGTCCAAGATAGCCACGCAGCGTGGTGTCACGGACGTCGCAGTGCACAGGCCTGGTGTGGTGAATCTCAGGCCTTCTCATCAACTCAATTCCATGTCTTGTCGACAGACACCCCAGATCAGAATCTTCAAAGTTTGCGCTTGAGACCGTTGACTCTTGTTTTCCGATGCATCGCGGATCATTTCCCCGTCAATCCAATCCTGGTTCGACGTTGCATTGCGAAGCGGGGTCATGCGAGCTGACGACCTCCAGTACACGGACGGATCACCAACGAGCAAGAGACACCGTTTTGCTCGACATTCGCAGTAGAGTTTTGCTCTATCGTGGCCGCCCTGGACGGTAGAGGAAAGGCCATACTTTCCAGCCCAGACCTTTCATCATCCATCACGTCCAGAGGCCAATCAGAGAGCTCGGAGCTATTGCGTAGGCGTCCCTCCATCGGCGCCCTCCGATAGGGTCCAACACAGTAAAGTACTGTCTGCACTGGCGTGCTTGGTAAGAAACGGACTCTGCCTGGCTCTGGCTCTGACTCTGGCTCTGGACAGCTGGCCCGGCGGAATCTCCAACGTACGTCGCCATCTATTCCCCAATGGGGATCAGTGCGGGCGCCAGTCGATCCGGGAACAGAGGTGGAGCTGCTGAGGCTTGGGTCCAAGTTAATTGCGTCCATCTCCCGAAGGTGCTGTAGCATTGTAAGCAGAGCCTGCAGGCGGCTGTCTGTATGTAAGCTTGGGGGACGATCGGCTGCTGAGGAGAGCTTCAATTCTCTAAGCGAGCCAAAGCTTGAGCGTTGCACCCATCCCCTCTTGGACGCAGTCAGACAGACATCCGGTCTGTGGCGACCTGAAATCCTCCGTCATCCAAAAACAACAAGGAATTGTTTTGTTTGCTTTTCGCCCTCGCCCTTGCCCTCGCCCTCACCCTCACCCTCCTCACCCTCCTCACCCTCTTTTACTGCCCATCAGCCGCTCTGTTGCCCTGCCCCTGCAGGGTCCTACCGCCGCCCAGGTACCCAGAGTCCGAGACCCAGCCCGCACAAACAGCACGTTATCTGCCAGGCTTGCATCTGCCTCTTGGACTGGCAAAGCCCTGTGACGCCTTGTGGGTATTCGGACTCAGGCTCCGGAGTTTTTGGTGCTTGAGTTTTGGAGGCAACAAGGTAGGCAGTGGAGGCAAAACGGCCGCCCGGTGCCAGGGACTCGGCAAACCTTGAACTCGGAGGGACAAGGTCGAGACCAGAATGCGCCAAAAGCCATCGGCGATCATCCAGGAGCCTCAAGATGTGACCCAAAAGCCACTGGCTGGGGGTGGTCTTGCCGTATTGGACGGCGGAGATGCGCCGTGGTTGAGCTGGAAGCCGCTAACTGTTGCTCCTGGGTCTGAGCAGCTCTCAGCCATCCATTCCATGTCGTACCCTGGGCCGTAAATCACTGATCAGTCAGATATCAACTTCTGCAGCATGAACCCTTGAAGATGCACTCGCTCATCCCAACCAACGGCACTTGCTTTTGTGCTGGGTTGAGCTGCGGTGGTACAGCGCGGCTGGCTGAACATCCGGCTCCGTGACATCATCCTGGAGCTCTGCCGATGAGATAGATGGTCGATTGCTGAGGGAGTGAGGAACTTCCCTCTCATCATTGCCGTCTCCAGGGCCCAGGCCAATCCATGCACGTAGCACGTATTTGAGCCACACCTCTCGACGTGTTTAAAACCATGCGAACGGGCGTTAACCTCGAGTTGATGTGCCTTGGTGCCTTGGATGCATCGCAGGTAGCTCATCCCAACCGTCAGAAAGCCTCAGAACGCCTGCTGATCTTCCTGTCCACCAAGTTTGCGCGCCGCTCGTCAGCCAGCCAGCTGTCGACAAGATGCTAGCACCGGATGGGGATTCGAGCAGCCGATGAGTTCCTGATCAACTGGGTCAAAGCTTAGTTCCTAGTTTAGCTCCATTGCCCGTCCAACTCGGATGCAAGCAGAGATGGGCCGGGCCCTCCCAGCCCTGGGCCCCCCCCAGGCGCTCCGTTCATCTCCAAGAGCCAAGCTTTGTTCCCGATGGACCCTATCCCGCAGATGGTTGAAATCTTCGGCCGAGTAGTGGTGGTCGGGCTCTGGGCCGCTTGGGCTCGGCCGTCGTCGGCTTCCCGCGAAACGCAACCGTTGCCGTCACATCGAACGGCGATTGATCGATTGGGTGACAATTGATAGCCCCCTCGATTGCTAGGAGCTTGCTTTGAGATCGATCATACCTCGTTGTCGCGGCTGCGATGCCGAAGTCGCCGTTCGCCGACCTCGAACCCAAAGAAACTCTCGGAACTCACCGTGCCCTGTCCAATCTGTCTGTGCCACACCGGCTGCAACCAGAAATGTTGCCACGTTGAGGGCTGGGTTTCTGAACGTTTTCTCTGAGACATTCTCGGCGGGTTGTCAAGCCCCAGAAGGCGCACATCAGCGTGGCTCTCTGACGAGGTCAAGGCTATTGGGGACATGGCCAAGTCTCGTCCTCGTCTTGGGAGGTGGCAGCATTCATTTTCCAGGAGTAGGAGAATGCAAACGCCACCGTCCCTGCTTCAAGGTACAGCACCCATTGGATGCCAAAGTTGCCCATGAAATTTCGCTCGAGTTGCCGTATCAAAAGATGGCGGATGCGGAGGTGCCTCCGGAGTCTGAGTCTGAGCCCAGGGCATCCATCTGCTGCACTCCTCTCTTGCCCGCCCCTAGTGCAGCTTGTGTCCGAGAATAATAGCTGGACACGCCATAGACCGTTTTGGCAACGGATGCATTCTCCTCCCCCCTCCAGCAAGCGACCTGCTAGCAGCCATGCAAGCTGATAGTGGCCTGGCACTGGACGTGGGCTAAGGCAGTGTCCGAGAGGAGCCCGGCCCAATCAAGGACGCTGCATCTGAGAGCCAGAACTGAGGGGCTTGCTGCTGACCCTGTCATCTTGCAGTGACTGTGGCGGACGGCATCTGAGAATCTCTCGCTCCTCTCGCTCTGATCGGGAAAGTCTATTTTCCCCTCACGGTCTAGCTTCTGATTTGCGCTGTCTCCGCTTCCTAGGGCCCGGCCAAGCTTTTGGCTACTGAGCCCAATGGTCGCATTCCGGCCAGGTCTGGTCCTTGGGTGGCTGTCTGGTGAGGAGAGCTGCCATACGTATTTGATCGACCTGTGCCCTCAATGAATGTTGTGCTCGTGTTCCTGAATTGCCATCATCAACATTGACCACTCGCTGTGAGGTCCTGCTCGCTCCCGCTCCAGCTCCAGCTCCACCTTATCAGCTTGGATCCGTTCATCTGTCCATATATCAGCCAACCTCCCCTCTCACTTCTTTGCTCGTACAACGCACCCAACCTCTTGCTGCCCACTTTACCGCCCTGCATCACCACGCCCTCGTACATACCCTACCTCTTGGTACCAGAAGCTCACCACCTCAACTGTTCCTCCATCAGCAACACTTCTCAGCCATTGTTCAAGCCCTCTCCCGTGGTCAGACGGCCCGAGAAGTCACCGTATAAAGGATCAAGCAGAGCCATTGGGCCGCTCATACGACAGGTCCTTCAATGGCTGCTTTCGTCCACTCCTATCCCCACGCAATGGACTTTGCATTTGGGTCATCCATGGGTGCAATGGCCACGACGCCTTCCCCAGGATATATGATGACTCCATCTCCGTATTACACCAGAACACCTTCGCCCACCGACCGAAGCAACATGGTGTATCAGCCACTTCCTAGCCAGGCACCCGATGCATCCTTTTTTGAGGAAGCAATCGGGGGTTCCCCAATGCCCCAGGACATACCCTTTGGCATCATCCAACAAGGGCCGCCCCAGTATAGCACAGCACCAAAAATCCCCGAATCTCCACAAAGGATAATGCCGACCGTTGAGGCTGATACGAAACCCAACCGCCGGACCCGGAATCGACGACAATCACAAGCAAGCTCGAGCATGTCGGAGGAGATGAATGGCCCTGGCTTTGCTCCAGAGTCCCCGAAGCAGAAGAAGCGAGGTCGAAAACCCAAGAACGAACCAAAGGAGCCAGGCAAAGGGCGCCGGAAAGTCGAACTGGATGAGGATGATCTTCCCAAGGACCCACGACGTCGACGCATTCTCGAACGCAACAGGATTGCTGCCACCAAGTGCCGCCTCCGGAAACGGGATGAAGCATCGGCTCTTGCCTCTAGAGAGCAAGCCATGGAAGACCAAAATCGCTATCTCTCTTCATGCTTCGACACACTGACTGCCGAGATCTATCATCTCAAGACCCAGCTTTTGCAACACACTGATTGCAACTGCGTCCTTATCCAAAAGTACATTGCCAACGAAGCAAAGAAGACCGTCGATGGCCTGCTCTCTTGCTCTCAGGCGTTTCAGATGGACAATGACTCAATGAGCCCATGTCGTCGTGGTTCTAGCAACAGCGGCACCAGCCCCACGGAGTCTTTGGGAGTGCCTACACCTGAGTTTGAAGGTGTTTCGCCAACTTGGTCACACCCCTTCCAGCAACCCCAATCATCATCGGAACTCGGTGAGGACATGTTTGACATGGCCATGGACCAGTACAACAAGGGCGCAATGGCCATGCACGGCCAACCCATTTCTAACATCCCTCTCCCTAATTCTGAGCCGGAGATGTTTGTTGGTATGGGACCCCAACCCCAACATGTGGATGGGATAAACTGGGACTCAACTTGGGGTTTTCGATAACAGCGATGACCAGTTGAGTTGTGATATACGAGCGACAGAGCAATATTGATGGCATGCCCGATTCAGTTGCAAATACCTCATCTGTACATGGAGGTTGCTTGAGTAATGTCCACACACGGCAGCCATGGTCCTAGGAGTTTAGCGAGCTTTGTGGTTGATCCAGATTTTAGCCAGCTGGGTTTCGTGTTCTTTGGGAAAATAAAAGCTCCATAGAGCAGTGTTTCGATCATCAGCCCCAAGTTGCATGCTGTCGTCTAACACCTGGTTGATATCCTTGATGTGCATAGTTGTCTCGGGATGAACTGACGTCCGTAAATTGTGAGGCCGTATACACGTCCGCGTCTGCCTCATGTCCCTCTCGAGCATGAGCAACAAACCTCTCCATATGGAAGCGGTGTATACTTGATCTAACGCATTCGACGCTCGGGAGATCCGCCCTGCCACGGGTGGTTGCTGCATTAGCATCGACCCACCTCCAGATCTTGACATGATCCATTCTCGGTTCTTGACAAGGCTATAGCCACTGCACGTGGTGTGCCCTACAAGGCAGCATGGAAAAGCTGCCTTGGTGTTGAAATTCGAATGTTGTTTGAATCAGTCAGACAAGACTGGAGCATCTGATCCACGTGTTGTACGGAATTTCCATAGTCGTCTAGAATTGTTCGAGAACTTCTAACGGATAGGGCAACTGAAGGGGAATTAATTGCCATGCCCAAGAGGAAGGTGGATCGTTGTATCTGTCACCCACCCAGATCGCAGAGTGTGGGGGTGAACCCAGATCTCGTTCATCCCCTGCAGCTGATTGAACGGCTGCAAGGGAACGCGCCCAACACGGCGATGGTCAATATTGGGACCCCGGACTTGGCGGCTCGACATCGTCGACCTGACCGCTCAGGTTCTCGCTTCCGGGTTCAATGCAAGACGCGCCCAACAAAGGCCTTGGGTGGAGGAGGGAAATGAGATGGATGCAGATGCGAAAGTCGGTGAAAGCAAACGAAGCAAGTTGCGATGGGTCCCATGGATTTCGACGCCCTTGACTCGCAGGGCTAAAGGTCGCGTGGGCACGTGCAGACGTCAAATACCAAGCCCAGGTTATCATCTGGTCCAGTAACTAGCCAGCTAGCGTGGAAGAACTTTGCAGGCTGATGAATCAGATGTGCAGGCCGTTGTCCGGAGACTGCTGTCTGTAAGGAGGCGTTGGCTTGGACGTTGAACTGGCCAACGGCGCAGATATTGGGACCATTGGAAGGCTGTCATGACGAATGAACAGCCGCCATCAAACCTTGTTGTCGATTTGTTCTGGTGGCTCAGCCTGAGCTGTTCTGCATGTTTCGTTGCTTTTTTGCCCACGTCTTTGCTTCTTCCTGGATACAGCTGTGCGGCCGTTGCATGGTTGAGCCGTGCAGTACCTGAGGCCGGTCGACGTATCACAAGCGGCTCTCCTGTTGAGTGGCATGGTTTACCTAAAGCCTGGATGTTGAGAGTGGCGTGCCAAATTGAGGCCGACCGTCATCGGCCGGTAATGGTAAACCCGAATTGGAGAAGTTCGAAGGCGGGAGAGCGGGACACGGGAGCACGCGAGCCTAGACCATGGTAAGATTTTGCAGTTCGAGGCGACAAGAGGGAAGAAGACTGACCGGACAAGGAAATCGTGCGTTTTAATCTGGGTTCCGGAACGGCTCATTCGAGCTCAGCCGGGGCGAACCTGCAGATGGGACTGGAATCCCACATCGGTAATGGTGACGGCATCCCTGGGACATGGACATTGACTCTGACAAAGAGCCAGGGGTGTCGCGAGGCGATCCAAGTCACTGGAAGTCGGTTAACGCCAATCAGCCTCTGCGAGGCGCGTGAGACGGTGGCCAGACTTGAGTGGGTACAGCAGACAAGAATGGCTTCGTAAACGACGACCCTTGTCACGAGTTAGGGAAATATCCCCCCTTCGGTCCACGCGTCCTGAATCGTATTTCAAGCTGATGGTTTCCGCAAACGTAAACTTGTAATCATCGTTATTTGTGAGTGGAAGTCTTTTGGGCGATCAGCGGTGTCCCAATTGAAGCTACCCTTGCCTGATTGTTTCGGAGTTGGCGGAGCCACGCGAACAGGCATCATCCATCACTCCATCTCCCTGCGTACCTGCATTCGAACCGCGCGAAAGAAACAAACGGAGGCTCTTATATGAGAAAGCGCATGAGAATCTCAAAGTTTGACCGGTAAAATCGCGAAACGCCGCTCGTTTTTGCTTTGACGTTGGTTACACAAGGAATTGGTCAGGGGGAAAGAATTTGACCAAGCGGCGAGAATAGAAAGGGAGGATCTATCAAACGCGCCATCAACGGACGAATCGACAATCGGCCATCGGCAACTCCTCCACTCGAGCCAATTCGACGCGTGGAAGGCCTCAAAGAGCAGTAGTTCCAGAAAGCATCGTCCTTGAAGGAATTTGACGAATCCCGATCGGGATTGGGCAGTCGCTGAGTGAGAAGACTTTTCACTCTCACAGCTGACGACCTACCTACAGCTGGAAAGAGTGTCCCGTGAGCAACCTCAACACCGCACCTTCCTCGAATCAACCGACCCAAAACAGCAACCGCGACACAGCATCCGCTGTGAAGGAAGAAGCAGCGAGAGTGTGCAGGCGAGACCCTGTTGGTCACGTTCCACCGCGTCCTGTGATCGCGATTCCCTCGACTTGCACCCTTCGATTGGTCTCTCAGATCATCCTTCATCGGAGGAAGACTTGAGCTTCAAGTTGATTCCCACCATCGACGCCGCGTATCGGGTCACGACCGGTCAGCGGGACACTCATTTGAACAGGCCAAAGGCCATCCCTCTTTTCACTCTCTCCTCCCTTCTGCAGGATCCCTCACGCCCACCGTCGAGACCTTTCACCTGTCATTTTGACAAACCAGCCCTCTTTGAACCATCTCATCTCTTGGTCGAATCATCGCCCTTCTCTCCCAGGAAACCATCCCAGGCGCGATCAGGATAGCTGCACTCCCCTGACCGGCCCAGCTGGTCGACCAAACCTTCATCACCATGACAGCCGTCTCACCGGCAGAGGCCGCCTTAGTGGTCCTGTACTACGTCTATCCGGCCGCTGTTTTCCTCTACTTCCTCGTCTCGTCTCTTGTTTCGGCTTGCACCGTGGCCGCCTCCAAGAAGAGCGAAAATGGCAAGCAGAGTCGCCCCAGCCGCACAACCACTCTGCTGGTTTCCCTCCTCTACATCTTGACGTTCGTTGCTCAGCTGGGCCTGCTTGGCGCTAAGGCATTCCTGGCGCGAGAGTGGCCTACTCAGGACCCCATCATCATCGGCTACTTGTCTTGCATTCTGGTCTTTGGGATTAACCTCAGCCGTTGCCTTGACCTTGAAGATGACCCATCATACCCTTTTGTCGGTTCCTGGCTGCTCGGTCTCGTCTTTGATGTCATCATCCTCGCTTTGTCGGCAGGCCTGGGGCTCTTGCTCCAGTCCAACATTTTCAGCATCACTGACGCTGTTGTGGTTGCTGTACGCTGCCTCTCGTTTCTTCTGCTAGTGGGTCTCTTCACTCTCAGTCCCTCACTCAAGCCAGGCTCGGATGAGGAGCGGCAGCCTCTCCTCCCCAAGGACACAACAGCCACGCCCAGCAGCCCCACTGGCCTATCTCAACATAGCCAGGAGTCCGGATACGGATCAACGCTTCAAGCCGAAGAGGAAGACACTGAAGAGACTCCTGAGTACAACTGGGAGCGACGTGAGAGAGAGGCCAAGGAGGCTATGAAGAAGCGGCTCGAAGAAGGTGGCAATTGGTTTGAGTACGCCAAAGGATTCAAGGTATTGCATACCCCTTCCTGGATCCTTCCTTATTTCTTCCCCATTGACCAGTTGTGGCTGTGAGACTACATGTTGGCACCGAACTTGCGACTGACTTATTCTTAGATCCTCTTCCCATACGTTTGGCCTGTTGGCAACATCGGTCTTCAACTTCGTGCCGCAGCAGTTTGCCTGTGCTTGTTTGGCTCAAATGCGCTTCATCTGCTCATTCCTCGCCAGACAGGTATCATCATGGACAGTTTGAGCGGATCTGACCAGACCAACCCTTGGCTCGCCGTCATCATATTTGCTGCTCTCCGCTTGGCTGCCTCCGAGTCAGGTATCGAGCTGGTTCGTCAATGGCTCTGGGTTCCCGTCAAGTACTACTCTCATGACGCCCTGACGCGAGCGGCTTACTCGCACATGATGCATCTTTCAGCCGATTTCCACGACTCAAAGAGCTCTTCGGATATGATGATGGCTATCTACGGAGGCAGCGCCGTTTCTAACGTTATTGAGAACGTCCTACTCTACGCTGTCCCCATGCTTATCGATATGGGGGTGGCCGTTGTCTATCTCTCTATCACCTTTGGACCCTACGAAGGACTGATTACTATGGCAACAGGTGTCTTTTTTCTACTCATCGCCAGCAGACTCGTTGCCAACTCCAAAGCTGCAAGTCGCAACCGTGTCAATGCGTTGTACGAGGAGCACTATGTGCGGCAGTCAGGCTTTCTTGGATGGCAAACCGTCAGTGCATTCAACCAAATCGGCTATGAAGACAACCGACACGCCAATGCAGTCACCAACCGCTGGCTTAGGGAGCAGCAATACGTCCTCGGGTGGTACATCTCTATCGGTTTTCAGACCTTGGTGCTCACATCCGGGCTTCTGGCGAGCGCCTTCTTGGCTGTCTACCGCATCAGGGCTGGACACGCAACCCCCGGCCAATTTGCCATGCTTCTCATGTACTGGGCTCAGTTAACATCTCCCCTCCAATTCTTTGCCAAGCTGGGTAAGAATGTCAGTGACGATTTCATTGATGCTGAACGGCTGCTTGACATCATGAGAACCCAGCCATCTGTTGAGAACCAGAAAGGAGCCAGGCCGTTGAAGTTTGTTGCTGGCGAGGTCGAGTTTGACAAGGTTTGCTTCAGTTACGACAAAAAGAAGGGCATCATCAAAGATGTGAGCTTCCACGTTCCGGCTGGACAAACGGTTGCATTTGTTGGAGCTACTGGAGCAGGCAAATCCACCCTGATCAAACTTTTGGACCGGTTTTACGACGTTGGCGAGGGATCTATCCGCATTGACGGACAGGACATCCGAGACGTTGATTTGTTCAGGTAGGGATGCGTGCGATCTCTGCTCGTCATGCTCAGTTACTGACCTATTGCAGTCTTCGTGACCGAATTGGAGTTGTGCCCCAGAACCCGATACTGTTTGACGACACGATCATGAACAACGTTCGATACGGAAGAATCACTGCGAGCGACGAGGAAGTATTTGAAGCATGTCAAGCAGCGTGTGTTCATGATAAGATCAAGGGCTTTACCCATGGTGCGTTGTTCTCGAATCGTCTAAAGAGTGTTGCTAATGCGAAATAGGTTATAAGACTCGAGTAGGAGAACGAGGCGTGTAAGTAGTCGGAGAACCAGGTATATGATCGCACGCTCACATTCACAGTAAACTCTCTGGCGGCGAGCTCCAGCGCATTGCCATTGCTCGAGCAATGCTCAAGAAGCCAGACATCGTTTTGCTGGATGAGGCTACTAGTGCAGTTGACACAGACACTGAACAGCAGATCCAGGTATCTTTTAAGAGATTGTGCCAAGGACGGACTACTTTCATTGTTGCGTGAGTACTCTTAAACCGCATTTGGGTGCCTATCCTAACCGTGATAGCCACCGCCTCTCAACCATCATGAATGCCGACCGGATCATTGTCGTCGAAAACGGCGAGATCCTCGAGCAGGGCAACCACGATGAATTGATTGTAGCCGGAGGAAGATACGCAGATCTCTGGTCGAAGCAGGTTTTTGTCCGATCCAATGACGAAGACAAGAACAACTCGGCTGGCCAAGCAGGATTTGTTAACGACTTGTCCTCGGAGCAGACCAGAACAGAACTGTCAAAGGTCAACAAGCCCGCGCCAACGGCCAACGGAGTAGCAGACTCGTCGAAGCCAGAAGCCAGTGGAGAGGAACTAACATCAACCCCCAAGCGCAAGCAAGAGGTAGAGTCAGCCGAAGCAAAGTAGCCTTTGGCGATTCTAACCTCTACTTGTAGGGAACCCGGTTGAATCCTGTTGCCGCCACGTTTACGCCACGGACACTCGCCAAGGCCAGACAAACTTTCGCAACTGAGACATCCGAGGAATCCGAAGTTTCCGGGGCGCAGAGTGAAACGTTGGGCACGAGCCTGCAGACCAGCCGTCAATGGTCTGATGAAGTTGCCGAGCAAGACGAAGCCAGAGCGAAGACAGCGGGCTCTGACCAGCTCTAGGAGGGTCAGCCTGTCAGCGATGGTGAAAAGATCGGACTTCGAGCTGGATCCAGAGCGAAACGTCAAGCTTTTATCGCAGCTGTGGACCGTGCCCTGAAGAATCGTCCAGGCCATGAAGAAGTTGAGTATCAGGAGGCTGAGGTGGCGCCTGAAACCAGTGTAACCCAAGATGATGGCGTTCGTGCCCCATCTTTTGAGCTCAAGCTCCCATGCTACTCTCGACGGGTCCAGTCAAAGAGCGAGCCATCCCAAGTGTCGCAAACATCGGAGGGCCAGCTGTCGGAGGGGAGTGATACAGAGGGAGCGGCCTTGGCTACTGTCTCAAAGGAACCAAGGTCTCCGGTTAGTGGCTCTCACCCATAACATGTCCGTTTTCTAACAACATACAGGTCTATCGTCACGTCTCACTCCCTTCCATGAAGAGCGGTACAACAAGCGGTTCGCAAATTCCCAAACCCATCGAGTATAACAATGCATTGCCCTCGACTACGCAGAGCGGAGACAACCAGACACCTACCATCGCTCGTTCGCCAGAGAAGCAACCTCGTGGTCAGATAACGGAGCCCCTTCGAAGCAGCAGCGCGACTTATACCCCAGCCAACGCAGGGAGCTCCTCCGGCAAGGAGAATTCGGGCGTCAGAATTATTAGCGATAGCAGGCCCGCCATGCCACCAAGTACCAATACGCCCAACACCAACGGACCTTTGAGTGGCAGCAATGAACCCACCGTATCCAGCCAACGTCGTGGTAACCGCGGGGGTCGGCGAGGAAAGGGCTCCTGGTATCGCGGCCGACGAGGCCGAGGAGCCTACCGAGGTGGTGCAGCTGGCACGCAGGCAGGCTAGAGTATTACAAGCATGACTTGTGCATCGATATAGATCCTGGAAGACGGCGATATCATTTACAATGTCAACGGATTACTGGCGGGAAAAGTGTAGGGGGAAAACATCTCTCAAGCAAACAGGACATGGTCGGCTAGGTCATCGATTTAATATGGCGTTATCGGCAATAGATAAAAGGCTTAAGGTAGGGTGACCGAGGTAATATTGGCGGTGGTGGTTATTAGACATTCATGTATTCTATTCAAGGTGGCGGTGTGCGAGGCAAAGGACAGACAGCATGCACATTTAGGGACCATTAGGAGCTTTTGTAGTTTCTATTCAAAGCTCAAAAAAAGAAGCACGCACGCATACACATTGCTGCGTTGCCACGTTTATCAATACGTCATCTCATCCATCTCATCACGGTGTGTTGTTAACCCAGATCATCTAACGGCCATGGTATAATGATGTTGCCTCGTCATCCACCTCCTTACTGCTGCGCGCCGCCCTGTCCACCAGCACCACCAAAGGGGTTGCCTCCAGCACCAGGGGCACCACCACCCATCATAGATCGAGCCCTGTGAGTATGGTTAGTTTCGTTATTGTGAAGAGAGGGAGCTAGGGACCAAGACTTACATCTCACCGATCTGAGGGTCAGACATGAGGCTGTTAAGATCAGGCATACCACCGCCGCTAGAGTAGCGGTCGGCCATCTCGCGCAGACGAGGGTTGCTCATGAGGTTGTTCATCAAGTCAGGGTTGCTCATGAGCTTCTGGGCCATGTTGGCAAACATGGGGTTGTTCATGATGCTGCCGAGGTCGGGCATGCCACCGCCGGCACCGCCAGGGCCACCGGCACCACCAAACATGCTGGCGAGGTTACCGAGGTCAGGCATACCGGGATTAGCGTTGACATCGACGCCAACACTGGGAGAGGAACGGTTAAGCGAATCCTCCTCAGCCTCCATCTCCTGGACACGACGCTTGGCCGTCTCGTAACCCTTCTTCATGGCATCAGAGCCTCCATTACCCTCATGCTCAATACCACGGGCATAGGCCTCCATGGCACCTCGAGCGTCACCGAGAGCGAAGCGGGCGAGGCCCAGACGGGACCAGGCCTTTGTGTAGCCGGGGTCAATGCTAACGGCGGCCTCGGCATCGGCGCGGGCGGAAGCGTGGTCCTTGTTGGCAGAGTGTGCGGCGGCGCGGTTGGAAAGGAAAACGGCGTTGACGGGGTTGAGGCCAAGAGCCTGGGTGTAGAGATCGATGGCAAGACCATAGTTCTTCTGAGCCATAGCAGCATTACCCTTTGACTTGAGACCCTCAGATTCCTTCTTTTGCTCCTCGGTAGGCTCGGGGGCTGAAGGTGCAGCAGTGGAAGTGGCGGCAGGCTTGTCGGCGCGGGCCTTTTCAAAGACGGAGTAGATCTGGAGGAGGTTCTGTGATCCGACGGCGGCAGCGACGGCCGAGGTGTCGGTGGGGTCGACCTTGAAGGACTCGGCGATGCAGTTGACGGCCACATCGATCGAGTCCTTGTCGTCGGCGGTGAGGGTGCCGTCGTTTGTAGAGGCAGAGAGGAAGTCGCAGATGGCGAGCGCGAGGCGCTGCTTGGAGGTGTGTGTGGACGCCTTTGAAAAGAAGGGTCAGTCAGCGATACATGTCTCGAGGCACAAAAGAGGATGTGTTGCCCTGTACGTACCATGGCGGAAAGAGAGAAGACCTGTCAACAGGTCGTAAAGGAGAGAGGACTAGGTTAACTGAAAAAAAGTCTACTGCTGAGATATTATCCAAGTGCCAAAAAAGGAGGAAGAGAGGGAGGGAAGAGAGATTCGCGGTGCAAAAAGGGCCCCGCGGCTGAGGCGTCGTGGAGTTTGGGCTGGAAGGTTCCACGTGGGGCAGGTCAAAATGTGGGGGACAGTCACCTCGGTGAGGGATACGTACCTCGAGGTGAAGGTGAACTTTGACAGGGGGGATCCCAACAACTATTTCACATCAACATGGTTTACCTCAAATGGTAGATATATCAATAATCATGATATAGAGGCGAGTTATTTCAGTCATAGTCTTTTCATCTGCAATATCCGCTGTCACTGAACCCTCGCCCTCATGTGCAGAGACACCCAAAACTCCATCTAATGCATACAATCATTCAAGTATACTGGGTATGTCGAACCTCTTCGTAACTCTGTCAAAACGGGTCATCGTCTCTCATTCCGTCTCCTCTCCCGGTCAACGTTCTTCACCCGTCGCTTCCCTATGGCGGCCACCTTGCGGTACTTGGTGTACAGCCTAAGAACATCTTTCATCACCACATACAGACATCCTCCTACCAGACTTCGTCCCCATTGTTGCTGGAGCAGACCAGGTCGCGTTGTGCTTCCTTGTGAGGGTGATATGGTCCATGATTTGGGAAGTGCCAGGCGAAGCAGCTCACCCATGGCATAGGAGAGACCTGGGAGGATCAGGGCGCTGACTATCGCGTTGGACACTCCTGAAAGGATTGTTCCCAGTCCAGGCCGACGAGCTGGTGGTGCTTGGGGAGCTTCATGCTCGATTCTTTCCGCTGGTTGATTATCAGCCGCGGGCGCAGGTGCAGGAGCAGCAACCACTGGGGCTGGAGCTGGAGCTGGGATTGGAGCTCGTTGTGCTTCCTGCGCTGGACGTGGTGCGGGTTCATCCTCGTCAACCCGTACGTTCCCATGTCTATGGGCTCGCTCATGCGCTCTCTCGAGCCAATCGTCCTCGTCCTCGTCCTCTTCAGGAACATCCTGAATCTCCTCAATGACGAGCTCAAGAACCATTCCATCCTCACCCTCACCACCAATTCTCACTTGCCCTCCATGCCCAGCATCATTGTCTTGTTCGTCTTCGCCATCGTCCGCCTCCAAAGCCTCAATAAGGCCGTTGAGAAAGCCCACGACGCCGCCCTCGCCGTTGCGCCGCTCAGGCTGACCGTCGTTGGCGGGGGCCTCGTTCTGTCGAGGCTCGAGAGGGGGGAGACCCATGATTTGTCGGTTCAGGCTCACTTCGTAGGGAAAGGCAAACTCGCGCCAGGCGTTGAGGTATGCCGACCGAATGTAGGGGAATATGGCCATGACCAGCTGGGGCGAGGGTGGCCAGGAAAAGAAGTCGTCCTCGTGCATTGCCTGGTATACACCATACTATAGTCGAGTCGTTAGATAACGGCGCATCGCATATTCTAAGCAGCAAAAGTTACATACCGCAGACGCTGTAGATAAGAAGACCTTATTGCCAATCCATGGCATCAGCTGCCCAAGCAACAGAGCAGGACCAACGTTGGTCAGCACAAGCGCATTGCGAAACCTCTTGCCTCTGTTCAAAAAGATTCTCGAGGCCTCTCCATGAGTCCAGACCTCAGGGCCCAGGATAAACTCAGTCAGAGCCTCGCGACCGGAGAAGCAATACAAGGCAAAGGCGCCGTACATCTGCAGACTGAACTGCACGCCCAGAGTAACAGAGCCAAGCAGCATAAAAGGGCTTGCGCGGGTGAACTTGGAAGCGACGACATCTGTCAAGGCAACAACGGGGTCCCAAGGCCCTTCAAGCTGAATGCGGTCTTTACATACGGGGCACTGGAGGGGTTTGTTGGATCGCTCGCAGTCGGTGACCCAAGACAACATGCAGTCCTGATGGGCCTCAAGAGTGCATCCGCAGGGGTCTACCCACGAACCCGGGGGATCGGAGGGGTCTTGATCGGTCAGGCAGATGAAGCATCGTCGCGGCGCATCGGTCGATCGAGACGCGCCCGTCTGAGGTTCGGCCGGCGGCATAGTCGGCGTTTGCGACCTCGGGGTCGCGTGCCGAGGGGGGGAGGTCGGGCGAAGTAGATGATCAAACTAAGTAAGAATGAAGCTTATTCTTAGAGCATAGTAGAATAAATGTGCGAGAGAAGAAGAAGAAGAAGAGCAAAAGGAAAAAGATGAGGAGAGTCAGACCCAGTCAGCCTCGTCGGGTGCTGGAGCTGATGGTGGTGATGTTGGGAGGTGACAAGGAAGCTGTGGCTAGGCACACGGCGGTTGGTGGCTCGTGAGCTTGAGTGGGGCCTTACATCATCTTCTGCCTTGGGCGTTGGGGAGCGATCTGAGATACCCGGCCAATCAATCAACAGGGATCCTTTCAGTTCACACAAGCACAAACATGAAGATCAAGGAGGATGGGTATGATTTTTCTAATGATTTGAAAACCGTTGTTTAATGTTGAAGAAACATTGTCATATAAATGACAGCAAGTCCAGCGGTTCACTCTAACCACTAAATAGGACGGCTTTGATACCACTACCATAACTTGATACAAACCGTTCAGACCTTGAACAAGCTCAACCCTTCTTCCCCATACATATCAAATAAGTAAACTTCATCAACTCTCCAACTCCAGCGTCCAAATCTAGCTCACCCTTCTTAAGGCCGTCAAACTCTCCAGGAAACTTCTCAACCAACTTCTTATGATCCCACGCAACCTCAACCTTGACATCCTTGAACCCAACCTCCCTCATCAAGTTGGCCATCCACTCCCTCGGGATACCGTGACGCTCGACACCGCCCATCTTGCTTTCTGGGTGAAACTTTCTCGCTTCAGGACCAAAGTCTTCAAAGTCTGTTAGGGCTACCATGCCGCCCTCCTTGAGACATCCAAGCATGGTTGTCAGGACAGGCTTGAGGTCTGCAATGTGATGCAGTACCAAGTGTGAGGTTATGAGGTCGTACTTGAGTCTTGGACTATCGGGATTAGCCTCGTCTGCTGGTGGTAGCCTCTTGTCTTCTGGGTCTTCGAGGAGGATGGCGAGAGGTTGAATGTTCTTGGGTGCATCCGGTTTGTTCAACTTGGACGAGAGGACTTCGATCATTCCCTGAGCTGCATCGACGGCTACCAAGCGGTTCACGGCTGAGGCGACTTCCAAGCTGAGGAGTCCAGTTCCACAGCCAATTTCGAGAACGTCCGGTCGAGGGGAAGTTCCAGCAAACAATGTTGGAACAAACTTCTGGATAGCCTTCCAGGCTTCCAGGCTCATGGCGTGAACAAATGGATTGCTATCCCAGGCAGCAGCCTCAGCGTTGAAGCGTTCATTGCCTGTGCCTGATGGCTGCTTAGAGTCCGACATGTTGCTCAAGAAGTGTTGAAAGAGCGAGTGTTTTTGTCTGATTTGACTTGCTTGTTTCTGTAAACAATCAATGTCAAAAACTCGGATCGATGGGTATTCCCTCAGCTCAGCTTTCCTCGGTATGTCGGATACAAAAGTCGGCGTCACGGACTGCGTGGCGGCGGCTACGAGGACGGCTATCGGTGCTCCGCCCCAGACATGTTCGTTTAGAGTCTCGGCCCGGGTGTCAAGTGCGGGGTTCCGGCGAATAAGCCGGAGCTTAAAGGGCAAGAAACCGCCTGGGGAATTCGCGAAATCACTCAGTCGAAGGATGTGCTGATTGGTGAAGAAACCAATGGTGATGTTTACACACCCGGCTTTCAGTCTATGAACCGGATTGCCTGGACGATAATTGTCAGCCATACCGACAAAGATAGATAGATATTCATACTTGAGCATTATAATTGCAACTTATAAGACCGACAGTTGAACCGGCTGATGGTTGTGCTCAATTCTTAAACGGTCATTCAACAGGTTTCAATGGCCATTCTGCCTATCTTGGAGAAGCTGTTCGCCGCCATTGGGCGATTTGCTTGTCAACATTATGCAAGGTTTATGGCGTATCAAGGAGTGAATTCCCACTAGGTGCATTATATGAACCTTGTTTGGAGACTTATAATCCCTCGTTATCAGTCCCTTGTCTTCCTTGAGACAGGCAGTTGGTTGACAATCATATCTTGCATGACATGTAGACATGTAGCATCACAAGGGGGTCAAGATGTATCTATCAGGCATGAACTTGGACGTTAATGTCAGGAATATGTGTTACGAAAAAAGACAAGTTCTACGAACAATTATTTATTACCGTTCCGTCTAATAAATACTCGCGTTTGGCAAATACATTTTCACACACACAAAGATATGATCACCAGTCTCAGCAAAGATCTCCCACCCATCTAACTTCCCTTGCGTCTCAAAGAGAAACACTTGCTTGCTTGAAATCTGCACCAAACTGCTTCCACGCTCGCTCAATATCAAGATCCAGGTGTCCATTCCCGGGAACCATCACATCAGACCCATCGTCCTCCATAGAGTAGACGACGTTGCGTGTTTTTCCCAGGGTCAACTTGATAGCACCTTCAATGAACAGGCTAGGTTTGTACGTCTGGGTCGGCTGCTCCCCTCGAATCATGGCAAGAATGTTGTCCAGTACGACTCTAGATTGCATCCATCCTGCTCGTGCCATGTGCGGACCTCCGTGGTCTGCGACATCTCCGAAGGCAAAGATGTGGGATCTAGAGGCGAGAGAGTCGTCTCCTGAGACTTGGAGAGTTGGTTCAACTAGAATTCGAGACGTCTCTTTGGAAATGGCGCTGGGGTATAAAGACTGTAGGACGGATGAGTTGGGCCGCTGTCCGGTGCACCCAATCTAGTTTCCAGTTAGCATCTTCATAAAAGGTCAGCAGAGCTCCAACTTACAATGAGATCAAAATGCTCCTCCCTTCCGTCCGAGAAAGTCAAGGTCGCTGATGTAGCCATGTTCCCCTGTGGCGGCAGCTTAGGTCTCTCATTCAACAACACCCGAACCTTGAGCTCATCTCGAAGTGCAGTCAATGTATGGTCTTGAAGTCTCTTTCCAAAATAATTCATGAGCTGGCCTCGTGAGTGTACCAGTGTGACGTCCTTATCCGGGTAGAAGTCCTTGATGTCACTGGCAATCTCGACGCCTACAGCTCCTCCACCAACGACGGCGATTCTCTGGCTCGCTTTAATCTTGTTTTGCACGCTTTGCATCTCAAGACAGGCCTCTGGGCGTTCAGTTGCCGAGACTTGCACTGGAAGGGGCTGTGAAGATCCCGTCGCGATGGCAAGATACGTGTAGTCGATTTTGTTCCCCGACGCCAGAATGATTTGCTTCTCGGTAATGTCCACAACAGTATCCTGGATTCTTGTCAAGATTCCGGCAGGAACTCCCCGATGAATGGCGTCGTAAGGGATGAAGGCTTCATGCTCATGCCCCGTCATGACAGAAAAGCGAGGAAAGTTGAACGCGTAGTTGAGATGAGAGTTCTTCTCAATCAAAACAGCCTTGTATCCCGTCGGAAGAGTCTCTGCCAGTCGTTTCGCAAGCTCAATACCAGAAAAGGAGCCCCCAATGACGACAACGTTCTGAGCGTCGGGCGTGTCGTGCCATGTCCAGTTGTGATAGATCGCAGCCACGCGCTGGATAGCTAGTGTTCCGAGGTAGGGAATGAAGAAGGTCAATGCCTTTCCGACTAGCCTGATGCTATCCGGCACCATGGCGGCGAATCGTGATTCGTTTTATAACTGACTTTGGGGAGTCTGGGTGTGAAGCTCAAGTTCGGGTTGGAGTTGCCACGGCAATGCAACGGTGCGTGGAGACATTTCAATAGATAGAAAATCACTCAATGGTTAGGAGATGGGTGAAAGGCAGTTTATATACCTATGGCCTAGAGTTGTGTCCGGACGTTTCATAGTCCGTCTCAGCTCCGCGGAAGCTCCGGCCAGCCTGCTGACGGTGATTCAATTTGCGCTCGGAACGGTTGATCAAAACTCTAAATAATAATATATCCAATACATCTGTGAATTGTGGCCTTGTGATATTTTGAACTGGAATTTTATTATTTCTTCAAGTTATTTAATGCTCTTACGTACTCAAGGGGGCTCTATTCAATCTCCAAGTTGTGTTCACGGAGTTCCCGCGGAGCCTGGCTAGAAATCTCACGATCACGTTTGTGAGTCCACGATTGATAAGATTATCTCGCATGCACTGGTCTATGTACCTCATGGTAGTACCCCTTAAGTTTTTTTTTTTAAAAAATTAATTTCCAATTATTGTCTACAGCAGAATTCTACTTTAGAAACCATTACTTCAGCGACAAGTGGTTAGTGTTGGCACTCTTAAACTCTATTCACGTCTACATCACGCCAAGATAAACAAGAAAATATCTCCTCAATTTTAGAAATATCATCCTTCTATTTATTCTCCCTTATGCGAGATGATTTTTTTCTTTGTTTGAGTGGTCCATCCAAGCTGATGCTCAAAAAGGAAACGGCCGAAGCAGTGACCAGATGTGGTTAGCAACACTGGTGGAAACAAAAATACACAGGGATTGAGCCCCTAATATCAACCAGAACTCTCACCTCACTCATTCCCGCCTTCTACCTCTGCAAGCAGAGCAAGTCACTCTTTTCAACTCTCTTCATCACTCTCATTAATGGTCCTAATACAATTCTTTCTCCGGGTGGTCGCCCTCATTCTCTTGGCGGCCACCTCGACCAAAGCCGCGACAGGAATCGTCGTCCCCTGGAACATAACAGCCGGTCAGACAGAGGAGCTCACAATCAAAACAAGAATCGCCGAAGATGACCACGAAGCTCGAAAAAGATTCAACGCCTACCGCGTCTACCTCGCGCTAGAGCCACCGGGATGGGGTGCGGGACCTGTATGCTGGCTCGTCTGGAGCGTGCCCCTGGACACGGATCGCGTCAACATCACCATCCCCGCCGACGTGGCACCTGACAAGACCCGGATCCGCATCTCTGCTAGTCTCTACAAGACAGGCAAGTCCACAGTTAATGGGTACTCGTACAGCAGCCGGACGACGCTGCTTGGGGCAAACGGGACTTGGAGTCAGAGAGAATTGGACGGGTGGGACAGTAGCGCTGAGAACGAGATCTCTTGCTATGCATTCGGATGTACGAGACAGTGTCACATTAAGTACTATACTGGTGACAAGACGCGTTACAGTGATGGGAGCAGCGAGAAGGATTTGAACGCATGTATTGACCAGTGTATAGAGGATTTTGAACCTCGAGGCGCGGGGTCCGGATCTGCAACTGTGACGACGGCAACGTGGATGCTGGCGGCGGTTCTAGCTGCTGGGATTGTTAATTTGGCTATATAAGGCTTAGTTGGCCTTGATTTCTTTTCCTGCATTGTTCGGCGTGTGGGCACTCTACACTTATAGACATGGATACATTTCCTGGATAGATAACTGGCAAACTTTCAGATGTCTCTCACCTCAGAGTAGACCTACTATTCATTGCAATCACTTTCTGAGCTCTGCAATACGCCAACCGTTCGGGCTGGGGAGCCGGCTTGTTGTTGTACGGCCTAGCTGAAACAATGAAAGAATCTCTGGGGGCAGACTGCATGCTCTCCTCTCCTCTGCGGTCACATAATGCCTATTTCGCCAGGATTAACATCGAACTTACCTGGAATATCAAACAAGGGCATGTTGCAACCTCGGAACCAGAGTTGAAAGACGGTTGCGGTACATGCGGACACTTCCCAAGATGAAATGTAGAGCAACGATTTGAATCCCAAACTTGCTCAATACAAAAGGTCTGGCACTAGTCAGGACATGGAGGCGGAGTAAACTCGACCCCCAGTCAAGGACCGTATAACTTGCTCATCTGAGAGACTTTGCTCTGCTTTTTTTGATTCCATAGAAGCTTGGGGGCCAAGGCCTGCAGCTTATGCTGAGGCACTGTCACAGCAGTGCTACAACCTTGGATCGAGTGGGATATTGGACTGAAAAGAGACCCTAAATTTTAAGGAGAAATAATTCAAGTCTCTAGTACAACGGGCAGTCATACTTTTTGTGATGGCAAACTCCACGATTCAAGCAGAACAAGCACACCGTAGTGTCTTCGTGATACCATCCTGAACAAGACTTCTTTTTCTACATCAAATGTATGTTTCAGACAAGAGAGTGAAAACCAGCCACTAGTGAACCAAAGTCCCAGGTAGACGGGAACTCGACACTGCAGTTGCTTAAGGCTGCAGCGAGTGAGGCTTGGCATCATGTAAGACGTGCTGTTGGTTCAGAGCGAGATTACGCGCACCAAGAGGAGCCAGGATGGGGGTGTACCAGGTGATAGGGCTATACGAGGGATATTGAGCAGGATGAGACATTGAAGAAACAGAAGGGTATTTAAAAGCCGTTGAAGAAGTTGGACATGGGTAGAGATCTGGTGGCGTACTTGACAAGCCCAACTCTATTTCAGCCAAAATGGATGCCAATTTAATGAACCCTCAAGTTCCCCCCCATGTTTTGACGGAAATATTTACAACAAGTAGACAAGGATAAATTATTGTAAATATCATGTTCAAACATGTCATACCCGGATAATCCCTGCTTGCGGGAGTATGAGCAAGTTTCACCCCCAGCACAGCTCAGCGCGTAAGAAAAAAAAATACAGTGGCCGTGGTGGTGGCCGAGAGTCGGCGAGGTGGGCTTTCAGCGGGTAGACAAATCAACCCACTGAGACAAGTCCATGGCATCACCAGTCACGGCATCCCGTTCCTAATCTCTTGACAGTGGCAGGAGAGTGTTAACGCAAAAAAACATAAATTGTCCCACATGCGTAAAACCATGTCCCTGCTGCATGTCTCTCCTTCATCCGGGGGATAATCATTTGCTTTCTGCGACAACGTCTTCAATCATGGCCCGCATCAAAGTACCTCTCCGCCTCCTGCTAGCAGAGATGTTCATCGCCCTCACGGCCGTCATCCTCTTTGGCCTCGCGTACCCGGATCGCTTTAGGTCACGACTCTGGGAGAATGGAGGAGAAGAAGGATGGAACTCGAACCCGAACCAGCGCATCTACTTTTACGCCAACCATCAAGAGCCACCCAAGGTTCCCTACATCTGGAAGCAAAGGTGAGGAGAAAAATAAACACCAAATGTTAAATCACGAGATGATGAGCTGACAGACGTTTCAAAGACTTACGGAGTCCAACCTTGCCATCGCGATACTCACCTTGTTCATTTTCTTCGCTCGCGCAGTCTTGTCTCATGCCGATTTCCTCTATCGATACATCAGCGTAATCTACGACGTCGTCCTCCTGTGTTTCTGGACCATGAGCCTCGCGAACCAATCTTCCGGCGACCTATCCGACCCTAAACACCCGAGCCCTCTGCCCTGGTACCTCACCCGCAGCTGCTCCGTCGCCTGGGATAAGAATCGAGGATACTGCCGCATCGCGCAGGCGAGCTTTGCCGTGTCCATCTTGGCGGCTGTGGTGTATGGTGCGAGATTGATGCGGGAGGCTCTGCTGGTGGCGTATGAGATTGGATGGAAGCATGGGCAGATATTGTCTGTTCAAGATGTCGACGAAGAAATGGGAGACAAGTACATGGATGATGAGCACGAGATTGCAGTGGGTTTACTGGTTCCACGATCGAGCTGGCAGGACCAGGCTTTGAGCCCAGTGTTGGCATTCTTTCCATCAGAGCATGGTCGTTAGGGGAGTGCAACAAAGCATGGGCACTGAGGAGTTTGAGGAGTTTGTAAGAGTTCACTGATCACAAGCAACATCCATCTCAAGATGAGCAAAACAAAGTTGCATTTATTCATGACCAATCTGTAATCTCATTGTGCCATCATCATCATCATCATTCCCCAGAAACGAGTGGATCCCCCCATCACCCCCAGTCGATTCAAGCCTTCATCTCCATTCAACAAATAACCCTCAAGGTTCTCATCAACGCCGTAGTTTATTTATGCTTGATTGGCAACCGTCAGTCCTCGAGCTTTGTGTCTAACCAAGAGGGAGCAAGCACTTACAGGGCAGCCGGCGCAGGTGCAGCTGGAGCCGCAGCCACAAGAACCGGAGGAAGCGCAACCGCAGCCAGACATGTTTGATGATGTGGTTTGTTTTTTGTGGTGTGTGGGAAAAAAGTTGATGAGAATTTTTGTGGAGGTTTTGAGTGAAGAGGAAGAGGAAGAAGAGAGAATGATCCAAGAGTGGAGGAATAACCTTCTTTTAAAGCCTAGTTCAGTCAGCGGCGGCAGTGAATGGGCTTTCCGCCTTCCATTCCTCGTGGGGGACGGGTCCTATTTTTCCCTTCTTCTCACGCAAGCAAGTAGGTAGGTAGTACCACGACCTTTCCCCGAGTGGCTCAGTTCGCGCGGGAAAAGACAAACGCCCCCTCATTGGGCAACCACGGCCCTTTGCCCAAGAGAGGAGTGATTCTCGTGCCCTCTTTTGGTCCTCACAGACGAGGCGTGACGAATGACGTCTCGGGGGGAGGAGTGAAGGGTCATCGATTGGGCCGTGATTGGTGTGGCGGCCGTGGTGGTGGGCTGGTATGCATGTTGCATGGCAATCATGTCCTTGTTGACCCGAGATCCGTACAGTGGGAGGTTTACAACGGACAGTGTCAGATTGACAAGTACATGAAGATTTACAGTATCGTCATTATGTATTAGGCTTCTCTACTTTTATGGCATCTGTTAAACATCTATCTACGACTCTCCTCTTCTTCCTCACTCAAGGCGGGGTATCATGATGACCCTCGGCGGGGTTGAGGGGTAAAATTCCATAGTTCCCCCAAGGGTCCAATGACGTCGAAACATGCTCCCCCGTTACACCAACACAAAAAATATTCCACGTCAAGGACACGTCAAAATACGATCCATCCCACTCATTCTTGCTCAAAATGTGAGGCTCGTGGCAAAGCGGGACTCCCGCTGCTTCCCGTGCCGGTCCGTTGGCCTGTCACTATCCGCTTGACGCGCGCCCGCCTGCCAGGGCCAGGGGTATGGTCTTCTTTTGAGTAGAGTTGAGGGTTTGGTATGACGGAACGTCGGCTTGTTTATGTAACGGGTCCGTAAAAATATGCTTCTGTGGTACCAATAGCTGGGGTTTGGGTGGGCAAGGGGGAAGCTATCTCGAGACTCGAGCAGTAGTCTGACAGGTCACCACACTCGTTAACCAGCTAAGACATCTATCTTCTATTATCTATAAATCGTGAATAGTCCCCCAGTGGCCAACTATTGGCCTCCCCAAAAGGAAACTCCTTGTGGCTAGTCGCTGATCGAAGACGTGTTGGTCAACATGGGCGTTGAGCCACATCCCCCGCAACAAAGAAACAGCCTTGACCACACAAACATGGCTACAGAAGCTTTGTTCTCTACCTCCAGCATCTTTCTTTATTAATCGTAGCCATCTGGATGGAATTTCTACTATGCCGGTGAACTGTTGTCCTCGTCTAGGTGTGCTCTGAACTAGTCTGCGCCTAACCTGACCACATATCCATCCTTGTCCTTCACCTCCAAGACTCCCAAGAGCATCACCGCGATGCCCAGTAGGCTTTTTCCCTTTCCTCATACAAGGATCGTCATAAGAGCGTCCATTCTTCACCAATGTAGCATCAGAGTGGCCTTGTGGTCCTGGTCGGCGTGGAAGTTCCAGAACAGGCGACGAGTAAGAGCACACCTCGGATCCAGCACTCGACGAATAGCCCTTGTTCTATCAATATTGACATTAATTCATGATTTAGAGCAAACGAATCCTCGGGCACATCTCCAAGGCCCATCTACTAGTTATAACCCAGGAGTTAGTTTTTGAACGTTCAACAGCCCTACTCGAGGGTGTCGACAACTCCTCCGATTAAGATTTGCATTATTCCAAAGAAAGAAAATGGAGTTTCCTTGTAAAGTTTTACGCGATCCATTAGAGGGATTCCCACGAGTGGCCTTGTCGACCTGAACAGCTTCTTCTCGACTGGCTCTTCGTCACCTCCCTCCACTTTCGTTTCCTACGTAGATCGAGGGGACGCCACTGAACGAGAACATGAGCGTCCATTTTTATCACTGTCTACTTCTTCTTTCTCGTTATCACTCCATTCTCGTCTGGCGGCATCTTAACTTGACCACATCTCAGGTTTGGACGTGGGTGCTCCTGTACCCAACCCGAGAGGACACGAAAAGGGCGCCGCTTCGGCCTCTTGATCAAATAAGAGGCGCCATGAAATTCACTTCAATATCTTCAAGTACATCTCCTAGTCAGAGTGCTTAGCAGTCCAATATCTGTTCATCGGGTCCGCAAACTCACCCACGGCCATTCAGTCCACGAGGCGACGACCCGACAACCAATCTCCAGAAACCCGTTCGATACAACAGATGGATAAGATACCAAAGTGCAAACGATGCATCATCGTAAGTGTAGTATATATTTGAGCTTCACTCCAAACTTAAGGAAGACTCTACCTCACAGGGCATCACCCGAGTAGCTTCTGTTCAAGGGAGCGGGAGCCGCAACTGGGGCATGAGCCCAACTTACTAAACTCAGCCCTCGGCCATGGTCTCACTATTTAGTCGTATCAAAAAGGCGCTGTATATTATATCTTTCAGCACAAATTCTGCTCCCAAGGATACGGGTTCCTCCAGGCGAGACGCCAGTTACAGTCAGTCAGGAGTAGGTTCACAATGCTCAAGATCAGGTGGATTCTCACCAGGCGAGCTCTATGCAGTTGACGCCATCTATCAGATACACCCATCCCAAGTATTTTTGTATAATCCAAGCGCTCTAATGATTTAACAAAACTTATACATGTACCGCCACGGGAACCCAAGCCCTGATCCAGAACGAGGAGAACACTCCTCCCGCATCCAACCATCATTCCTGCTTCATACGAGCCGCCTCCTCGCGCACTTCTCGCACAACACCCATGAACTGATTGGCACCAACAGCCGTCAAGATATGCCACCAACCGTGAAACTCAAAGATCCACGCCCAAGGCAATCCAACCCTCGCTCGAAGATCTCTCAGCTCGGCGCAAAACTCGAGGTCAATGTTCCAGATAAAGTATCCAAACAGGCAGATAAAAGTCGCCGTCCAAGTCCGGACAGCCCACTCGTGCGTCTGCTTCTCAGAGAAACCTGGCTTGAGCCAGTACAGGAGGTACCGTATGCGAAGGCCGATGAGGATGAGGCTTACCCAGAATCCAATCACCTGGTAGATGATCTTTGCCGACCAGACGTAGAAGATGGAGAATGAGATGAAGAATACCGGGAGGATTGCTGTGATGAGGCGGATCATTGAGGGTGTCTGTCGCATTATGAGGACAGTCCGGAGCATGGACCATGAGAGGAGCAGCATCGAGAGCTCGTCGACAAACTCGAGGGTCTGACGGAGAGATGCGTGGAACAGGAACGATCCAATGCCAAGAACCAACAGGGAGATTGACATGAAGTCCCATCTAGCGGGTAGAATACCCCGTCTACCAGAGCCACCATACATGTATCGTAGAGCAAAGTAGACTAAAGAGGGTTACAGTCAGCGGAGCATACAAGTGGTTACACACCAAGCTTGGAAACATACCATAGGTGACATTGGTCAAGGCATTGACGAACTCTGCAAGATACAAGGTAATGACATAGTCCTCCTCACAAAAACTATTCGTCCAAGTCAGTAAAACTTCTGCATAAGACTTTCCGAAGCTGCCGGGCTTTTTTACTTTGCCCTGCTGGTTGGCGGACTCCAAGCTCCGCTGGACGAATAAGGATCGCCATCAAAGCGAAGATTGTGATGTCCCATCTTCTTTTCCAAAAAGTTTCAATACCTCTCGCAAATTTGATCCCTCTTTTCTGTTCTTGGCGGTCTTTCAAGGAAGTGCTGGCATGAAATGGATTGGCAGAGGCTGGAGGGAATGTAGAAGCCTGGCGTTGTGTCACGTGGCGTTTTTGCTCCCTTGCTTTTCTCGGTATCCTCGGCACGCAGGGCTGCAAGGTACGGTGAAGGTGATGTCCAAACCTGTTTACCCTCGACCTTGGTTTTAAAAAACAGGTTTCATTTTATAAGCAAAGCATCCATTCTATTCTGCCTAGACTCTCGTACAATTTATATCCCCTCGGGTTCAGTTCTCGTACAATCTCACGTGCGAGACTCGTTACAGCCCAAGAATGGTATAGCACCAATGGAGGGTATTCGTCACCCAACGTGTTCAACGAACCATGTTACGCCGACCTTCTTAATCCATCATCAACATTTTTATTCGACGAACAGATTGTGATACAGAGTGGCCATTTGCTATGTGACGATTAGCCATGCTCACCTTCTCTAGGCATTCACGATTTTGACTCACCAATTGAACCCGCCCAGAGACTCTCCTCGCGCAATGCTTCAAGACGTCATGCTTCAGGACGTCTCCTTCTCGACTCCAACAGGCGGCTGATAGATCGGACGTGGCAGCTGTCCAGCCAAAGCATACCAAGCCTCATGATGCGCAAACTGCAGCACCTCACGGATCAACCCAGAGGTATCGAACCCAAGCTCACAACCACCGCGCACCTTGGCGACATGCTTCCTTGTCCGGCCGTAAACCGTCATGGCCTACATGACGCTCCGCTGCGCCTTCATAGCAGCCCTGGGTGCAAGCCAGTCGAGATAGGTCGTGATTTGAGGACCGGTCAAGTCGGTGATGCGCATGAGACGGATGAGTCCGACGACGTGGTGGTGGAGACGGGGAGACTGCCTCATCTCCATGCTCTTGAAAGGGTGCTTCACCTTGAGGCCGAGTTGGAAGATGGGTAGTTCAGGGTCGCCGGTGCGGTGCATCATGTACCAGGTTCCGTCTTGATGGCCTCGATGCAAGTAAATGCCCCATTCGAAGTTGTCGGCGCCTTCCATGGGTGCTGCCATGGCGCCTTGCAGCCAGGTCATGTCGACATCGTAGATGTGCGCGATGGTGGTCGCGGGCGCTTCGGGTGTTGAGATTGTGAGGTACAGGGTGTTTGGCTGCAGCTCCTGCGCCGGGTAGGACATTTCGACCTCGTATTCTATGTCTTTCGTGATTACTCGAGAGAAGCGATGATTGTAGCTCGTGTGCAGCGGTTGAGGGTGGTAGGTTGGTGTTATGGAACGAACACCAGGTGAGGAAAAGTCATGATGAAGCCGGAGAGTTCGATATCGCCATGACAGCTGGCGGCGCCTGTTTGCATAACAGTCTGAATGGTCAATGCTCACAACTGGGCCAGTGTTGACCAGCTGTCAGCGAAAATTTGAAGGTTATTTGCTACGAGGCAGTGGTTCACAGACATTGCTGGTCTGTTTGCACCAACTTGATGATATTGCGAGTTGACGATTACCTACCTAGTCGGCCGCCGGTAGAACTGGCGCCGATGGTTCATCCGATAGTTCACCCGCGCCTATCCCACCACTTGAACCAATTCCATCATTCCACAATTGCCTGACAAAAAATTCTTGTCAATCATGGGTTCTCTTCACCTGATTCCCAAAGGCAAAGCCGTTACAAAGAAACGTCACGCCTCAGTCAGACCTAGAACCGAGCGCAACCCCAACAAGCAACTCAACTCAATGACAAAAAGAACCAGTCTGCCCATCAACCAGAGAAATCTCCACAGGCTCAAGACCTCGCGCCATATTCCACCGAGCAAGAAACGGCGCGATACCTTTTATGGGGAACTGACCATAGGCAAAAAGGACCCTGGGCTACACGCCGATAGGTGGGGATATACTCGGCGCAACCAAGCTGAGGGGTTGACCAACGTTGAACCACGGGGATGCAAGATGTGTTGAGACCCGACGGTTATCCCGGTTTCTTTTTCCTGGTACATTTACCCTTGATCTTTCTGTTGGACTTTTTGTTTCTTCAGAATTGGTTCGACTATCACGACGAGCTTCAAAATTGAGCTCTTGAAAGCTGTCTACCTACGTCATCAATCACAAGCTACAACCACAACAATATCACACGAGGGGCAATAGCGGGGCATAGAAACGTTGCAACACCTACAGCTTCCCTCACGCGACGACACTTGAGACCTCAAATTCCCAAGATTGTCAAAAGTTTTAAAGACAATTAGAGACAAAGCAGCAATTTGTCAAAAAATGTCTCGCTCTGTACCCGTCGCAAACGCTCTCGCCGACATCTACCCTCCGGCCTCTCTCGCGACCGAAGCTCCACGATGGAATAACCTCCTCGCCAAGTTTGAGTCTACATATGGACACCCAGCTTCCTTTGTTGCTCGTTCACCTGGACGAGTTAACATTATTGGAGAGCACATTGATTACTCCTTGTACTCGGTGCTCCCCATGGCCATCACCGCAGATGCACTGCTCGCCGTGTCTCACACCCCCGTCACCGACGACGCCAAGACATTCCGCATCCGCATCGCCAATGTTGAAGACAAGTTTGAGGCTAGAGACTTTGAGGTTCCTATTGATGGAGATGTAGATATCGATGCGACGAAACTGGAGTGGACCAATTACTTCAAGAGTGGACTTCGAGGTGTGCTTGGTCTGTTGAGGAAGAAGCATGGAGCTGGATTCAGACCTTGCAATATGGAGCTCCTCATGGATGGGACAGTTCCCGTCGGTGGAGGACTTAGCTCGAGTGCTGCTGTTGTTAGCACCAGTTCATTGGCTATTTTGCTGGCCAACGGCGAGAAGGAGGTGGACAAGAAGGAGTTGACAGAGCTCGCCATTGTCAACGAGCGTGCTGTAGGAGTCAACTCGGGAGGGTACGTTATATCAAAGCTACACATATCTGATAAAACAACTAACTCGGTTCTCATAGCATGGATCAGGCCGCCTCTGTCTTCTCTGAGAAGGGAGCAGCCCTCTTCGTCTCATTCAGCCCAAGTCTCGAGGCTCGACCTGTCAAGTTCCCCCCTACACATCCAGAGCTCTGCTTCGTTATCGTGCAGTCCTTTGTCACATCCAACAAGCAAGTTACAGGTCCAATTCACTACAACCTACGTGTAGTCGAGTGCAGCATGGCTGCGGCTTATCTTAATGCTGTACTTAACCCTCCGGGTACTCAGTTGCCAGAGGATGCAGGTCCATTGGGTATTAGTCTTCAGGGTTTCCATGAGACCTTCTTCTACCATTTGAACGGCTCAGACTACGCAGCCGCCAAGAGTGTTACTAAGGAGGAGGAGCTTAAGAAATTGATCGAGATTACAAAGAGCACTCTATCACAGGAAGAGGGTTATACGCGAGAGGAGGTAGCCAAGGTGCTCAACATTACAGTTGAAGAGCTCGAAGCCCGCTTCATGTCCCACCTCCCCGTCCGGGCTGAACGCTTCAAGCTCCGCCAACGTGCCCTACACGTCTTCACCGAAGCCCTCCGCGTCCTGCACTTCATGGCCCTCCTCGAGAACCCCGTCCACACAGGCGCAACCGACACAACCCCCTTCAACAAGGAACTCGGCCACCTCCTCAACGAGACGCACGTGTCCTGCCGTGACCTATTCCAGTGCAGCTGCCCCGAGCTCGACGAGATCTGCGACATCTCGCTGCGGTCCGGAGCTTACGGCGCGCGGGTCACCGGCGCGGGATGGGGAGGTTGCAGCGTGCACCTTGTCCCGGCTGACAAGGTCGAGGCTGTTACGGAAGCGTTGGAGAAGGAGTACTTTTCTAAGCGGGAACTTACAGAGGAGCAGAGGAAGGGGGCCGTTGTCGTGAGTCGGCCCGCGACGGGAAGTGCAATTTACTATATTCAGGACGGTGTCAAGCCGTGAGGCTAGATGGAGAATACAACAATAAGCACCTTAGAGAAAAGTAGAATATTATTTCTTGATATTACATTCGACCATAAAGTTCCAGAACGTGAGGCGTCCTCTCCGCGAATAGCACCAGCTCGTGCTTCTTCGACTGGGTCGTAATAGATCCTTCTGTTACGCCATATCGAACCAAAAAATCTAGTGTAACCCATCAATGTTACACGACATATGTCTTTTATTTTCTTCCCGAGTTTCAGTCCGAGCCCGTCTTTCTGCGCTCGGGAGAAAGCCACGGTATATCACTACAATGCACACGGCACGGCACGGTAAGCTTTTTTCCTCCCCAAGTGCCGAAATTGAATCTAATCAATCACACCTTAAGTACCGAGGTTGTGACGACGATCCGGAAGTTACGGGAAGACAAGGGTGGTGATGAAAGGAATTTCAGGGTCCATGGGTTGAGTTTTTGTTACAGTAGTTTGGGTTGAAAGTTTACTTCTTGACCAAGAATGTAGTGGCGTAAAAGTTTCTTAGATGTGTCTCTTTTTTTGTGCCGAGGTATGAAGGCAATGGGGACCCAGAAATACGATCGACCTACACGAAAAGGACAAGGACAAGCAAAGAAACTGGGATCTATAGCGGACCCGACGCTTCCCCGGACACAAAGCTTTCAGAAGTTTAAAAAATTCAAGGCGGGCTTTCGCAAAGCACAGATGACAGGCACAAGCCGGCGTCCCGGTAAAAGGGGAACCGGCCGGAAGCAGACCGAGAGCGAAGGGCCGGGAGTCGCCGTACGATGTGTCAGCATCTTCAGTCATGGGTTTTACCCTTGGGTCGGGTTTGGGGTGATATTGAATGACCTGGGGGTGTGTGGTGGGCTTTTT
>NHTE02000005.1:158346-211098 GCA_002168265.2 Fusarium euwallaceae
GGGCCGGACGATCGGGGAGGCGAATCAGGGGCAGGGGATGGAACGTGGGAGGGTACAGATGATAAGAGGGAAATCTGGTGTTTGGGGAAAAACTGATGGTTATTCAAGTTGTTTTTGTGTTTATGTTGTTCTAAATGCCGTGAGACCCGAGTTGGAAAAGCCATCTAGTAAGACTGCAGGACAGAGTAGCAACCAACGAGGACATGTGTTTTTTTGTATAGTAATCTTTTGTCCGGTATCTCGACCCCCAATTGAGGGGGGAGCAAAGGCTTATCGCGGGTTTTCTTTGGGGTTTGTGGTGATTAATGGCCCGACAGTGATGACTGGCTGAATGGTGCGTCTCCTATTGGTTGATGAGGGAAGTGGACCGGCAGAGTTCAGGTTCATCCCGTTCCGGTTCCTGGGGGCGAAGGGGGAGGAGTTTGAAGCCATCATGGGGTTGGTTGACGACAACGAGTCTTGTGTGTTGGCTCTTGTTTCTTTGTTATCTTGTCTCAGATTGAAGGACAAGAATATATATCAATCTCTTAATCTTCATAACTTTTCTTCCACCAACCCCAATCTTTCTTCTCCCTCAGTTTCAAGTCCACGCGTGTCAGATTTCCCCAAGTTACACAAGAAACATACACCATGTTCTCCCCCTCAAATAAGCACTGCCAATTCTCATGACGAGATAAATTCACATAACCTCCCTCCTTCCCTTCCTGGGGTGGCACGGCGCAAGTTTCCCGGAGGCGCGGCGCCCCACCAGGGGGAAGATCTTGGGGGTGAGTTTTTTTTTCTCTTAATTGGTCTGGGCTTTTTTGGTAAAGAAGAGGGCCTCTCTTTTTGAGTTTTTGCATCGTAAGTCGGCCAGTCAAGATTACTTGGCCAGGCCTCAAGACTTTGAGATCGAATGCTTGATACAAGTCATCGGAAGGTCCGTTTTGGCAGGTAACTCAAATAATTCTCAAACAAGCCCAGGCACGATGATGTGCCGGAAACGCTCTGGGGCCGATCCAATACCTGGAATAAGTTCAAAGCTATTGAATGTGAAGCATCTCATCCCATCAAACAAGCAAATTCCATTAGGTCAGCTCATGACCAGGACAACATGGTTTCAGTGGCGATCCCCAAGTCAGACAAGACCTTTTTTTTTTGGCCCCCCCCCCCCCAGCGCATAAGGTTCTGGTCAAGCCTTCGAACGCACAAGCCCTTCAGGGCCTGGATCTCACAAGAAAAATAACTCCACAGACACTGTTCCACCCGGGATGGCTCATCCCACTTGCCGGTGTCCGTGATGCAAGGAGAGAGAAACAAGAAGCAAAGATGGGACAAGGGACAAAATTTTGAATAGAGTTGTAAAGAGTTATTGACCTTGATGATGATCTCCAGGGATTCAATGCTCACTCTCATACTCAGCCCTAGAAATAAAAAAAGAGCCGGCCGTGGTGTAGAGCGCTGATGTCGATCCTCAAGTTCCAGCCACGTTGACCTCGGCCAAACCGTTGGTTCTAGTGACACCGGGTCGTCCATCCCGTCATTTCTCGAGTTTTGGTTCTCTGCCCTGTCTCCATTTCTCAAGTCGCCGTCAGTTGTGTGTCCATGAATTCTCCAACAAGAATACCCCGGCCAGGTTGGGTCTAGGGCCTTTCGGGCAGTGCCCATTCCCCTCTCTCCTTCTCCTCCTCTAGAGATCGACCGTCATCCAAACTTGTCGTTGGCCTTTTACTCTCGTCCCTCCCCGCTGACGTTGACTGATGCAGCTTTTTTTCCTTTCCATCTCGTCTTTTTTTCTTCCCTGTCAATCATATCTATCCGCCCCCCTTGTCTGTGCTTGCCCACCCCTTGGTTTTGGGTCTCGGGGATTCTCTCCAAACTCCATACTACCCCAGAAATGCCCGCGTCCTCTCGCATCGCGTAGCGCTATCTCTTCCCACCCAAAGGCCCCAGGGCCGCTATCAGTACCAACCTAGTGACCCCTGCCCTCCCCGGCTTGGCTCTTTCAGTTTCCTGCTTGTCATTTGCGATCCAAATCTCAAAACGACTTTCTTTTTTGGCTTGGCCTCTCTTTAGTTGTCGCGCTGTCACTGCCACGCTTTCGCCTCGCCTCTCCTTCTAGCCTTGATCTTCCCTTTCTTCCCTCTCACTCTCCTCCCCCCCATTCTCCCTCCCCCCTCCCTCCCTCACATCATCTACTTCTCTCTATCAGACAGTCAGACAGACAGCCGCATCAAAAATTCCCCGAACCACCTACCAACGGGGTCTGACCTGCACTACCTACCAATAACCACATCCCAGGGCTGCTGCTTGGGGCATCGCCTCCCTGGGCTCCACTACTCCCCTCGACCGCCCCAATCCTCTCCCCGTCCCGTCTCCTGCCAACTCCATCTTCCGACATCAACCATAACCATGGCTCCGGACTCGTGGTCCGAGGCCGATAGCATATCTCAACATTCTTCCATGTCGCATCAGGATGATTCGCTCGATCGTCAACTACTCCGCCATCTTATGCGCCGTTATGGTCGCGAAGGTGTAGCCCAGTTGATGGACGAGGAGGCGACCTCGCCTGCCATCTCTCGTGAGTGACCGCTTCTTTCTTGTCGCTAATCTCACCAAGTCGAGACTGCGTCTACCTTGGCCTCGTTGTCGCTAATTTTCTATACTCGTGTAGTCAACGATGGAGCCTCGGTCATCTCTTCAAGTACCTACTCTTCGGTAAAGTCCGAGGATGCCGCCAGCCTCTTCGATACGGCCAGCGTGCGAACATTTTCCTCCGATAACTCTTCTGTTCGTGGCAGCAGCATCATCTCCAATGTGTCAGCACGCACTGCCAAGCTACTTGGTCGCAAATCGAATCAGTCTACTCGCCCTTCTACTTCCCAGTCGACACATCGAGAGGAAGAGGCCTCGACGACCCCGTCAGGTGATTCCGCAACTCCGGCTCCACACGCGCCCAAGCAAAAGGGTTCCTTCACATGTGGCTTCTGTAGGGAAGAAGACATTCAAAAGACATGTACGCGTAAAAATGACTTGAAGCGTCATATCGAGGATTTCCACAACACCAACGCTCAGTGGTTCTGTCGTCATTCGGATTGCAACATGGTTTTTGACTGGCAGACGGCATACAAGACCCATCTGAAACAGGCCCATGGTGGCTCTCGCATGACACTCGACGAGGCCAAGGTCAACTTGTGTCCCCAGACCGTCTTTGCCTGTGGCTTCGAAAATTGTCCTCAGGTGTTTGAGGCTCCCAGCGACGACGATGCCGACTCGACCTTTAAGGAGTTTGTGGCCCATGTGGTGAAGCATTTCGACGAGGGATCCAACAGTGGAGAGTGGACATATTCTGGAAGGATGCGAAATCTGTTGAAGCAGTCAGGGTTGGTGCGAGCTTGGGCAAATTCGTCGTGGCCCGAGGAGGAACGAAATCGCCTGCAATGGCATCCTCAGTCCAGTGGTATCCTACGGAAACGACTCGAAACCCGGCATCTGGGCGACCTGCAACTCATGGTCCAGTATGCGATTGCTCTCGGCTCGGAGCCGTCCTCCATCACCAAGTATCGTGAGGACTTTATCAACCCCGTCAAGGACCAGTGCCGCCAGCCAATTCCAGGACACAAGTCGCGAGCACCTCCTCTTCCACCTTCGGGACCCTCCCCTGATGCCGACCAATATCAGTTCCGCATTTCTCGGGGAACAAATCCCAACTTGGCAGCGTATCTGGCTTCTCAACGGCGTGTCTATGTACCCCGTCCTGGTCCAGTTCGCTCCGGTCGTTCCGCCCGGCCTCCGCGGCATACGATACCTGCTACAACGGCAGCTCCGGCACCTATGCCCCATCACTTTCAGTATGCAAACATACCCCAGGCGCAGATGTACGACCCTCGGCAGCAGCAATTTGCCATGATGCAGCAGGCCACAGGGGGTATTATCGCCGAGGATCTCCGAAGTCTCCGATCTATCGCCAACAGCATGCCTGAGCAAGACATCGACATGAACGATGCCGATATGATGGATGCTGGTTTTATGCAGGAGCCGGCCTTTTCGGCACCTTATGACCCTCAGAGCATGACGACCTCTGCATCTGATGGTTCATGCCTTACTCCTACCACCCCTATAAGTCAACAAATGTCGTTTGGAGGCTATGACTCTGCATATGCCTAGATTACGGCAAGCGATGGATTTGGTTGCCTTCCAGATCTGAATGCTTGTTCTTCGGGCCGTCTATTGCCCTTGCAGTCATTCTGATATTGATACGCATGGCCAACATGAGCCTTTACTTATAACTTGACCCACTCACTCTCAGGGACATGGTCAATGACAACTTGACCGTCCTTCTCATTCCTTACTCATTACTTTTCATATACGCAAGGTTCAAGAAGATGGAAGGGATGATCGTCGGAGCGATATATCTTTGGGATTTTTCCTTTGTCTGGTGGAGTCACTGTTGGGTGGTTTTATCCACGAGGCCTATACTTTGCATTTGTTTGCAGCGGATATGGAAGTCTGGCAACCCTTTATACATGATTAGGATGGAAGAGAACTCGTTGGAGGGAAGTGCGTTGAGATTTGATACCCCGAATGTGAGAGTAAGAGATGTTGTTGTTGTTTTTTCGGTGCCTATGGATGTTTCATGAATGGAAAATAAGGATATACGTTTGAGTATACGATATTAATTTACATGTGACACTTTATATGTGACAGTTGCTTTGACATTGGCTTTGACAGTGAGGCTGTGATATGGGGATGTCATCCGAACGAGATGCATTCATGTAGCAGGTTGACAGATTGGGGCCAACGTGTCTATGCGTGATGATGGAGCATGAGCAACTGGCTGCATTTAGTCGTGATTGCTATTCAGCTGCTGGTGGGTTACGATGTATTCTAGGGTAGTGTAGAGTCTGGATAGGGGGAAGGGTGTTCGCAAGACCTACGGTCAGGAGGTACAAGCAAGAGAATGGATAGACGGGCGGGATCTACAATAAGAAAGTGAGGAATTTTCTTTAGGAGATGAGAGCTAGAAAGATGAAAATAAGGTGGTGGCCCTTGAACTCCTGTCGCTGTGATGCCACGAAGTTAGCTCAATGAACACCATCTTCTGGTGTTTTCCAGAGCTCAACACTAGCAACTAAGAGAATTTTCACATTATCCACTGCTACATCAGCTTTAAATCTACACCACTCAATAGCCATTCCTTCAATGTTACGAGAGCTTGCAAAGTCGAAATCCTCCAAGCCAGATGACAGTGTAGGGTAGCTACGGCTACTGAAGGGACCTGTAATCTCCGCACTTTCGCCACGGTCTCCCGAGCACGCGATCCTTCCCCCTCCATCCAGTCAGCTACGAGCAAAAAAGAACGAGGCTTCTTGTGAGCTGATTCTCCTCCAGGGGAGTAAAGACCAGGACTCAGAAAAGGGAGATAGATGGTGCGGGGATTGGAGGGGGGAACGGATGACTAGGATGACGGGTTTTTTGATAAGAACGGGCGTGATGGCATGTCCCGACTTGCAGGCTTTCCCCAAGATATCGACGTGAGAGGCTTGAAAGATGGCGCGGTTTAATTCATCTCAAGTCTGGGGGGGCACGATGGTTTGAGTCTTTTTTTTTCTTGAGGTGTTGACAGGGGACGGAAGACATGGTCTCGACCTTGGCCAGATGGTGGTCCATTACATAGCAATTCTGTCAACCTCGTGAGAAGTCGCTGTTTTTGGAGCAGCCTCAACAGCTGACGACAACCCCAAGCGAGTCAGACCTTGTCACGAGCTGGTTGGCTGAGAGCCACGAAGAGGGTGACAGGATCTGGCATATCGTAACGAAACGACGCAGCCAACCATTTGCGATGGCGTGCGGAGAGAGGACGAGGCCTCCGCACTTGCTGAAATGGCATGGCTCGAAGATTTGGCACGGCATGACAAGGGTGGTCGGATAGCCAAGAAAAGATAAGGCCAACTCGTTGGAGCCAAGCACTGCGATTGCTCATCACCCCCGCGAACCTAGATTGGGATAATGCCGAGAAAAAGAGGCAGTGAAAGGATTACAGTAACAATACCATGCCTTGATCCTGGCTACGCGACTGGCTAGCTCCGGGTGTAGACTGCATGTAGCCAAGTTGGCTGAGTGGCTTTCATACTATGCAGTAGTACTGCGTATGGCGGCCTGATACCCGAGAGGATGGAAAGGTGCTCTATTCGAGAGGGAGTTGGGGGTGAGAAAGGGATGAAATGGCTCGGAAGGATGAGCCATGGAAATGAGGGGATGGTGACATGGCTTGGAAAGGGAGGACCTGCATGACTTCCACGTGGAATGGATGAAGCAGAGTTGCCACCAGCAAGTCGAGAAACGGAGATCAACAGACTGGTGCACTATGATGGGTGTGAGGGTGTTCTGACTCGTTCCAGAGACGGGAGACCGACACCTCCGTGTTGCCCGCGAGTTGAGATGTGTGCGTCCGTGTGCCTTTTGGGAACAAGGGGTGCTGGGCCGCTGACAAGGGGGGGATAAGAGACAACAAAAAGAAGCTGACTTGGGTATGCTATATCTGGAGGTAGTAAGAAGAAGGGTTTCTGGCGACAAGCAGCGATGATCAACTTGCAAGCAGTGCAGCCTGCAGTTTTCACGCCGTCTTTGAGTCAACATCTCGAGATGAGATGGTTAACCGAAGAGCCATGGTATCGGTTACTCAAGGAACGTCAAAGTACTGTAGGTATCCAGTTCAGTTGGGCCACAAGGATCGACAAGCGGGTGGGCCACGTGGGAGGGCGTTGAAGAGAAGGTTTCACTTGACGTTGGGCTGCGTTTGATGTTGATCAGTGTGAGGTGATGGAATGGCTTTCCATTTGTGTGACAGCTTTTTTTTTCTGTGTGATCCAGGGCGTTTATGGACTCCAAAGATACTTGAAGAACAGTAGACGATTGATAGCAAAAGTGATGACGAGCATGTCATCTCTCCAACAGCGTTGTAACGTGGCGTGACATTGGGCGGTCTCGACTCGTTTTGGTTTCCAGCGGGGAAGCGATGGAGGAGGGGGAGGCACGGAGTATGGAAGTACGGATATGGGAGGCACACTTGATTTTCTTTGGTAATGGTGCTCAAGGGACGTGATCCTTGATGGGGTCTTTTGGGTTCTTGAGCCCTGGTTGGTCGCCCGAGAGTCGTGGGTTATTGTGTGTTGTGCTGACGTGAAAAAAAAAAAAAGTCAAGGGCCAGAAAAAAAAAGACGAAGATCATGAGTGAGACATTGAGAGACTTGAAAGCCTGACCTAGGTAGCGAGCAACAAATCGGAAGTCATGGGGGGATGGGGTTGGGGGGGGAAGGAGGGACCGGGGCCCCGGATAGAGGAAGATGCGCAGGAAGGACCACCCAACAAACGAGAGCAGCGCAGGCAGGCACAGGCGGGCAGGCAGGTAGACAGCACCTACCTAGGTGGGCAAGGTAAGAAAGTCAAGACAAGGCAAGGCAAGGCAAGCACCCTGGTCAAGAAAAAAATGAGACACCAGTATCAATATCTTACCATATTCTCTTCTAAAGATATAGAATAAATTAAAAAGAAATTAGTAAAAATACTCTAAAAATTATCTATAATATTATGGTGATCTTATATATTTCATATAAAATTATTTGCTATATTTATGATGAGTCTATTGTACGCTCTGCTGTTCTGGTGTCTCGTTTATTTCTTGACTGTCGTGGCAAGACAACCTTGACAACCTACCGGCCGGTAGGTAGGTCGGCTTGAAAGGAAAAGGAAAGTGCAAGGTGCGTGCGGCCCAGTGTCACCTACTCACCTCAGTAACCAGACTTGCAGGCTGCCCTGAAAGGGAATGGGGTCACGCACTTTACGAGGGCGACGAATCAACAGTCTCTTTCGTTACCATCACCATCCATGTTTTTAGCAAGTCTGTTGCGTTGCGTTGCTTTGCTCTGTTCTCTGCTCGCCCCTTCCCCAGCCTGGGACTGGGGTATCATCGTTTCATGCAGGCATGCCCGTCGTGTTAGAAGCCTTCATCCTTGGTGTGAAATGCAACCACGGACGCCGCAGCAAGCTCAAGATACGAAGCGAGTGCCAATCCAGGTCCCGTGCCAGGCGGGAGGGGGAGACCAAGAGATCCAATCCGTCCAATGCATCTTGCAGTTCCTGTCGTGTGAGTGGGTGTTCGTTCATCCATCCGGCAGAGCATTCTGAGAGATTGATTGATTGATTGATTTGCAGGTGGTTGCAGAAGGAAGCTCAGCTCGCTCTCTGGACGGACGTACCGTAATTAATTGCATTTCCCATCAAATCTCATCACGGCGATCATCAGGCGTGAGATGCATCTCGCAGCCAGCCACATTCTTCTCTTGTCAATCTGCGACACGAGAGATCCACCACTGGCAAAGCTGAAGAAAATTTCCAGAAGAAAAAGCAAAAAAAGGCTTACAGCGGCAGTGTGAGGTTGCTTCCGCTGGCGCAGAAGCCCCAAAGGAAAAAAAGAACCAGCAAAAGAGGCGTCAGCCAGAAGTAACCTGCACGAAATAACGACAAACAAGAAGCAATCACCCCGAGATGCATCTGGTAATCTGTCATTTCCCGACTCCGGGTCTTTCGGTTGTTTCTTTCTTTTTTCTCGTCTTGCTAGCAGCGGATGGCGTTGCTTTGCTTCCTACGAGATGGATGGATGGAGGGATCTTGTTGATTTGACCGACTCATCAACGGCGCATCTCGAACGTGTCTCGTAACGGTTTTATTGGAGATGACCCGTAATCCGTCGAGTCAAATCAGAGAAAACGTCGAGACCTTTTGACTAAAAGTGCAGAAATAGCAGTTGTTTGCCGTGTCAAGCGAAGCGAGCGAGACGGGGGCCAACAATGAGAAACTCAAGCCCTGCCAAGAGCTCACTCCTCTTTCACCGTCTCCTACACCACGACATTCGTCTTTTAGTACATTGTACGTACGAGAATAACGCATAGCCAGCGCCACACGAACCACTCACGCACGCCAGCATCCACATTCACCGTCTCGAAGGGAAAAAAGGCCACACTCGCCCTCGTCGCCAGGGTTTTGCAAGGGGACCTTGGAGAGTGGCTTGGAGTGGGCTTGGTCGACGCACCTGGCTGGGCGCGGGCCAGCAGACGACCCTGTTTCAGCGGGAAATGACGATGGGCCAATCTCTGGCCTCTGCTCCAGGGCCCCGACGTCTGTTTGGTCTGCTCGCGAGCCGAATCAGCGAGGATCGAGGGTCGAGCGAACCAAGGCGAGAGTTGGTGTGAGCATGAGGGGACAAAGGGCGCTGCCGAGACCTCTGGTGCGGAGCTGGAGGGCCAGCAATGCATGGCATTGGCTGCGTAAGAGGGTCATGACACGACCCAAGCCAGAAGCACTCAGACTCAGCCAGAGAACTCGCTGATGCACTAGCAGAACTAGCAACGCTAGACCCTCTCGGGTTCACGTCCTCTTGGGCACATGTACCTGCTAGGCTTGCTCTAGGCTCTCGGGGCACTTGCTCTCCGTCCGCATTCTTGTTTCGTCGGCAGGGGTCAGTCCATTGTGGATGTCGTCGCTGCAGCAGTGCGTGATGACCATGGTGGACCCCCTTCTGTTCTGCTCTGCGTGTTGCGTGCGCGCCTTTTTGATTCAGTTTCGATTTGGTCAGCGCAATCTGCCTCTGTCCCCAGCGTGAGACCCGGTACTCGGCAGAACCGACTCGATGCTGACTTGGGATTGGACGATGCCTGAAGAGAGAGATGCGACAAGGTGAGGGAATAGCGCTAGGCTGGACATGATGGGGTCGTTTCCTAGTTGCTCTGACTAAGTGACTGACTGATGATTGTCTGTTTTTGACGTATTCGGGGTCACAGGTCACAACGGCAGAGACGACACGGGGTGCTCAATCAATCCTTTGCGTTGCGTTGCGTCGTCGTGTCGTGTCGTGCCGTTTCGTTCGGCACTTGGAAAAGGGAGACAAGCAGGGCCATGCTTTCATGCTTCAATGCTGAACCACGCCGGCATCAGCACGGTTCGCCGCCAGCCAAACCCTATTACTGAGAACCCCGAGATGCTGCGGCGCAATCAAAACGACTGCGCACAGTACCAAAGCCTAATCGTCGCTCGGCTGCAACGTCTTCTAGAAGAACGGCAGAAGAACTTCAGGCCGTAGGGGTTACGGTCACGGCTGCTCACCGTCGCGACTCGCATGCTGGGGGATGCAGGGGGAACGAGGTTCAATTTGCGGGCGCAATCACGACGTGCCAGGGGAAGGGGAAGGGCTTGCACTTTGGCCACTGCGACTCGACTTGAGTCGATCACTGAGAGTCGGGCATCACGGGTCAGAACTGATCTGTTGGGAGGCTTATGCCATAAGTCACAACTAGGACTTGTTCGTCCACTGCAACACTGGCTGCTGGGCCACCAATGCCCAAACAAGGGACGTGGCTACGGATTCTCCTCACACTATCGAGGATCCAGCAAGGCGCCCACCCAAAGAGGCTGCACGCCGCCTACTGCGCTGGAGGGGAATGGCTGAGTGTTTGACCCTATTGTAGTGTGTGTGTGCGTGCGTGCGCTCCGAGTCGAGTGACTGCGGCATCGGTCATGATGGATCACTTCGTTCGAGGCACGTCATCTGAACATCGTACTCGGGGCTCATGAGATTGCCGGCACCCGCACGATGAAGACAAACCCGCAATGAGACCCTCCCCGAACCGGCTTCGAAAAAAACAGAGAAAAAAAAAAGCTTCTTCTGCAAATGACGTTCCTGAAACGGCGTTGGTCGTATACTGGGGTCCCCTGCCTGACGGAGCAACTAGTCGAGGAGCTAGCTAGGACATGGGTGAGCCAACGTGGGCCGACCAAGACGATTCACTCCGGCAAGCCCGTTATAATGTCTCACGCCGCGTCCAGGATTCGATGAAGGCTTCTAGAAGGGTTTCCTCTCTCGTGCGTCTCCCCTGTTCCCCTGCCTCTTCCTCTTGGTTGCTGCGCTGCGTACTCTCACTCGCCCCGTCCTTCTCCCCTCGCTTCTCTCGCCGCCCCTCCCATTGTCTCTGCCCTATCCTTTCCTGTCTTCCCGTCTTGGAGCAAGGGCCTGCTACTTTGATTGACTCTTGTCTCTGGTTTAATCTGCCTCCTCCCGCTACCTACCCGTGCCTGCGCTCATACCCCGTCCCGTCACACTCAAACCTGTCTCCTCCACATCCATCCATTCACCACAAAACACCACCGACTGTATCACGACTCGACGACTCGGCTCTACTCGCCTCGACTCGATCCTCACTAATCGTTGCTGGCTGGCGATTTCCTCTCGTTAAACTCACGCATTTCCTCTTGTAGCGTGCTTACGAGTTCGACTTCTGCAACGGCCCTACTAGTCTCAGCCGCACAGCCATCCTCTTCGCTCTCTCCGAAGGAATCTCCTGGAAACGATCCGCCACCGCGCACACGACGCTTCACTTGGAGCGATTAATTCTCACCTGTACCGCCTGCCTCGAATAATACTCGCCTGGAGCCTCATGCGAGTCTCATCCCCGACGGCTGCCTCCCGCACTTGACACACACATCTAAGACGGCAGGCCCTCTGTTGCTGACAGCGACCCGACTCGCTGTAGATTCTACATAACAAGCGCTGAGCGCGCATCAACGTTCTGTCGATTGACACGGACGGTGTGCACACTTGCCATAATGTTCCCTTTCCAGGTTCAAGACGACCAAGCCGTGAGGCCTTTGAGTGAAGATGATCAGCAGATTCTTCTGGGTCTGGCTCGTCGCTATGGCGTCTCCAGTCTCGTATGCGCTCTGAGCGGTCTGGGTACTTCATGTGAGTTTCTGTTGGAAAGTTTAAGCTGTAACCGTACTGACACACGGTAGCCCGGGCCTCGACCTTTTCAGCGACCACGCTTCTTAGCAACACAAGTGCTCCTTCATTGACATGGAGCAGCTCCGAGGCTTCTCACGGCCGATCCGATGCCGCCTCGATACGCACCCAGTCAACATGGCAAGACACTTCTACCGACGTGCCTTCGATTCATGAGGGTGAAGTTGGCAAAATTTCTGACCGAACGTGGCTCGACTCGCCCAGCCTCATGCAGTCGCCTATTCCCTCATGCGATGTCACCTCTCACCCCTCGCCTCGACATGTCGCACCGACCTCCAAGAAATACCAGTGCCCTATGTGCTTTTTGGACAACAACCCCGTGGGCTTTGGTCGCAAGAGTGATTTTAAGAAGCATCTCTACAACTTCCACGGTGCTGATGTGACTTGGTTGTGCAAGACCAAGGGCTGCCATCTCTCTTTTGCTACTGAACGCGCCTACAGCACCCACGCCAAGGAGACACACCGCATGGACGCTCTCCCCAACAGCTCGGCCAAGACTGAGTTGTGCCCTCAGGTTGTCTTTGCGTGTGGTTTCGCCAACTGCAAGGATCGTATCTTCGAGGCCACGACCAACGACCAGGCGTCGGGCAGCCGAGACAAGTACTTTGAGCACATCGCCAAGCACTTCGAGGACGGTTTCGATGTTAACAACTGGGAGTACAAGGCTCAGTTACACAACCTCATGCGTCAGTCTAAGGTCAAGTCTATTTGGAAGACATGCATCTGGCCCAAGGAGAAGAGACAACAACTCACATGGCGTCCACGATCCTCTGGTGATCTCAAGCGAATGCTCGAGGCACGTCACCTTGGCCAGGATATTTCGACTCTTGTCCGCCTTGCCTTCATCCTCGGTACATCGCCCTTCACGAACCCTAACACACCGCCTCCTAGCGAGATCGATCTTCAGTTCTCTCTTCCCGTCCGATCCGAGTGCTTGATGGACACTGTTGGCCATGCTGAAGGAGCGCAACCCAAGATGGAGAACAACGTTAACAACACACCGCCGGAAGCCGTGGTCAAGCAACAACCACCCACACCTCAAGCGAACACGTTCCCCAACCGAAGGATTAAGCAGGAGACTCGACCTACGACACCAGTGGACGGTATTCCCGAGCCTATGATCCGAGATGACATCGCAGCTGGTCCCCATCCTGGAACGCCATTCCCGATCCCCAATGAGCATGTCTGGCCCGTCGATGCACCCAAGTTCGCCCCTGACCAGATGAACACCTTTGCCGATGCTTCGATGACCTACATCCTCCCAGGACAGGAGATGCCCCAGCAACAGTGGGCAGACATGAGCGGCATGCAGCAGTTCCACCAACAAGACGAGGTCATGACCAATGTCTATATGACCCCTAACCACAGCCAACCCGGGTCTGCTCGCCCTGCCACACCGATCCCCTCAAAACGACCTGGCTCTTGGGGCAAGCGACTCAGCCTCGAGAACCTTCGCCCTAAGAAGAAGACTAGCGTATACGGAAGCCCAGCCTCCAGCACCGACGCTGTGCCCCCTGTGCCACAAATGTACGCTGAGATGATTCCCACATCTGTGCCGGCTGGCTATGAGCTGCCGATGCGAATGGGCCACCCACAACAAGGGTACACATCAAACCCAGCTGGCTTCATGCCGCAAGCGCATATGCAGCAGCTCGGCTCACCGACGTCCTTTTACCTCGATGATGGGGACATGAGACTATAAGGCGTTTATATCATTGGAAGGAAAAGCATTCAGCATCATGATTTCAACATTTTTTGCTTCAACGTTTTATAGCTGTACTAATATCTGCCCTGCATGGGACAAGAGGAGGACAGGAACGTTATGACGACGGGATACCCATCCTCTTGGATCTCTGAGGAGACGAGACCATCACTGTATCTTTTCTTTTTGTCCATGTTTTATTGTTTCGGATACATTACCAGCATGTGGGACCGACACATACACACCCCCTTTTTCTTTATATGTGCTTTTCTCTAGTCTGCATTTCTTGTTTTTTTTTGAGATACCACGGTGTTGAAGAAGGGATGGAATGAGAGGTACGAGGCCAAAGCCTCTACGGGTCTTTCTTTTTTTTTTAACAGTACATTCTGGTTTGTGTTTCTGTGTGAATATTGGCATCTTAGGGGACATCATGTGAGGAGGATATACCGAGACGGGCAGATACCCTTGTGTGCCAGTTGAGGAGATGGGAAGGAATTGATACCTGGTAGATAGGTGGTGAGGAAGAGGTGGGATGGGAGAGCATTAATGCGAATCTTGATAAGATTATTTCTGGTGTCTTTATGAGCGTGACTGAACTTGAACATTTGTTAATATGACCAAATAATGAACTATGAGATGATGTGTCATGGATTGAACTGTGTTCGGTGCGAAGGCGTGTTATTGGGGTTTGGTGAACTTGGGTGTTAAAATTCCTGGTGTTTCTAACTTAACACTAACTTAGCGCTTTGTAACGTCACACCAACACTTGACATTGACTGACGTGGACTTATAGCTTTAATCCAAGTCGAATCTTTACGAAATAGAAAGTCGCTGCTGTTTCGTTATGTATGAATGATTTACATCTCTTCGTCGTTGATGACATCCTCTAGTCTTTCGGTATCCTTTCCTCCCTGGTCCGCGTCGACTGAGTTGCCTTCCAAAAATGACCACCCAAATTCTTTGATCGATTAATAGATGTCAAAAGTCCTGTAAGTTGGCAAAGTTTGGTGAAACTCTCCATTCATGATGCCATCGACATGTGCGTCCCCAACAAACGTATATCCCCCTTCCTCACGCGGCCGCAAGACTATCGGTACCTCGGACCCGGACAGGATCGTGACAATATCGCCGGGTTTTACGACAACGTGGCCGCGTCCGAACATATCCTTGTTCGTTTTGAACAGAGTCCTCCCTACGTTTTGGAAGAGTAAGTCTTCTGGCCACTGCTCGACGATGTGAACGAGTTGTTTCTCTGGAGTATCGATATCCATCCGGAGGGTACGAAGATACAATGGACCGTCGTTGATGAATTCCTTCTGGGACTCTGTGAGATGCTCTGGGTCAAAGAACTCCTGTCGCATGATGCTGCGGACTAGGAGACCTATGTCGCCCTCCATCCAATGTTGATAACGGCCGAAGGAACGGGGTTCTCCATACTGTCGACCCACGAGCGTACGCCAGACGTAGTCTTCGGCTGGACCTGAGTCTGATCCAAGGTTGGCGAACTTGAGGACTGATGCCATGTAGTCCTCGGTGAGGTCGGCGTAGGGGATGCCTTTTTGGTAGGTGTGTAGCTCCTTGGGAATCTCCATGACGTCTGTTATCGTGGAGACGTAACATCCATACCGTCTCAAGACCCAGGGACCCTCATCGTATGTGATGTTTTCGGATGTTGGCATTCCAGAGGTGGCGTTGATAGAAAGACCTACGTCTTCTATCGATGTACCTCGTTCTCCAATCTCTCTCCAATCCGGGACCCAAGAAGGAAACCCATCCGAGCTTTCGACTCCTCTGGGAACGACGTATTCTAGACGGTAGGAATCTATACCGGCATCTTGTTGAAGAAGTGCCTTTGTCGCAGCGGCGAATACCTCGGCAGTAGACATGTTGTAATCAGCCCTTAGTCCCAACTCCTCCCCATCCTCGATGATACCTAGCAGTCCGAATATTATATCCCGCGGATCAGAAGCTGCGTATACAGTGTGCTGCGCTCTAAACATTGGTCTCAGGATCTCGCCGAGTCGGAGTGGTCCTTTGTGCCAGTACTGTCGACGTCGACGGATGAGTAGCGGTAGGATCCAGTTCCACTCCCATACGAAGCCTATGCCGCCATTCTCGCGGCTTCCTTTTCGTTTGTCAAAGATGCTGCAGTCCCATAGTGTCATGAAGGTTGACTGGAAGTGTTCGAGGGAGGCGGACTTTGTACCGCACATGATGAGTCCGACTTTGGCGAGGGCGACTTCTTGGACGATCCATATGCGGTGCCAATTTTCCTTCTTGACGAGTTCTGAGAGGCCATCAATCAGGACACCCCGGGGGATTTCCACCCCGTCGACGTCCTTCGCAGCTTGCAGTCCTGGATGATCCAACAGGCCATACATGTACTGTGCCAGTTTCACAGCCGGATCATCGTCAGGGTAGTCAAATTCCCCGCCTGACACGCGAGTCCTAAAGTACTCACTGACAACAAAGTTTTGACGGGAGCCTAGTATCTCCATGGCGTTCAACTCGACCAGCTTCGGACCGATCTCAGTCATGAACTTCAAGGTCTTGTCGGTTGCATCAGAGCCAGAGCCTAGCCACATGTAAACACACTCAGCGCGACTATAAACAGTCCGCATCTCTTGAACATGCCACCCTTTCTCCTCGAGGTCAGTCTGTTGAATGCAGATGGAGTCGATCCAGATCCAATCGCGGAAGCCATTCTCTCGTAGTTGTTTCAAGGCAGAATGGAGACTGGGACCGACGGGGAAACTTTGTCCGTTGAGGTGGATGTCAATTGTTTTGGTGCAGTCGCCCCAGACGTAGGAGAGTGCGTTGAATGTGGTGTCATTCATGGAGGCGTGGCGCAGTTCAAGCTCGAGCTGGGAGGAGTCACTTGGACACTCGACGAAGCGCACGAGGCGGATCTCGGATTTGTGACGGTCAAGGGGTGAGTAGGTAAACATGGTTTCAATGAATTCAAGGTATAGCGCTTTTTGAGTTGTGATGATTGGGAAAGAGGGTTGGAGATTGGGTGCTGATGCTGCCTGGAGGTGGGCGATCCTTCAGACCCATGGTTCCTGGGCGCTTAGCCATTGTCAACACCAAACTTGGCCCAAGTAGAAAGTATTCGCACAGATAATGAAAGAATTCCGAAGCTCTACATCTTCAAGACTGAGCGCATTTATACTAGCACCGGGTAGATGTTCCAGCCTGGCGTCTTCAAGGTTGGACAGGCAGTCGGCTGTCCCGTCCCCGCAAGACCTTGCACGTGCCGGTTAACAAGGCAGCCAATAAGAAGGCGGCAGCTGACAGGAAACTGTAGACCGTTGAGGTTGCTCTGTCAACACAAAACTATCGCGGGACTTTATGGATGACCCTTCAGCGATTAATTGTTGTTTATTGTCGATTCTGGAAGTGTTGGGGATTCGTTCCTGTAGAGAAGTGAAATGCCCTGGTATGGTTAAGTTGGGATCGTGTGCTGGGAAGAGTTGATGGGTGGATGGATTTGGTACAAGCTGTTCCCCTTTTCTCTTATGTTGTCCGGACTAGTCCATAATCCCCTCTTGTTAGAAAAGAGCCATGTTGGTATACATGAGAGTAGTTATTGACACCATTCCGTCCTTGATATGTGTGACCTTCTATCTTGCCGCTAACCCTTAATGACTTCTCACTCAGAAGACTGACAGGTCCCAATGGAAACACTCTCCTCCCAAGTCAGGCATCACACACGGGGATATGCAGTATTGGCTTTCGCATCTTGCAGATTATTGTGCTCGCCCTGTCTTCTAATCTTCTGGCTGCTTCTTCCTGTCGGTGAAGAGTCATGGGGGAAGTGTTGAAGTTTTGGAAGGTCCATCAGTTTCCATAGAAGAAAACCTTGACTTCAGCTCGTCCTTATAATCCCTTTTTCCCTCCTCTCCATCTCATTTTTTCTCTTTTCTCCTTTATCATACTCTACACACACTTGATTAAGAGAGATTCAAACAACAGCTTTCATCAACTACTCTTCAACTCACATCAACGATTGACATCAGTCTTCTCTTCTCTTTACTCAGACACCAGTCAAGTCAACAATTGACAACAGTCTGCTCTGAACTCTCGAGACTTAGAGTCTCCTCTTCTTTTTTTACATTTAACAATCACCACATCAATACTTAACAGCACTCTCGTCAAATCGACGAGATCCATCTTCTTCTCTCAAGACAACAACAAACCACAATGCATTTCCGTCTCTCTTCCCGCCTGGCCAAGAGTGTCAAGGCCAAATGCCGCACCATCTCCCGCCAATACACAGACTACCGTCGCAATCGAAAGATTGCAAAGTCCACCAAGTACGAGGTGGCACAAAGCCCCCAACAGCAACCCGGTGTCGTCAACCCTTTTTGGCAGGGCGAAAACTACCAGTTCGTCGGCGACCCTGACGACTGGGACCAACACCTGGAGTCAGGCTCGGAGTTGGAATATGACTCGGGGTTGGCATATGACTCGGAGCCGCAATATAACTTTGTGTCTGAATATGACTTCGAGTCGGAATATGACTCGGAGGAGCACATCGACGAGGAGCAATACTTGAGATATGGGTTTGATGTTGATGATTTTATCAATTGGTGGCGGACTTTTGAATCGGCCCTTTCAGATTCTGGTAAGTTCAGTCTAACTCCAACTCATGACTCTTTGATGAATCTATGTTAACTTTCTTTTGCAGGTTTCCTCGCTCACGATGGCATTTTGGCATCATAATTCTTCGCTGAGGATGTCGACTTGTATTGGGCGTAGTCCCCTCTAAGTTTGAAAAGTGTTTGTTGGGGAAGGAGTTGTTGGTTGGCGGGGCGAAATCGAAGTTTGTTCGATTATGGGCTGCTTTACTTTTATCTTTATGATACCCATTAGAGTTAAGTGGTGTTTTAGTGGTGTTCATGTTTCTTTGTTTGTATTGTTTAAAGCTGGGTTATGGGATAAATCAATATTCAACTTTGGGCGCTGGCCTATTGAGATTTCATTATTCTTCTCCTTTTCCCATTATGATATTGACGGGCTTCTCAAGTCCATTGAGAAGTACCAACAATGAAACGTCTGATCCCGGCATGAGTAATCTAGACAAGTAACCGAAAACTGCCTCGACACTCGGAGGACCTCGTCTGTATCGTTGACGAGACAGCCAGAGTCACCATCGACCGAGAGGCCAACTCCAACAACCCCACTCAGCACCCGACGAACAGGCATAGTCCAGCAGCTCCACGCGCACAACCGCCGAGTCCAGGGCAGCAGCACCGAGCAGCAAGACCTTGCAGACCAGCTCGCTCACTTGAGCGTGCTGGAACTGCGTCGGAATCCTCTGAATCTGGTACCAGGCTTTCTCAGGTCACATCTGTGATAGCACTTGTTAGATGAAACTTTTGAGAATAATCAGTTGGACCTTTCACGGTTCCGGCGGGAGCATACTCCCGAAGGATTCTTCGCAACATTTCTGACTATGTCATGAAGCATGTATCTTTTGGTTCATCGCCTCTCTGGCGAGGAGTCCCGCAACATCTAGGCATTGCCCTCTCTCTCGACAAGACAAGGCCGTCTCCTTTTGCAAAACCAACGTTCAAGTTTCTGGTGTTAGAACTCTTCTTGAGACCTACGACCCGCTTCGAGGTATGGCCAAGGTCTTTGACCAGTTGAACCGCGACGAACTAGTTGCCTATATTTGGCCCTCGGACATCCGTGAGCATGTCGAGCATATGAATACCGACGTCGACGAGAAACCTCTCAACTCTACTCTGTCATCTTGACTAGATCCCCCATGGCTATTCCGAAATAATTCTTCCAGGGTGATGATGCGAGCTTGGGTGTTACTGAGGAAACTCAAATTGTGACGGGAGATAAGCTGAAAGAGCCAAGTATCAGTATGATACTAAGACTTTGCCCCCCTTAGCTTCTGGGACTCGGGATGTGCAAAAAGACTTGAAAGATCCCATCTCTGTAGATGTTGTTGAACCTCTTTGATATGACCTTATTCGGAGTGGTCTCCTGATATCTTCAAGGCTGAGCTTTTGTAAGAAGTCACTCCCACGTGCGTGAGATCGCCAGTATTTTCGGGCTCATAATGGTAAACGGCTCCAATACGAGAATCAAGTTAGAGTGTTTGCGAATGGGGTTTGATGTTGGCTCGTGTTGATAACTGTATCACTGGGCCCAATCTGGGTACCTACAGTACAGTATCAAGCGTGTAGTCGTTGGTAAGAGCTCCAAGCCAGCCAAGCGTCTTGCGATTGGAGGACCCTGTAGTCCTCCATGTCTGTGCCATGCAATTGCTTGAAGAATTGGGCACCGACGACCAGAAAGGTCAACTCACCGCTTGAGAAAGCAATACTGTCGTATTTTGTCAGATATAGGCACCTTTACGAGAAACGCCATCGTCGGGCCTCAACGGGCGTTGCGCATGTGGCTTGCAGATCCGTCCATCAGAGACAGGTGTGGCGCCGAGAGTTAATGGCTGATGTGTGGATGGCGAGTTTAAAGAGAAGAGACACCGATTGAGACACTCAACATTGGCGTCATGATGGTGGAGTACTCGTCGAGGGGAGCCTGGCCTCGTGTACCTTGAATAAGGTCAACATGGACATGCTGGACGGATCAAATACGGGTCCTGCGCCGGGGATTAAAGCCAACCATGTCTGGGTTACATTGACCTTTCCCTGCGCCGTGGAATTGCGGGTTGGGATGCTTTTGAGGAGGGTCGCGAGGCGAGGGTGCCTTGGCGGGGTAATGTCGCAAGTTGTCGGGACGAGTCATAGAGGAATTGACATACAGGGAGGAATTGACAAGCTTCTTATATCGTGTCGTTATCAGCCAAGGGCGTCGCTTCATGGATGACAGGTTGTCAGAGTTGAGTTTGTGGGGGAGCATCGGGACCAAAAATGATTGCCGAAAGGGGAATTCAGGGACGTGCTACTTTTATTTTTACTTTCACATGGTGACGGGCAAGATCCGAGATGGCATCGAGGGTCAGAGCAATTGCGGTAATTGCAAGGGCCTGTCGCTTGAGATGAGACACGTGATCCAGATGCGTCATAATGGCACGGGTCTCGACGGTATCGCAATGTCAATTGAGAGCGACCAGACAGAGGTCAATCGGGAATTGCTTCGCCAAAGAGAAACACAGAAATGCCAGAAACAAGTCGCTGCATGCAAATATGTCTGAACTAAAGCAAGGAGGGTAGGGAGCTGCTGCAGGAGGAGGTTCCCCGCCCGCCACTGTGCCTGTGTCGCTCCCGTTCCGAGAGGAGAGGCCAACAGGGCATCAACCATCCCATCAGCATCTTTCCGCGGGCAAATCAAGGTGAGTCAACGCCCTTTAGTCAATTGACCTGACATGACCTGAGCACAACACGCAGCTGTACTGTACATGTACGACTCATCCGATTTTTTGTTCCCTTGGCCCAGCTAAAATGCCAGCTAGACCAGCTTCTTCTCAAAATCCAGCCAATCCAGGCGTTCGTGCTAGTGGCGATATCGGCCATTCATCTGGATTCTCATTGGTCCGCGCCTCCCGATTCCCCCCCTCACCAGTGGCTCTTCTGGCCGTTCTGGTCTGGCGCCTCCGCGACTGGCCCGTGCTCCTGGCGACTGTACCGCAAGCCGCCCATGTTTTCGCTGGGGGAAGGAGTCACCCTCACCCAATCTGCGCGGCACCTACCCCACACCCACGCCGGTCCCACCCCGGCCACCGGCCGTCCGACTTGCTGTGATATTTTTTCCCGGCTCCCCTCTGCCACTGCCTCTGTCTCTTTTTAGCGAAACTGACTTTTGACTCTTCACCTCCATTTTTTTTCTTCTTCGCCTCCCAGGTTGTTCCTCGTCATATATCTCTTCCTCTCCGCTTCTTGTCGGGCTCTCAATTGATTCTGCTCCTGAATCGTTGACCTCCTAGACCCCCATCTCCCCTCTACCCTTTGAGCCCTCCTCGAGCCTCGTGGCTCATCGACTCACCGAGCTCCAGCTCCTCCTCACAACCGTTCGCGATGCTCCGAACACGCCAGGCCGCAAAGGCCATCCGGGCCGTCGCCCACACCCGATCATTCACTACTACATCCGCCATCGCCGCTATCCAGGCTCCCAAGAAGATCACCACCGGTCAACGGAATCAGACTACTTCTGCTCCTGCGTGAGTCGGCCAATTCCTGATTGCGCTGTTGCGATTGCCCCTCGTGTCCTGTTTGCCACTAGGACATGGGGTAATTTTACCCCAATGCGCACATCGAGTTTCCACCTATTATAATATGGCATATACTAATTGCGACTGCAGACCAGCTCGCGATATTCCCAGCCCAGCTTTCAATGCCGAGAAGAACCAGAGCCATGTGCAACCCCTCGTCAACCCCCGGAAGAATGACATGGATGAGTCGTATGCTACCTACACCGTCCCTACATATCCCGAACGCAGTCTCACCATGGTTATAACAGGTTCATTGGCAAAACTGGTGGTGAAATCTTCCACGAGATGATGCTGCGCCATGGCGTGAAACACATCTGTGCGTGTAACCATTTCTAGACACCGCACATAGTACTGACATGAGTCACAGTTGGATATCCCGGTGGCGCTATTCTCCCAGTCTTCGATGCCATCTACAACTCAAAACACTTCGACTTTATCCTCCCCCGCCATGAGCAAGGCGCTGGCCACATGGCTGAGGGTTACGCCCGCGCTTCTGGCAAGCCCGGCGTTGTCCTGGTCACTTCCGGCCCTGGTGCTACCAACGTTATTACCCCCATGCAGGATGCTCTGTCCGACGGAACACCCATGGTTGTCTTCACCGGTCAGGTCGTCACCTCTGCCATTGGCAGTGACGCTTTCCAGGAGGCCGATGTCGTCGGTATCTCCCGAGCCTGCACCAAGTGGAACGTGATGGTTAAGAATGTCGCCGAGCTTCCCCGACGTATCAACGAGGCCTTCGAGATTGCCACCAGCGGACGCCCCGGCCCCGTCCTCGTCGATCTTCCCAAGGATGTCACCGCTGGTGTCCTCCGGAGAGCTATCCCCACTGAGACTGCTCTGCCTTCTCTGCCCAGCGCCGCTTCCCGCGCTGCTATGGAGGTGAGCAAGAAGCAGCTCGAGGCCTCCCTGAAGCGCGTGAGCAAGCTTGTCAACGTTGCCAAGAAGCCCATCATCTATGCTGGTCAGGGTATCATCCTCTCTGAGGGCGGCCCCGAGCTGCTGAAGGAGCTGGCTGACAAGTGCTCCATCCCCGTCACCACCACTCTCCAGGGTCTGGGTGCCTACGACGAGCTCGATGAGAAGTCCCTGCACATGCTCGGCATGCACGGTGCTGCCTATGCCAACATGGCCATGCAGGAGGCTGATCTCATCATTGCTCTTGGTGCCCGATTCGATGACCGTGTCACTCTGAGCATTGCCAAGTTCGCCCCTGGCGCCAAGGCTGCTGCTGCTGAGGGTCGTGGTGGTATCGTTCACTTCGAGATTATGCCCAAGAACATCAACAAGGTCGTCCAGGCCACCGAGGCCATTGAGGGTGATGTTGCTACCAACCTGAAGCAGCTTATGCCCTTCGTTGATGCCAAGACCATGGAGGACCGAAAGGAGTGGTTCGGTAAGATTAACGAGTGGAAGAAGAAGTGGCCTCTGTCCGACTATGAGCGGGCCGAGCGCCAAGGCCTGATCAAGCCCCAGACTCTGATTGAGGAGCTTAGCAAGCTCACAGAGGATCGCAAGGATCAGACCTACATCTCCACTGGTGTCGGTCAGCACCAGATGTGGACTGCCCAGCACTTCCGATGGAGACACCCCCGATCTATGATCACCTCTGGTGGTCTGGGTACCATGGGTTACGGGCTGCCTGCTGCCATTGGTGCCAAGGTTGCCCAGCCTGATGCTCTCGTCATTGACATTGACGGTGATGCTTCCTTCAACATGACCCTGACTGAGCTCTCGACAGCTGCTCAGTTCAACATTGGTGTCAAGGTCATTGTCCTGAACAACGAGGAGCAGGGCATGGTGACACAATGGCAGAACATCTTCTACGAGGATCGATATGCCCACACCCACCAGACCAACCCCGACTTCATCAAGTTGGCCGAGGCCATGCACATCCAGAGCCGTCGCGTGTCTAAGCCCGATGAGGTTGTTGACGCCCTGAAGTGGCTGATCAACACTGATGGCCCTGCTCTGCTGGAGGTCATCACCGACAAGAAGGTGCCTGTCCTACCCATGGTGCCTGTCGGATCCGGTCTGCACGAGTTCCTTGTCTTTGACGGAAGTAAGTTAACCTGCTATCATACATGAGATCAAATAGATGCTAACAATCTCACAGCTAAGGAGAAGAAGCGACGTGAGTTGATGCGAGAGCGCACCTGTGGTCTGCACGGTTAAGACCCTAGGTTCTCATCAGGCTTCAATCCCCGCCTGATCAATAGCCGCCCACCTATCTGATACCATATTCCCTCATGTCCTTTTTTTGTTCATTTCATTCTGCTTGCGGAGTTTACTGGCGGGCAAGCCTACTTGGGTTCTACGAGGATCGACGCCAAAAAAGAAGACCAAAAGTTGGGAAGGCTGGATTACACAGGGAAGAGGATATACTGTGCGCAAGACGAGGCACATGATGACGCACTGGAGCGTGTGACAAAGAGAGGGGAAGACAGCAGCAGTGAAGAATTGCACGCCAAGGGCCAGGAGGGCCGTGTTGTATATACCACGTAATGAATGCTGTGCACGACTCCATCTTTTGTTCCTATGGTTGGCTTGTGACTGCAGTCTCATGCCTTGAGATCTCATCAGAGGCTACACTCTGTGATTCACCCAGACTCACCCTAGAGGCTCATCTGGTAGCTCACAGCTTCGACCCCAGATTCACATGAACAGCCTTGCTCTGGGTATATGCATCCAAAGCCTACTGTCCAAGTTCCCTTCCGATGCCCGACGACTTGTACCCGCCAAACGGAATGCCAAAGTGCGAGTCTCCCAACGAATTGATCCAAACCATTCCCGCCTGAAGTCTGCGAGCGACTTGATGGGCCCTCGCAACCTTCTCCGTGAAGAGGGCAGCTGCTAGCCCGTACGAAGTGTCATTCGCTTTAGCGACTACTTCATCGACGGTGCGAAACTTGGAGATTGCGACGACAGGACCAAAGATTTCGTCGCGAACGATGGAGTCTTTAGTAGTCTAAACAGGTCAGCCATCTATAATAAAAACTTAAAGTAAATTTACATCAGCGAAAACAGTCGGCTCGAGATAATATCCCTTTAATCCCATCTTCGCACCACCATGTGAAAGACGCGCGCCAGAAGAGTTGCCCTGATCAATATACGAGAGAATCTTTTCGTGCTGCGTATGTGACACCTGTGGACCTTGCTATGTATCTTTACCAAACGGATCGCTAATATTTTGGTTCTCCTTTGTTACTTCTACGAAGCGTTTAAGGAAGTCTTCGTAGATGTTTCCGTGGACGTAGATTCTTGAGGTTGGGGTGCAGACCTGGTGGTATTAGCATACAAGATGGGGATAGGTGATTGACTTGGTCCATATTGTCCATTATACTGACGTGACACCGTTTGACAGCCTTTTCTAACCCGCATCCTCAAAAACAACACTGAGACTCTTCCCGCCACACTCAAGAGTAATATTCCTAAGATGACTAGAGCCATCTTCATAATAGCCCTCCCGGTGACCATACTCCCCGTGAAAGCAATCTTATTAACCCGCAAGCGCATTACCAGCCACGGAACCTAAACCTGGGATAATGTTTACGACGCCGGGGGGACACCGGCTTCGAGGATTAGGTTGCTGAAGTGGATTGGTGAGAGGGGGGGGGCTGTTCAGCTGGGTTTAGGATGAGGGTGTGTTGCATGCTAGGGCTGGGGATACTCTCCAGGCTAGCATGATGAAGGGGAAGTTCCTGAACTTGATCAATATGTCGTCTTGCTTAGCGATGGGTAATGGAATGAGTACCACGGGATGATCTGTCCGCATACTCCTAGAGTTTCTTAAAGCACGTAAGCAAATTTCGCCCGTAAAGTCTCAGGTCGTCCGACTGGTGATTTTATCAGCGGCACCAGCATAGTACCGAAAGCCGCAGTATACGTCAACTCATCACTTTCCTTTTGTCAATTAGGAATTTATACCTTTCCATTGTCAAACGCGTCAATGCTTACAAGAAGCTTGCGATCACGATCAACCAGCTCAGCAATCTTGTACAAGAAAGCACCTCGATCGACGGCCGCAAGTTCTGACCATTCACCCTCCAAGGCACGACGAGCTGCATCTATAGCTTTGTCGACGTCTTTTCCCGAGGCGCCCTTGATGGTGATGATGTTTAGGCTTACTTCTTCTACTGCAGCATTACACCTGATCTTGTATAAATAATGATGAATATTTACCAAACGTCTTAACAATCTCCTCCATGTTATTATAAATATTAGCACAGCTAGTTATTTACCACCGATAAGTGTTACCTATTGTGGAAAGACAGCTCACTTCACCGTGATACTGTCACCAATCCAAGAGATAGGATAGCCTGGCTATAACATTTAGGAAGGAAATAATTCAAGATCATAACTGTGTTATGCTTCTTCTAAATAGGTATATGAAAACATTTAATAGTATTTATTCCCTAATGAAAACTTCAGATGACCATATACTTATTGTGTAGGGAGCCCAAACTCGGCTCCTGAACCATCACCAGTCTTTGAACGCAGTACATATACCGCTGGTCGCTTCAACTGAGAGGATGTGGTCAAAACTAGAGCGGGCTCACCGGCACCGTCATATAGTTTTGAAGAGTCTCTTGCATCGCCTTGCATCCTTCGAGGCAACTGCCGGAGTTATCTAGGACGTAATCGTACGCCGTCCTCCCTCGTCTATCCCTAAGATTTCGGTCTGCCCCATGATCCAAAAGTGCCCTGGTAATTGCTCCAAGTTGATTCCTAATAGTTTTGGCCATGCCTTTATGTTCGAATGTCCTTTTTGCAGCCGTATGCAACGCAGTTCGCCCTTCGCGGTCCTGCGCGTTTATGTCAATTCGCACCTTTCCAACGAGGAATGCAATGACCGGTGGTATCATCTTCTCATCACCAAAATATGATCTACGGACGAAAATCATAGAGTGAAGAAATGTCTCATCCGTATTATTGACCCTGGGGAAGTTATAGCCCAAGGCAAGGAGATTTTCCAACAACAGCAGCGGTTTGGTTCCAGGCAAATCAAAAAACATCTCGGAACGAAGGAATGTGGCCCTCTTATCGTCCACGGCGTTAATGTTCACTTGCAGTTCCTCGACAAGGAAGTTGAGAGTGTCGGAGCGCAGTCGAAACCCCCGACAAGCAGCTTCGAGTAGCATGATGTGATTGTCTGTCGAAGCCTCGTGTCGTTGGACCAGCCTCCGCGCAAGATGGATATTGCCCATGAGGATGGCGGTGGCCAGTGGCGTCCACCCTTTTTTGTCGACCATGGCATTGACGCTAAACTTGTACTTCTCAATCAGTTCATTGCAAAGGTCCTCGTTCGCGGACCTCGCAGCGCAATTAAGCAGGTTGTCCCCGCAACCCTTTTGCGACACTTGGCATTGAATCATTTTTTGACCTTTCTTCGTCCTGGCCAATTGACGAAAGACGCCGATGTGTCCCCTTTCCACGGCCGCTTCAAGGGGGGTTGTAGGAACCCAGCCCCCCGATGACTTGGTCGGATCCGCACCACGGTTTAGGAGTAGTGACACAACTTGATCGTGGCCTTCGGCGGATGCCAAATGAAGCGGGGTCAGTCTTTGCTTAAGCGATGCCTTGAATGGTTTGTCCACTACCAGTTGCGTTTGTAGTCGAGAAAGGATCAATCTTCCATCAAGATAATGTTCTACAAGGTGTTTCAGCCCCAGATAGCAGGCAAGATGTAAAAGTGGCATCCCGGGTAAGCAGGAGTCGAACCGACGCTTGAAGCCTAGCACATCATCCCTGATGCAGGACCTTTTTGCAAACCACTCCTTGTTTTCTCTGATGAGCTCGAGGGTTGACACCTTGTCCAGTTGTCTCATGTGGTCAGGCCAGCACAGCGCAGCATAAGATTCGAGTGGCGCGTAGTCCTTCACCAACCTATGACTGGGCACTTGCTGGAGGAGGAGTTGAAGCAAACGTCGACAAATCGTTAGGTGACCTTGATCTCCATCCCTATGGCATTCCATCATCCCAGGATGCGGTGACTTTGAAAGCATGAAGTCCTTTGCACTTTGGTGAACGAAACCGATGACAGTCACTGGTGGCAGTGGTTCAGTGATCTCGTTTAGCCAACTGCGGCGCAAGCCAAAGTATCTGTTATCGTCCATCTCACTGGATTGAAGTAGGTGGCCGCAGGCTTCAATGTAACTCTTGCACAATTCTTCTCGATTCATGAACTCTGTGCCCTCGATCTGAAGTGCCTCACAAAGCTCCGAGACCGACAGCGGCACTTGCGCTAGGGTGATCCAAGTCAACAATTCGGTCACCACTGCCTGATCTCCGGGTTTGATTTGGTCCAATATTCGTCCATACACAGCGTCGAGACCACGAGGAAGCTGTTGTAAGGAAGATTCAATCTCCCAAGCTGATTTCTTGTTGAGATCTGCAATCATGAAACTAACCCAAAGAAATGTGCCTTCTGCACGGTCGTGAAAAACAGCTTTGATGTGTTTCAGAAAGTCGGCATCGTGGATGCCCTTTCTCGTCCCAAGCGCCGAGACCTGGTCCTGAATGTACAACCCAATGTCGTGCCTCTCGTCGTCGAGTCGAACATGGTTGAAGGTGCTTAGTGCCTCGGGAAGACATACAGGATGTCGCCTGCTCAGAATAGCGAGTTTGACATTATGTCTCGCACTGTTGTCCGAGTTGAACAGCTCCGTGAGTTTGTATAAGAGCGGTTCCAGAGAAGCTTCGGAGCATTCATCAAGCGCATCAAGCACGCAGTAGATTCGCGTGTCGATCAGAGATAAAACCATTGCTTGAAAAATAGCCCATAACCTCTCAAAGGAAGATTCGGAGAACAGTCCACGCTGTTGGACTTTCCAATGTTCCATGACAAGCGACAGCAACCCTTCATGGTGTTGGATGAGCTGGTACATGAGACCACGGAGAATGTTGACGGCTGTGTTTCTTGTCGATACCTTGTTGTCGCAGAAGAAATAGACAAGATTGCAGCAGGACGAGACAACGTTGGCCTCCAAGTGCTGGGTAAGAAATATTGAGATGAATGTTTTGCCTTTGCCAGGCGGGCCGGATATCCAGAGAATGCTTGATTCTGGTGCGTTTTCCCAGGTCTTATATCCTTCAGTCGAGATGATCCATTCGCAAGTTCCAGCGGTCCTCTTGCCTTTGGCTGTAATGATGGCGTTTCGGTCACTTGTTGGGTCAGTGACAAACAATGCCTGGAGACAACGTTCCTCTTCGGTGCCAGTCTGAACAGGACTTTGGACAACATTTTCAAGCACTTGGCTCAGTTGGGACGACTGTTGGTGGCTTTGGTGCCTGTTCTGTGTCAGTTAGGCCATGGCAAGGTGGAAATGTAGGTCTATGTGCGGGCAGACAAGCCGACCCCCCTTGGGCAATGGCTTGATCCCTCTTTGCACGGAACAGGATTTAGGTTGCGCTGACTATTTATAGACAAAATCAAGGGCTACCTAATCACTGGGATCACTTACGAGTTGATCACCTGGATCTGCAGAGACAGTGTACTCTTCAGCCGTTCAAGCTGTGTAAACAAGTCTCGGATGTCTGACTCTTTGGCGAGGCCACCGATGGCCTTCCACGTTTTTCGACCGAGAGGGTCCGAGTGGTCGAAATCGAATCGATCGAAAATGGCACAGAGGCCAGTGCTAACGGCGGTGCAGTGCTGTATAGTACTAAGGATGACCTGGTCGTTCTCGAGGGCCGGGCTTCCGAGGGCCGGGGAGTGTTGGATCTCTTCAACGAGTGCCCGAAGCTGTTCAAGCTCTGACCTCCACACTCGCACCTCTTCAGGCCCGTCTTGCACCTTCTCGTAAACCTTCTTGCATAATCGAACAACCTTGATGGTTTGTTCAGTGAATTGCGTTGTGGCGGTTGCGATAGCGAGGGGATCTGCCATTTCGCCGTGCTCTACCCTTGGCTTCGGGTCGCTTCTCGTGATGCGCTTGGGTTGTCGATATCATCAATGACGTCTCCAAAATGGAAGCAACGGGCACAAGGCCAAAGATCGCATGCGCTTGGATTCACTCGTTGCGATGATGGACAACTGAGAATGAAGATGAATAGGTCAGAGGAAAGGACGAAAGGATGGAGGGGGCGGAGCCGGATTTATTTGTTTGAAATCGGGCTGTGGTCCATACCTCGCCATGGCCTCCATGCAGGTAAGGCCTCAGCCCCGACGTGTTGGTGGGTGGCAGGTAGGCAGGGGAGTACGCTGGTCACACGACTTCTAGGTGACAAACGCCATCATCATAAAAGTAAAGTATAATTGTTTAAAAATATAATAAAATTAAGTAAATATTCTATAATTATATCCATATTTTATCATATTATTGATTATTCTTTAGAGTAGAATAATCTAAGAGCTTTGTACGGAGTACTGGTGTCTCATTTTTTCCTTGACTCGGCTGGGTAGGTAGGTAGTCGCCTTGCGGGCGAACCAGCCTGACACCTAGATTTGGATAGTACACAGAACCTTTGATTTCAAAAGCCCTTTTGCCCTATTTTATTTCCATAATTGCCGACTCTCTAACTATAAGACCCCTTTAGTCCTTGGGTGGTCGATTGGCGTTGATCTCTTTCAGAATTTCACTCGCACCTCCCTCCACCAGCTTCGCAGCAAGTTCCTTCCCCAGTGCCGTAGCCTCATCATCATTCAGTACCGTTGCATCCATCGTATCTTGAGCACTCTGGGCACCACCAAGACTAACAACAATCGCTCTCATTCTCAGAAGAAGTTGGGACTCGTCAACCCACTCCGTCTCAACGCCGATAGGGACGGTGCAGCCGCCTTCAAGGGTGCGTAGGAGAGCACGCTCTGCAAGACAAGCCAGAGTGGACTTTTGATCGACGAGTTGGTTGAGGAGCTCTAGAGTTTTGGTGTCTCCTTTGCGAATCTCTAGTCCGAGAGCTCCTTGGCCGACTGCATGGTAGATTCCACCGTCCTTGGAGCCTAGATACTGAGTGATGCGATGTCCGAGGCCGACCCGCTGTAGGCCACATGCAGACATGATCATGCAGGTGTACTCGCTCTCTGGATCGTCTACCTTGGACAGGCGAGTTTCGACGTTGCCGCGTAGATTGGCAAAACGTAGGTGAGGGTAGAGACGGCGAAGTTGTGCTGAGCGTCGCACTGATGATGTGCCAACTACAGCACCCTCGGGTAGTGTCTTTAGGCTGTTGTAGGGCAGGCTAGCTTTGACGATGAGGGCATCACGGGGGTCATCTCGTAGGGGGATTGCTGTCAGATCGCAAGTGTCGGGCAACTTGGTTGGCATATCTAGTGGGAGTTTAGCATTGCTTGCTGAGAAAGAATAGTTGAAGTACCTTTGAGACAATGAACAACCACGTCGATTTCGCCAGAAGTGAGTTTCTCCTCCAGTTCAGTTGTCCACAAGTTCTTAGCCCCAAAGCTATACAACGCCGTAGACTTGTCCTTGTCGCCTAGCGTCTTCAGAGCTTCAATCTCGAACGTGCGGTCAGGCGCAATCTTCTGCAGACTATCACGAATGCCCTCAGCCTGAACCATGGCCAGGTTAGACCTTCGGGTGCCGATTCGCACCGGCGGCTGGGCAGTAGAAGCGGATGCCATAGTTGCGGATGTTAAGTTGTAATTGGCAAAGAATGACTTGTCTGTCAGAAGTTAGCGCCGTCTTATATACCATTGCTTGTGGATCTTGGGTTCTGTCCTGAGACGTGATTGGTGGAGTTAAGAATGAGGTGACAACTTGGCTTCGTTGGATTTTAATAGAAGACATTGGAAGAGTTAATCAGTCGATAAATAGTAGTTCTAGTTGTTATTACAATGACTTCGAGATGGGAGAACTCCTCCAGTTCTCCGCCCTTATCTAGCCCCCCTATTCGGTTTGGAGTTTCCTAGCCTGGTTCCGATGGCTGTTCGTGATTGCTTCTCGGCTACTGTGTTAATATTGGGATATGATGCTATGATGTGTTGGAAATGTGTTCTTTATCATAGTTGAAGCTGAGATAACTCAGATAAAAGATCGTCATCGACATATAGTTGGAAAGAAAGCCCGATATTGCCACCAGACAATCTTCAACCTGTACTCTTCCCAAAACCCAAACTCTCTTCAAACTTCTTCCATTTCTTCCCAATCGGCTGAACCAGTGTGAACGCCGCCCCTGTCTGATTCATCTCCTGAACACCATTCGTCATATACAGCGGCGTCATCTCCCCATCGTCACTAAAGAACAACTTGGGCCTCTCCCTTCGCTTAAACACCTGCCAAGAACCATCGGTAAATGTAACATTGGAACTAAACGCCTCCTGGAGCTTGAAATGCCACGGCCCTGTGAGTTTGCGAGAAAAGAGATGAGATCCAACTCGTGGCCACTGTTGTCCATCGTGCTCAACGTAGTCTATCAGCCAGTGGTTGATAGAGTGCCAATTTCCCCGCTTGTCACGCCAAAAGAAGGGATCTTCAGTCCACCAGGGGTTCTCTCGCTCTGATACGTTCCATGTTGCTTGGTATTTGAGGTTGTAGTCGGCATCCCACGACTTGGCTGTGAAGATTGAATAGTCCTTCATGCCGAGAACAATCTCGCTTGTAGGATTTTTAGGCGTCCAAAGGGGAAAGGCTGAGGGATTTGTTGCATGGATACCAGCTGGGCGATCGCTGTTGACGACTACCTCAAAAGGAGACCAAGGCCCGCGAATGTCGTCTGCCGTGGAGACGGAAATGTTGTTTGGCCATCTTGTGTAACTGATGCTTTCGCACTTTGTGTACTCTTTGTCATAGTCGACGCCTATAGCGTACAGCAGATACTTGTCGTCTGCCGGACTATAGACAACGTCTGGGTTGTGGCGGAAGTTGGGAGATATCTCATCGGCATAGTGATATGGGCCTTGAGGACCGTCGTGCGACTCGGCACGGATGATGTAGGAATGTGGCCGCCAGCCCCTGAGTCCACAGCCACGTGTGAACTGAACCGTAATAAGGTGAAAGATGGAAGCGTTGTCGCGGTCTTGAACTATTCGACCACCCCAGGAAGCATTGGGCCAGATATTGAAGTCGTCCGGGCCTGGAGGCTCATAGGTGTTGTTGTAGCCAGTGTATCGTGTTGCGGGGGCTAGGTCGAGTCTGCCGCAGTCGTCACCAATCCATCCCGGATCACAAAGACAAACTTTGGCGTTCCCCTTTGTGCTCGACTGGGGTTTGCGTGATCTGGTGCAGATGCCGTTCAAACTGCAGTCTTCATCCGTCTTACAAGGGCTGACCAAAGCGATGAGGGAGGTAGCCCATAGACTGAACACACAAAGAGGACGCATGATTTCTGCACCGAGGCCCGGTTGACCTGTTCGCAGAGCTCAGAGGAGCACAGAGACGGGACTAATCTGCCCTATATACCAATAATGAAGAAGCATGCGGTTCTATGGCCGGAAGATTTAATCCCGAAGAGGCCTGGATGTGAATACCCGGTCATCGGAAAAAGGCCTTCATGCGATTTCTTGTCGTCCAACATTCCACTTCAGGGTTCCCCGCAACAACCTCCCCACAGATCGGCGAGGCATCTCGGTTGAAAACTTACCGAGCAGGCTAAATGGATCGTCAACAAGTGATTTGAGATATGTAAGAGTGCAGCCTATTAGCTCCCTGATGGAAAATCTGGCTGTGGGGGGAGGTGAAAGGGGCGAGCCATATGCCTACACGGAAGATAAAGCGGTGAATGTCACAGAACCGGATTCGCGTGATATATCTCCTCGAGGCACCCATAAGGAGGTTAGAAAGTGGACATGGGCAACGAGTTGAGCTTCTAGCCTATGTGCTGGTCTGGAAATACATTGGGAAATCTGGCACCCAGACAGAAGAATGTAAAAAGGCGCAAATCATGTCAAACTCAGCGATAGTTGTAAAGGCAAGATTCTTAAGTAAAAGATGAGACATTAAAACTAACTAGAATAATAAGATTCATCTAAGTGGTCTTCATGCTACACGTCAAGGTATCTTCGTATGCATCCATTTCCATCATCATACTCTCGTAGCCACACATGTTCCGAATACCCCATATGCCATTGTCGATATGTAGACACGAAGCTCACCAAGGCATCAGTAGACCAGCTCCAGCAAGCATTCCAACCGCCACCGCGAGCATCGGGGCAATTCCCCGAGCTGACAACGCAGAAGCCGCATTCTCATCATCACCATCCTTGTCATCATCCTTATCCTCCCCCCCACTTCCACCCTGCTCCTTTGCCTTTGCAACGTCCGTCTCCTGATAAACAAGTGCAACAGCAGGATACACCGTGGCAACCACCCAGTCACCCCAAGCCTCTTCCTTGCCCGTTACATCAGCAATGGCCACTGTCGTGGTGGTGAATTTCTCCGTCACTGGCGCCACAGAGTAGACCCCCTGCGTTACTGGGGTTCCCTCAACCGTGTAGACAGTGGTGAGGGCATCGTCTGGGTAAAAAGCTCTGCAGACTGACTTGTAGTCGTATTCTTCGTGAGGACCGAGGGCGGAATAGCAGGCGCCTCCATTCACACCCGTATATCCACTACAATTGCATCAGTTTAGTTGCAAATGTTGAAAATATGGTCTGGCTTACCTTGGACAGCAGTATGCTAGAGTCTCGGACGGTTTCAAAGCATTGGACCAGATTTTATTAGGGCCAACCCACGCCCGCGTTCCACTGAAGCCTTCAAACGGATCCTTGGTAAAGACACCAGTCGCATCAATCGAACTGGTATTCCCAGCAAGAGCAAACGTGCCAACCGTAGTCCAACCATGAGGACACACCACTCCGGGCGAGAAGTAGGGGTACTTTGCGTGGATAGGGCGCTCCCAGTACGAGGTCACATAGTCATCGTATGCCGAACCAGAGGGAAAGCAATCTCCCACGTACCCGCCTTGGCACTTTGGGTTCCCGAATTGTATGGCGAGGTTGGATGAGTTGGCGTAATAAATACGGTCAGTTGTTTCGGTGGCGCATGATGATGGTGCTGTGAATGTTGTGGTGAGGGGACCAAAGTTGGTGATGCCATAGCCAAAATATTCTGTGAGAGACGGCATCGTGGCGGTGTTTTTGGGATTCTACAGTTAGCTAGAGTTTGGGAGAAAGAATTTGGGGCAGTAGGGCTTAAATAAAGAGCCCTTAAAGGCCAAGCATTTATCGTACGCCTGTGGTCTATTATACGACGGCCTACGGCCCGAGTCGCCAGGGTCATTTCCAGAGCCCAACTCGCCCTGCTACTGTAGGGCTTAAAGGGTCTCGAACTCGGCGATTTCTGCTCAGAGTAAGGCGTAGGGCTTGGGCATTGAATTGAAGAGGCACAGCTGGGGAATTCCTTATGCTGCCAAGACGTTCGAGGCGCTGCAGGGTTGCAGTAGGATTCACGGAGCTGTCACCGCTTTTAGAAGACCCCGAGGATCATGACATTGGGTGACTGGGGTGTTGGAAAAAAGATGGCAAGGCTGAACTGTGGAATATGCAATGAGAGTGTTAACTGAAGCGTGTATATATTGTAACTTGAAGGAAATCATCGTCATGATATTATAATGTCGTCAATCTATCCAACTCCCAGCCATGCCCCCAAACGCTCCCAATGAAACCCCTGTAAATCCAAACCAAGTCCGTTCCTCAAGTGGCAGCGACTGCTGTCGTTGTCGACGATGCCATCATCATCGCTTGCCACTGACACATACAACTCAAGAGAGCCATGACAGCCCACTGCGTACCCAACTCTCCCGTACGCCCGCTCCCTCGAAGCTCAAACGTTCCAATCTTTGACATGCTCTTCCAACTAATGCTGCTGTCGGCCCATACAGCTACAACCTCCTTCCCATCACTCGTGAAGCCATCAGGACGGTCTGGTTCCTCGCCAGAAGCTTCAGCCTCGTCGTTTGGATCATCCACGTTGTGACCGACGCGAACCAGCTTCCATCCCCACTTGGATTCTCCTACGCTCTTGACTTCGCTGCCGTGGGAGCGACGCCACTCGAAGCGTTCAACGTGTCGGTTCGCACCCTCGCCAACTTGCATACCGAACCAATATCTCTCAGGCTTCCTATTCTTATGTCGCAAGATCTCGACGCTCTCCCCGATGTTGGTTCCGGGAATGCCAGGGAGCTGAATATTGAAGTCGACTCTCCAACCATCTGGCTTTGCGCCGCCGAGGGCAGGGGAATCGGGATCGGGACCATCGTGCATAATCATCTTGCCGTAGAAGCCTTGAGGAAGAGAGAGACAGTAGACGGGTTCTTGGTCTGGCTCGCCGAGGCGGACGATGATCTTTGACCATGACTTTTTGTAGGTGGCGCGGATGACGGGCGGGACGCCCCTCTGAGCGGACTCGAGGGACATTTGCGGGGAGGGTAGTTTTGAGTCGCCGTGGCCCATTGTGAAGGTGTTGATTTGAGTTTCTGGTGTTGAGAAGAAGTCTTTGGATATCAATGCTTCAATGATGCAAACATACCTTCTTCTTGGCGGGGTCATAAGCTCTTAAATACTGAAAGCTCGAGATAGCTCTCAAGCTCTGAATTCCGATCGAGCGCTCCAAATGACCAGATGTGGAAGTAAAAATGTCGATCATAAGCAATGCCCCAGGATCCCAACTCCGCCCCAGGGGATTTTCAGCCCTGGGACAGGGGATTGTAAATTCTGATTGGTCGAGTCGGGGTACGCGCCATTTAAGCTGACCCCCTTGTCGACCGACCCAGTGTCTGAGCTCTGTGTGGCTGTGATAGCTTCATCAAGGCGGAGTTGGTTGGGCTGGAGGGTATGACCTCATCAAGCACGATAACAGTCGAAAATATGCAGGTAGATCATCACTGGATTTAAAGGCCAAACACGTGAAAGAGATGGGTCAGAGCACTGGGTTTTCGTACTGTCATGTGTTGATTATTGTGTTCTTTGTTATAGTTGAAGCCCGGCCCTTGATGGGATAACTGAGCCAGAAGACCGACATTGACTATATGACAAGTATTGAGCCCTCAGAATCTTCCTATCCAACACGTACAGACTCCCATATTTAACCCCAGGGCCTAACCCACCATGGTAGGAGGAGTCTTGGGTGGCCCTGGGGTTAAGAGTATCCGAACCAAAGCATCCCCCAGTCATGAAGTCGAAACAGGAACATTGGGTATACCCCACCTCTTGGAAGGAGTAACCCCAGCCGAAGAGCACTTGGAACACGTCAGTTATCCCGGCTTCAACTATGATAAAGAACACATTTGTGCACTTGGAACACGTTAGCGAAGTCTTGCTGAAGAATCCTAGAGGTATTCACTCAAGTGCTTCAACCACAATCTCACGAAGAGTTCGGCGCAAAACGGAGTCCACTGTATTAGCATTGGGATATGATGCTATGATGTGTTGGAAATGTGTTCTTTATTATAGTTGAAGTCGGGATAACCGATGAACGAGATCGCAAAACGGAGTCGTCCCCAAATGGAATGGGGACAGCCGCAGGCAGAGGCAATGGGGAAGACCCGGCATGTGAAGTATCGCCGAGCCTGCCATTGCCGTTCTCTCTCTACCCGCAGCCGTCCCAAGCCTGAACATGAGGTCGGCCGGGGTGTCTGTTGTAGATCATGCGGTTAGCTCTCGCTAGCTTGGTTAGAGGGTGGGAGTCATCCTTACCTGCTCATGAGGAGCTCTTGCAAGCTCGACAGAGGCGTCAACTCTGGCTCGTGGAGAGCCTCTTGCAAGCTCGAACAGAGGGGAGAACCTGGCTCGTAGAGAGCCTCTTGCAAGCTCGAACAGAGGCGTTAAGAACGCGACGGATAGAACGTTGATCCATGAGGATAGCTCAGAGGCTACCATGCCCCTTTGGTTGCTGCTTGGAGCTACCCCATGACTGAACGTGAGGCTCTCAGGGACGTCTATTGCAGAATATGCGGTTAGCTCTCGCTGATTTGGTGAGAAAGGTGGGAGATGTCCTTACTTAGCTCAAGACGAACTCTTGAAAACAGGCGCCATGTAAGATACCAGCTTGTATAGAGCCTCTTGCAAACCTGGCAAGGCCCGTGGGTGGAGAGCATCTTACGAGCGCGACACGGTTAGCTCTTGCTGGTCGGGAAAGATTGGTCATAGATGGGAGTTATCCTTACCTGGCTCGTGGGGAGATCTTGCAAGCTCGACAGAGGGTGTAATTGTAGAGCCTCTTGCGAGGGCTTCCGATGCGTCAAGGAAACGATGAGCCTGGTGCTGCTCCGGGGGCGCAGCTCAGGATGGAGTGGCTTCAGAGGGCCATGTAGTTTTGTGATGATGCATAATAGGCGAAAGTCAAAGTAAGGAAGATGATTTGAAGGGAAAGGAATATGATGCAGGCTTGAATGAGGCCATGTTGATGTTGGTGTTTGTGGGGGAGATGAGGCGGAAGGGGGAGAGCGGGGGATGTTTTTGTTTTTGTAAAGGCAGAGAATTTTGTGTGCGAGTGACAGGTACTAAGCGAGAAGTCATGTGTCTACCTATTGACAGTGATTCACTGACATCGGACGGTTTGCTCCGTTGTGCTGGCCGCTTGCTCAAACGCCAACCGCATTTGCCCATTCCATTTTCTGCCACTGGCATCATTTGCCTTATTGGTCCCGTTTTGGAATATACACATTCATACAATCCATTAATTTGCCTTCTTCGGCCTTGAATCACTCACGATGCATTCTTATATACTCTCTTCTTTGCTCTTCTTGAGCTCTCTAGACTTGTTACCTTTTCATACACATTCTGCTTTTCACCAATCGATCAAGCTGCCAAGATGATGTCTTAGGGATGCAACATCTTGCACACGGACGATGCCGAATACTTTGGTCAGGTCATTGACGATATTGCTCGAGAATTACTCGCCTACGCCGAAGGAGACGAAGACCGGACCTTTACCATCTGGCGCCCCTTAGTCGAGGACAGGGAGCTTGTCGCTGAGATGCTCGGCAATGGCTTGCTTGATGCCATCCTGGAAGAAGTTGTTTCTCGCTACATGTCTTCTCCATGCACCCTCGGAGCTGGACGCTATACTTACATCTTGGCTGTCGTTGCTGCTATGAAGGTTGGCGCCATCATTGCCCCTGTGCACTTCGAATTCGCCAAAGCATTCACACCCCACCTCGTCTCTCCCTTTCACCAACTTCAAGTCCTCACCGCCTGCGAGGAGTACAAGAACAACGGCAAACGCTGGATCTTTGAAGCCATGTACGCGAGAACGCTTTCTCGCCACAGGACACGGGGTGCAAGAGGAGATCCCAGACTTGGCAACGGCCTTGGGTAAGTATCTAACAGCCTCTCTTCTCTGACATGAGCTAATCAGGGTCTATACAGACACTCGGTCGACGAACCTCCAACGAGACATTGCTGTAGCAAGACTTGCATCACCTGTGGTAGTCCGAAACCCCGTTTAATCTGCAAAAGCTGCAGGATCTTTCGGTACTGTAGCAAGGGCTGCCTCGAACACGACAGGAAGCTTCACAAAGAGACTTGCCCTGCGCGGCCATACGATGGTTCTTTCGGGGCTCAGTGGTACATGGAATGATTCTTCTTGGTTTGCCATCTGGCCTACTCCTCGGTATGTGATTGATTGCCCTTCCAATGATCCATGGCAGTTACTGACCATCGAGACCCAGCTCCCATTATGACGATTCGATTACGAACTGCCGAGCCGTGATTTAGAGTATCGAGAGGGAGTGTTGGTGGAACATCTGGAGCGGCGGTGGGGAGGAGGGAACAACTCGCACGTCGAGACTAAAATACAGTACCGGCAAGGGGTTTACGCCACTTTTTATACTTCAAGAGAGACTTAGGAACAGGAATAAAGATCACAGGTTTCAAAACACCGAGCATCAACCCCAATATTTCGTGACCCCGGCTGGGAAAGCAAATCAGGGGGCCACACCTTGCACTTGTGCATGTCCCTCTATCACGTAAATATTTCCATTTTTTATGTGGCTCAGATGCTTCCTGGTTATCGTATCCTCGATAGACAGCACATAGTCGGATGCTTTGTTCCTTGGTTGTCTTGACGGCCCGACGGGGTTTCGACTCAAAGGCGCGCCAGGGAGCAGTCAATGGTTTAGATTTTTGCCCAATCTCACAGAAAGGAGTAATTTAATCCACCAAAATTAGCTTACTAGACTCCATTGAATGTTCCCAGGGTTCGATTCAGCTGCTTTCTTTGCCATGGTGGCCGGAGGTCTTCCATCTTTAGTCTACCATATGGGGAGCAAAAGCAGGACTTTGTAAAACAATGTTGCAGGGCACATATGACCAGAAACATCAAAATTACATTTACTGCATAAATAAGTGAGGTAATTGCACCGACAATATGTCAATTCGCAATTGAAATGTGTCGGGATGTTTTCCTGGGGGCTAGGGTCTTGGTTGAAATTGGTGTGAACACGGGATGCTGAGACTTGTACCTCGCGGTTTGACAGCAGCTGTGCAAGGGTGAAATATCAGGCGTGCCGTGGGGAGAACGGGACGGCAGACGGGCAATTTTTTTGTCATTGAGCGACGTAGGGAAAGACTCTTGACCAGAATTAGCATTAATCGTGTCTCAATTGTCTAGCCCCCTTGACTCTCAAACTGCAGGCATTGGCACCACCTGTCTGTCACCTCTGAAAAGGAGCAAAGAAACAAAGCACACACCAAGCATCCATTGCCAGATTACAACAAGGTTCAACTGTCAAGCCAAGATTCAACGCTTGTAATCGACCAAAGAAACGGTTCCATTGACTCTAATTCGACGTCACCCGCTAGCTAACGTCCCTTTGTCATGCAGCCACATTCCAAACGATCCGAGCCGAGTCCAACGTAGCATTCAATGTCAGCCATGTGCCATACCATCCATCTCAGACAATCCAAGATGCATATCGGATACCGGCAGCCTCCGCATGAAATATCCCTCCCCCCTCCCCTCCCTCACAAGCTTCAATTTAAAGATCACAAAAAGAACCTCGGGACCAGGGGCACCATCACCAACTTTGCGGGGTTACGGGGCCACTAACCACCATTGGCGACTCATCCCGGATGGGCCGGCCCAAAAGGTCTCCTTACCCATGCCAAGCTCCGGGGGGAGCTTGGACGCGTGGACTGAGGGCGAGATCAACAAATAAATAACCCACCCCTAGACGAGAACGGTAGCTCGTCTCTTCAGCTACATCTAATCTGCTCAGCTAGGTCTCGTTCTGCAAAAGTCTCGTGTTGTCAACGTTCGTCTCTCGCCTCAAAAGACACGTCTATTCTCTCGCGACAACCCCAGCCTCTCCCTTTCAAAATGCGTCCCTCTACTCTTGTCCCCTCGGCTTTACTTGTCGCCTCCGCCCTCGCCCAGAAAAGCAAAAATGTGGAATGCGCCGATGGCTTGTACCTGGTTGTCGCGCGAGGCACAGGCGAGGAGAAAGGCGCTGGCATCACTGGAGAGGTCGCTGAGGATGTCGCCGACCGCATCAAGGGTTCCATCGTCGAGCCTCTCGACTATCCAGCAACGTTCCTTGACCCAGCCTACGATGAGTCTGAGGCTGACGGTGTCGAAGCCATGACTGAGCTCCTCACCAACTATCACAGCTCGTGTCCGGATGGAAAGATTGCAGTCTTTGGCTATTCTCAGGTTGGTTTGTTGTCTCTGGTACAACTTGAATAAGGTCTAATTCCATGCAGGGTGGTCAAGTCGCTACAGATACGTTCTGTGGCGGAAGCGGCGGGAGTTTCCCAGATAACAAGCCCATCTCTACAGATCTAGTCGAAGACAGCGGTGAGCACCTCAAGTCGAGAACCCGCATGCCGCGGTAACTAATTGAAGCAGTCGTTGCGATCATCATCTTCGGAGACCCGAGCCACGTGGCCAACGCGTCGTACAACCAGGGTACCGGCGAGAAGAACGGCGTAAGTCTGGCCTCGTGGCACCATAGAATAGTCTCTGACTGAATTACAGGTCTTTTCCCGCACAAACATTACGCTGTGCGAGGAACAGTACACCAAGACTGGGATTATTCGCTCTTACTGCGATACGGGCGATACGTACTGCGATCGGGGAGACGATGAGGATGTGCACGGAGAGTATGTGTCCAAGTATGGTGAGGAGGTGGTCGAGTATGTCGTGGATCAGTATGAGAAGGCTGTTAAGGAGGGAAGTAAGAGCACGAGCTCAGCTACGGCTACTGGAACTGCGACTAGAACAGCTACAGAAGAGGCTACTGGAACAACTGCAGAACCGGCCGCGGGAACTGGAGCCGAGACTGAGTCTACCTCGACTGCTTCAGAGACAGAGTCAGCTGCGACTGGAACAGCCACCGCTGCTCCTGGCAATGGTGCCGCTGGCTTGGCCCCAGGGCTTGCTCTGGCAGCTGTTCCTTTGTTCTTGGCCATGTCGGAGATGTTGTTTTAATGTAGAGGAGAGAGAATCTTTTGGACATAATGGATGTTTGATTTACACGGAGCGCCTGCTTAGACTACCGCCCCTAGATACCGCAATTCCAACCGAGAAGATGTAATAGTATGACCCCTGAGGGTTGCCGAGGTGCTTTCGATGCTGTTTGTGTAATACGACGCAATGGTTGACGAGAAGGTTGCCCCCGTTTCCATGAAAGCTAGCCCCTGAATATCCGATCGAGCACCTTTGACGCTAATGAATTCAACGACACAGCGAATTCGTTCAGCGAAGTGTAGTGGGGTATCGATAGGAGGTTCACGCGCCCGGTCGGCAGTCGTTCTGCGTCGTGGTAGGGGTGGTGTCGCCGCACCCGATGGATGCAAGGTGCTGCGAGTCTTGACGACGTCTGAACGGGACAGGAAGGTTTTTGAAAACTGGTTCGCATCTTGTTTCAAGTAAGAGGGAGAATTCGGAGGCGTGGGCTTTGCATGTCAGTTAGCAGACAACCGTAGGGGGGTCACGGCGCACGGCAGACCCGGAGTAGCTTCTCCGGGGAAGTTCATCGGCGGGACACGATCTGAGGCGCGTCTATGCCCCTGGACATGCCTCAGGCGTCGATGCAAGTCCCTCTGGTGACAATGGGGGACGAACATCCAGAGCCACAGCCGCGCTTGCCGTAAGTGCGTGCCGGGATGGTATCCGGTGCCCGTACAATCGACCATAGAAGCTTCGAGCGCCTCAACCACGAGGCCCAGGCCATCAAACGAGCTTGACAGCCCTCAGTGCGTGCCCGTAGAGTCCCTCAGCCACTCGCCACATGACCTAGCACCCGTATGTCCCCCCTCCAGCCTCACCAGCCTCGCCGTCCCCTGAGAGGCACGCCCGGAGGAGAAGCCCCGAGGCGGCAGCCCTAACCGTGCGAGGGAGTTAGGGCTAGATGACTGTACAGTGCAAACGAGGCCATACACGTGCACCTCCTTCCTTCCTGCTCCTCGTGCGCACAAAAATCCTCCCATAAACACTCATTCTCCCACCTCACACATCACCATCATGGTTTTCGTCCTCGACGTGCTGCATCAAATGTGTTCTTTGTTACAGTTGAAGCCCGGCCCTTGATGGGATAACTGAGCCAGAAGATCTCCTACCTCATCTTCATCTATTTTCACTTGCTCCTCTCTCTCCGGCTCTGAATCACAGGGAACACCACAGTCCTGGAAATCCTCGGTCAAAACCGAGCTGGCCACCAGGCCAAGACGATGGTAAGTGCCCGTCTCTCCTGGCTTCGTTCTCCCTTGTGACAACGTAGATAGCTAACTAGATAGAAGGAATAGAAATTCTCGTCGCTTGCGCTTATGAAGTGCAAGGGTTTTAAGCCCCGTTGAAAGGCCATGGCCATGGCCAGAGGGCCCTGAAAAATTACCACACAAGGTTCGTCTCGTGATGCTCTCTCTACTCTCTCCGTGTGTGCTCACACCATATCGTGTAGAGAGGACCGCCTCCGGGGAATGTCAAGATGACCCCCTCGTTGGCCAGGGTACTGTGGCCCATGTAGCTGCGGCTGCTGTTTGCCCTCTTCAGGGCAATTGACAAGGCCTCCTCCGTTTTCCGACCTCCGTACCGAGTATCATCGCTTGTTCGCTTCGGGTCTTCTTTCTTTTTGGTTTGTCTTGGTTTGTTTTGGATTGTTTTGGTCTCGGAAAGGAGCCTCCTACCGTCTCCCTCGATCACGGTTGAAAACCGCCCGGCGCCCTTTTCTTCCATCCGCCTCTTGAAAGGGGCCCAACCACCACTCGTTTCAGGAGGCTCCCGCTTCTCGCTCGGGGGATCATCCCCAGTTCGACAACGAGCCCCAAACGACCTGGCGTTTGCTCGCCTTCAGATACTCAACTGTCGGCTTCTTGCCTTCAAGGCAATAGGGCATTTCGTGATACGGTAAGAGCTCCATACCGTGTCAAGAGTTCTACGACATTAGCTGACAGGCAAAAGCCCTTGAAAGTCCCCATGTCATCTCCCAGGTTGGCACTCGGTGTGGGTCACCCAGGGCCCAAGTTTCGATTTTATTTTTTGGTTTGTTTTGGTTCATCTTGGTTCATCTTGTTGTTTCTTTTCTGTTTTCTCTTTCTTGTTTTCTGCAGCCTGTTTCCTCTTTTGTTTTGGTTTGTCTTGGTTTGTTTTGGTTCATCTTGAATTCTTTTTTGGATCATCTTGGTGGGGGGATATGCTTCGACTGCGTCCCTATGACTAAGGGTGAGAGGGATCACATCTGGCCACCCAACAGTGAGAGTGTTGGAGAGCTTCTGGGGCACACCTAGATGCACACTTGCCTGCGCTGTGGGAATGACAAGCCATTTGAGAAGACGTGTGAGGTCTGCTGGGGTCCTCAGCCAGAGGAGTGGGACGGCCCTATTATCCATGAGTCCAATGGAATCTTGGACCCAGACTAGGAAGTCGGGTCCTCGATGGATGTACTGAATGGAGGCTGGAGTTGATCTCCTGAAGCGTATGCAGTTCGATGCATCGACTTCGGCTGCTGGCCTCTTTTGGAGACGTCATTGATACCAACAACAACAACAACGCAGACAACCATCCCTCTCACAACACCCAACTCGATCTGCAACCAACCAGTCTTAGGGCCACATCCAAGAGTCAGTCCAGCACGACTACAACACGACATGCGTACACACTTCACATCCACCACAAACGCAAACAAGGCTGAGGATGAGGGACGGCAAGCTAATGGGGGTGAGAACTTCAGGGATGAATTCGCAGATGGTCAAGGCAGAATGTACATTGGTGGTTTGTCAGGATTATAGAGTAGAGTACCTCCCTTGTCATAAAGACAGCGAGTACTGGATATTGTATTAAAGGACGCTGTAACCAATACCAAATCCAACTGTATGATACTTCCTAGAAACGTTGTTTTATTTGTGTTTGTCCATGTTGGTGCCTTCTTTTACCAGACCTTGCCAGCAGGGAGAAGTGGACAAAGTAGCCATGATGCGTTGCGGAACTCGACTAGACCCGTGTTCTTGGACCGAGTACCAGAGCATATGATATGATAAAGTTGAAATTAATACCAGAGGAGGATTAGCCCGCCGTAAGGTAGGTCGCAATCGATATACGACTCTGCACGATGCATTAGATCCGTGAATGGCATCACGGGTCGTAGGGCGTGGCCACACTCTTCGATTCTCACCTTGCAGAACTCTCCCAGGCAACCAAAATGGCACAAATCGTTCTTTCTAATGGTATTTATTATTTTAAGACCGTACAATGCACTGTATGGGGGGATTCTCGAATTTCGACTCGTTCACAGTTGTCGATTTGGTGAGCGCGAGCAATTGGCACCAACACTCGACAAACAAGGTATTCTCAAAAGGATCAACAATTCCAAAGGAAGCAGATTTTCGAATTCAGGGAGCTAGGGGGAAGCTGAACTAATTTTGAATTATTTTATCATTGGTTTCTGAGTCGTACAAGAGGAAGAACGGTAGCCATGGGTGGGAAAAGGGGGAAACTGTCACAGTGTAGGGTAGTGCCCGACCAAAGGGAGACCAAATCTTGAGCAACTTCAACAGACATTCTTCAGAATTCAGAAATCACAAATACCCAACTCGCCAGCCCTTTGATTCTGAGCACTTATATCGATCTTGTGTGTAGGCTATCCCAGCTTCAACTATGATAAAGAACACATTCCCAACACATCATAGCATCATATCCCAACGCTAACACAGTGGCCTGAGCACTTATATCAAGATTCCCTCTTAAGTCTTCCCTCCACACATCCACCAGGGACCGCAGGAACACGCCAAGTATGGACGAGTTCCAATCCAGCAGCCTCCAGAATCTTCTTGAAACCCTCCTCCGTTCTCTCCTTGCCTCCCATAGTCATAACAGCTTGATCAAGGACAGCAGAAGCAAAGTCTGCTTCTCCCACGCGTGGAGGCAGGACCATCTCGCAGATGAGGACTCGGGAATCGGGGGACATTGCTTCGGCGAGACGGGAGAGGATTCGGGTGCTGGTTGGATCGGCATAGTCGTGGAGGATCATGCGCATGAAATAGGCTTTGGCACCTGGTTTCTAGCGTTAGTAACGGTCTTGCAGGAGTGGCTGGTACTTCTACCTTTGATGGGCTGTTCTTCCGTGAAGTCGTGTTCGACAAGTTGGACACTTTCAGGGAGGTTTCCCTTACTCCTGGCAAGTTGGATAACCTCTGGACGTTCCTGAAGTACACAATTCTTCGGCTTGAGGTTAGGATGAGCTTCTAGGATCTTGTTAAGAACTGCTCCCTCGCCGCCCCCTACGTCGACAAGCTCCACGACCCCCTTGGACTCCTCGTCAGGAGTGTTCTTGAGCGAGCTAAAGTCAAAGTGACCAGTAACGGGGATTGCAACGTCAATGCCTGCCATGCCGGTCTGGAAGGCCTGGAACCGCTCGGGGTGCTGCATCATGATGCTCCAGACAGGAGTTCCCTCTTGCTTGTAGTAGGCAGTGTACGGGTTATATAGGGGGTCCTGAGGTTCTTCGAACTTGCCCTTCGAGACAAGGTAGTCGTCAAAGTTGTGCATGTGCTTGAACCATTCGTCGTACCTGGGTGGTTAGATTCCGACCAAGGTGTCCGGGTTCGAGGAGAAGCTTACATGGCGAGGAACAAGTGGCCAGGGGCAGGCTTGTCCAGGATGTAAGCCAGGGAGAACTTGGTATGCTTGTATTCTCCGCCATCGGGATCGGTCTGGTCGAGGAAGCCGGAAGCAACTGGAGTGGGCTGTTAGAACGGGCGGTGAAGAGGGGAGTTGGATAGGAACCGACCGAGGACGCGTCCCATGCGCTCTAGAAGATGGATGTTAGCCGAAGGACTAGTATCATGGGCATTAAAGAAAATCAAAGGTACCTAGGAGCGAGTCTTGCACACCGGTGGCCTGGGAGAGGTCTTTGAGGGATATGGAGCCACTTGCGGGGATAGCGTCAAGGACCTTGAGCCTCATGAAGGTCCGAATCGCAACCAGCTCTGCGATCTAGACACGGTATAAGCCATCACCTGCATGCGATGGACATGCTCAGGGGTAGAAGGGATGGTAACTAACGTTGAGGCCATGGTAGTTTGGCTTCTGGTCTGGCGTGATGAGGGCATTTGTCAAGGCCCTGGCCTTTTCCAGAACGTGCACGCGTGACATGTACCCGTTAAGGTCCGGAGCATTAGAGTATGCTTCGGAAGCCTGTGCAAGGCCATTCACAAGGTCATTGACTTCCTGTTTGCTTGGGAGGGCCATAGTGACAAGTAAATGCAGCGAGAATAAGGGGAATTCTTTGTACAGTACGCTCGACAGTGTAACAAGCAAGTGTAGGACGATTTTTTTAGGAATTCTATAGAAGGAAAATGCATGGCTAGGGCCCTGTGGTCCCCTGTAGCAGGGCTGCTGGGTCTGGCACTGGCAATACTGCTGCGAGCGGGAGGGGTTTTCAAAACATCCCCTGCAGGCTGCAGCTCCATCCTCCTCCTCCCTCCTCCACCATCTTCCGCCCCAACACGCGGACAAAAACAACAACCTTCGAACCTTTCACCATTTCAACCTGATTCAAGGTAGAAATCGCTCGTGAAGACATGGAGTCGAAGAAACAGCCCGGTGCTCTCCTCCGGAGCGTCTCGCGCATTTTCCAGCGCAAGCGCAAGGAAGAAGAACCAAAGCCCGACGCCAAAGACAAGGAAGGACAGGCGAGTTCTTCTGCTGCACCCACTAACGTTGTGTTTGATCGTCGTACCCATATTCGCATCAGCGAGTTCATGAAGGTGATTCCTCTGACTGCTGAGACTACCTACATCGAACCTATCCTCTGGGTCAACTACGAGCCCCGTGGCGAGTACCCAAACACTACCCACCCACGGTTCTTGTCCCAGATTGCTCAGGAAGTTCGCCTTCAGCTTCAGAAGGATGCCAACCATGACGATACCTTCACAAAGAGCCAGAAGTGGGCGCTCCGTAACAATGTCGATGTGAGTGCGCCATTGTTTGTTGACGTCGCCGCCCGCTAACCTCTTTGGCAGCTGGTCAAGCATGACCTCGGGCATTGCAAGTACACCATGCTTCTTGACAACAAGCTGCACTTGTCCCCCATCCCCAAGTACCCCAAGAGCATCCTCGATCTCGGTACTGGCACTGGCATTTGGGCTGTTGACATGGCTGAGATGTACCCTACCGCCAAGATCCTCGGAGTCGATCTCTTCCCTCTCCAGACCAAGATTGTTCCCCCCAACGTTCACTTTGAGGTATGTTGTCTGACGATGCCCTGACCCCTTGTTGACCCTCCTCGTGCTAACCTGACCAAGATCGACAACGTGGAGGTCGACTGGCGCTGGGGTGAGTCCATCTTTGACTTCATCCACGCCCGTGAGCTCACTATGACGATCTACGACTGGCCCAACCTCGTCCAGGAGGTCTACCGCGCCCTCAAGCCCGGCGCCTACTTTGAAATCTCTGGTTTCGTCCCCGACTACCGTTCCGACGACGGTACCCTCCCCCAGGACTCTGCTTACGTCAAGGTTGGCAAGCTCAACTTTGAGATCGCGGAGAAGCGCAACGTTTCGGGCTAGGAGCCCATTCGCTGGAAGGGGTATCTCCTGGATGCCGGCTTCGACGATGTCACCGAGCGAGCTCTCAAGCTCCCCATGGGTCCATGGCCCAACAACCCTCACCTCCAGAAGATTGGCAACTTTGAGCTTCTCAACTGGCGTGAGCAGGCCATGACCACCTTCAGAAACATGTGCCAGAACGCTTTGGGCGGTGATCAGACCTACTACCACGAGATTCTTGCCCAAGCCGAGAAAGAGGTCTTGAACCCCAATATGCATAGCTACATGCCTTTGTAAGTCACCTGCCCCCTTCCTTGTACCACAGAACTGACCAGATTTCTAGCTACGTCGTCTATGGCAGAAAGCCCCTGGATGCTAAGCCAGTCGGTCCACGACCCAAGAAGCCACCCGTTGTCCGCGAGAAAGTCTAGTGGGTTGGATGGGAGAACGGAGAGATTAAGGGGCTTTGTTGGCCACCAGCTGGCAATGACGATCCGCCCATGATCTAATGGTAATCTTGCACGGTCGATTCAGAGGCAGAAGCTTGACTGTTGGCGGTGATTCCAGAGGCGTCTGCATTCACTGTGGACATGGACAGAGGCTAACGGTCTTTCAACGATGGTCTCTGCCGATGATGCTGGGACAAAGGATTTGGTTTTGGACGACAACATCCGAGTGGTGCCCGCATTCACTGCGGGTACGGACAGATACTGATGGACTATCTACGGATGATGGTCTCAGCATTTGACTCGGGTAGTATCACGGACGGATCTCTTGTTTTGTACTGTAATTTCATTTGCTTCGAGGAGGGATATGGCTTATAAGTCCAGGTCGGACCTCGACTGCATTTGATTTCGAGGGGAGGCAAGGCAGGGAGATCAACGGGGATGGATTTAGAACCTGCGGATTTGTACAAGTTCTTTGTTTGATGCTATCATGCCCCATCTGGTCTTCGACACTTAATGTACGATACTATATAGCTTGATAACAAGCTTTCGAGACCAGACACCACTGACCCATAAGTTGCTTACGGTGACGTAGAATGTTATGCTGGAGTCGTGCTGAGCATCGGAGTCCGTGCTGGGAGCGGCACGATGACCGTCGGAACAGAGGGGGTAGACTGGAAGGGTCTAGCCCTATGCAGACGGAGCTCTGAGCACTGCAGACCTGGCCCAACAGGGTTACCAGCGCTTCACGGCACAGTGCGCATCATGCACTGTCTCTCTATGCGCATACAGTGTGGCTGTCATCCCTGGGCCAGGCAGGAAGATCGATGGATGCCGCCTACGACAGCTGCACCACAGCGTGACGCACATCTCTACATCCACCCAGGGTGTCACTCCAAAATTAAATAGCAGAAACCGCTGAAGAATAAACTCTTTGATACAGCGGCGCCACAGTTGCACAAGCAAAGCAACCCGTGCAGCATGCAGGTACCCGGGACAAAGGGTCCGGCGGGGGGGCTTCGAGAAGCTTCACATTTTTCTTGGGCGCAACACAGGGCAAACTCGCACTGTTCAAACATCAAAATGTACCTTGGCGATCTCTGATTGTTATTAAATGGGTTTAGAGCAATTCTACTGTTCACGGAGGATTTGGCAAGGTAGTGTCACGATGTGTGGAAAAGAGTGTTATTCAGCCGCCCCCCGCAGCACAACGCTGTTCCTTTCGACTGTAGTAATTACAGAAACCAATATCATTCCATCCGCTCATCTGAAGCTTCCAGAGGATCCATGGTCCATCACTGGGTGGTAACGGTGCTCGTTCTGCTGGTGGTCGAAGCAGGGAAATCAAAAAAGAAACTCGAGGGGTCGATCGACGTTTGCAACGTAACTTGAAGAAATCCCCTGCATCTCACCAGTTAGAAAAAGATCTTCTTCACCTTTTTCAATGCATTTTTTACATACCTTGAAGTGAACGGACCTAACGGTACATGGGTCTAGTCATGGTAATGTGTCGAGCATGCGGGAGCCACTCAGGCACTTCCTAGATGCCCAGCCAAACCATCATGTAGCAGACAAAGATGAGAAGAACCCAGGATCCAATACCGAAGGTCTTGGAGAGCCAGGCGTGCCATTCTTTGATTTCTTCAGAAGTCATCTTGGAATTTTTTTTTCGAGTTGTTCTTGTTGGATGCTGTTGTTGTTTCTAGTGCTGATGGTGGGCGGTACTTGTTGTTGTAGAGGTGATGGCTGCACGTCACTCGGCGGTACCTTTTTTTTTTCTCCCGCCTCAGCCACTACAACCCCCCAACTGAACTTCCAACGCTTCGTCTTGACTCACCTTTTCTCTCTCCTCCCAACTCTGAATCAGTCACGCCGCGAAATCTTCTTCCCTTTCAACGACCACATTCTTTTTCCTTTCCGCAAACGCTTCTTTAATTCTCCTCTTCTATACTAGATACCCGAACAGTTCTTCCAGCGACCATCTCCCTCGTCTGCTACGAGTCTCGTTTGTTTATCTTTTCCCCCTCCTCGAGAATCATCGCGTTCGCAAAAACATTCCTCTCTCCCCCTTCACATTTTCAATCACAAATCCTCTCACCACCAAGCTCACACCTCTATCCTCTCCTGCTTGCCCTCATCGTTCCCACACAAACTTCTCTCCCCCCCTTTGCTGTTTGCCTATCATGGGTGGCAAAGCCTTCGCAAACCTGCATACGCCTCGGATGCCAGGTGAAGTCTACCACGAGGTCAAGAGACGCGTGGAACAACGACTCTCCCAGGCCTTCTCTGTCGTTCGCTTCCCCATCGAGGGACCGGCAAAGCTTGACTTTGGTGACGTTGACGTCTTTGTGACGGGTCCCAGGTTTCAGTGCCAGGGAGATGACTACACCAGAAAGGAGCTGCTTGATCACATCGGCGCTGCTCTTGGAGCTACGGCCGTTATTGTGGATTCGGGCGTTCAGGAACCTTCTGCTCACTTTGCTATTCCTTGGCCTCGCGATCTTGAACATCTTTGCGACGAGCCTATTCCTCAAGAGCCGACCTACGCCGTTGCTGGACCTTCTACTCGTCCCGGTACCTCCTCTCAAACCGAAACGCCAACTTCTAGCAGCTTCTCCGCTCAGATCGACACTTCGACTCGACCCAGCTTCTCTTCTCAAGTCAGAACTTCTCCTCATCCTGACGCTTCTGCCCCCCCTCTTCATTCTCCTCGCGGCAATGACTCTGCTCATGCTATGCCTGGCACTGCTTCTCCTTACGCTACGACTTCTACTCCTGTCACTTCAGCTCCTCGCAGCTTCTCCGGTCGGAGCTTCTCAGATCAGATTCGCAGTTCAACTCGTCCCAGCTTCTCTGATCCAGTCAGCACATCTCCTTACCCTGACGCTTCTTCACCTACCGTTCGATCTCCTCACGACAGCTTTCCTACGCCTAGCAACGCTTCTCCTTACGCTACGCAATCTCCTGTCAACTCGACTCCTCGACACTTCTCTGGCCCGGTCTACAGCTCGACTCAGCCCAGCTTCTCTTCTCAAGGCGGCACTTCTACTCATCCTGGTCCTTCTACTCCGACAGTTCGCTCTCCTCACAGCAGCGTTCCTACGCCTAGCAATGCTTCTCCTTACGCTACGCCTTCTACTCCTGTCACTGCGACCACTCCCACTCTCCCTTCTTTCCCTGCTGTTCCTTCCGCACACTCCAACGCTGTTACTCCTATCGAGTTCCCCCTTCCAAGATCTCGCTTCGATGTAACACATGCAAAGCCCAACCAGCGACCAGATGTAAGTCCTCATGCCTAAGACTCAGTTGTGTTGTGAAGAAAACACTAACAAATATCCCAGTGGCCTCGTTCAACAGAGCTTGAGATGACCCTCCCTGATCGAGAGTTCAGACATGTCAGTGGTGCCCAGCAACGAGGTGGCAGATCTAGAAGTCTCCCTCCCGTTAGCCAAGACCCAGAACAGTTTGCTCCCCGACAATCAAGACGCTCCCGGTCTAGTAAGTTGTTGTCTAACTTGAACTTGTGTATGAAACAAAGACTAATCATGTTGGACAGGCTCCGCTCGCCCCTACTCCCGAAGAGGACCGTCACGTTGGGAACAACCCCCCAACGAGAACAGCAACTCCCAAGAGGTTTGTTGTTTCTACTGGCAAACTTAAAAAAAACAATACTAACTTTCCTTTAGGAGTCTGTTTCTGCCCCCTTCTCCC
>NHTE02000050.1:0-28399 GCA_002168265.2 Fusarium euwallaceae
TATATTAATAATATTATTATATATAAAAATAAAAAATATCTTTTAATAAAGAAATCCTTATTTTATATATTTAAAGTATTAAAGTAATTTATTTAAATTATTATAGTCGCTATATAATATACTTTATAGCCTTAGAAGGGTTATTATATAGTATATATATAATATTAATAAATAAAATAATATTTATTAAATAATTAAATACCTTTTAAATTATTTATTATTTTTAATTATATATATTAAAAGCTATTTTATTAAAGAAAGGTAAATATCTATTATTTATATATTAGTAGGCTTATATAATAGATCTTATTTATATAGCCGGCTATGCGCTGATCACGTGGTCTTATTTACATAGCCGGCTATGCGTGTAACGCTCGCCCCCACCTAGACCCGGAACATCAACGCCCGGGCCCGACGGCGGCGAAGGAACGGCTTCTGGGGCCCGGGCATCTTTGACTCATACGGGAGGCCATATCCTAACGGTAATCATCAGGGAGCTTCTTCTTATTCTCCGTCCTCTTTGCCCTTTCCACCTCCCGTCCAACAATCACCTTCATCTACCGACATACCCGTCCAGAAACGACAGATCGCCGGCAGATAAACCCAGACGACGACCCCATTCCCCTCGAGTTCTACATCTCCCAACATGACCCTGACACCGAACATGTGCCCGACGAGTAGGACGAGGAGGCGACCTTGACCACTGCGCGTGCTCGCATCCGACTCTGCTCTCCCGTCGCCGTGTTTACGCGTCCTCCCAAACGCCATCGCCAAGGGAGTCAGTCGAATCATGAACATGGACCCTCTCACGCATTATCCAGCTCCAGTCCCCGTTACGCCCTGAACTCCAATGCGCTGGGCGATGCCTCCAACTGAAGCGAACCCGGCCCGAGCCTCCCTGGCGACTCTGCATACATGGTGGAACTTGGTCTTGTAAGGGCATATCCGTCTGCGGGGGACATCGCAGGCAGCCATGAAACCCAGTCTTGGTCCTCATCCGAGGACTCATTGCTGCGTGATCAATCGTTCGGCCACCCAACACCCGATGATTCGCTGCCCAGTGCCCAATTGCTCCTCGACATGTCTCCTGACGACACCGTCCACCTTATTCATCCCACCCGAGTCCTCATCCGAAGCGCTGTTATCACCACGGCCATTGTCGTCATCCTTTTCATCGGCCTCCACGTCATCATACTGATCATTGCACCTCTGATATCGGGCACCTTTGCCACTCAGAACCCCCTTGGACAATTGCCCGACTCCCCTCTGCAACCTGTCGATTGGTTCCAAGAAGCGGCCCTTATACCCTCGGTATAAACCATGGGAAACAGCGTCAAACGGCCAATACATACCAGAAGGATACCTTCTGGCTGATCTCGAACGGGTTCTTGGAGCTACTCTGTCCGATATTCAGGATATCGCCAACCATGGACCCTTCGAGTTTCGCTTTACCTAAGGGTCTAGCACCTAGTTCCGCTGGTCTACTTCTGCTAGCAAATTTCTTCCTCCGCACGATTCTCTGCCAACACTATCCCCCGACTACGACGACATTGAGATGCCAGGATCTACCATATACGGTATGCCCCCATCGACTGAGGGCCAGCGGTTGGATCCTTCTCCAACAGGCCGCCCTGCTGATGTCTGGAGCATCTACAATCTCGATCCGCCATAGACACAGCTCTGCCGCAAGCTTGAGACTTCTTTGCAGCGGGTCAAGGATTTCCACTACCGTTTTCACAACCAGCTTGTCCGCGCCTAGACCACCTCCGCCTGGTCTGAAGGATATCCCGGCGAATACCCCCCTGGGTTATCTTGAACAGGTATTCGAAGCCCATGCCAAGTCCGTTTCGGCCGCCTCAGGTAAGTGCCCTAGTCTTGAACTCGCCCTCTGTTAACCTATTTCTCACCTTTGATAGCATCCCTAACATCATCCCCAACCCCGACCACGACTCGACGACCATCTTCGATGCCATGTCGCCCCAGACGATACCAATCGCCAGCCGAATGGTCCCATGCTCAGGACAACAACGGAACCGCGCACGAACTTGTCGATATTCTCGACATCACAACCGGGCACGACTTTGGGAAAGAGATGAACACGCATGCTCCGCATCTCTTGATGCTGATACCATACAGAGATGCACTAAAAGAGACATGCCAACATCTCGCCAGTCTCAATGACCGGATAAAACAAGTACTCACGACAGCACATATCCAAGATCTCGACTGGACACGGACCAATGAGTCGTTTACTCGACTCGAGGATGTGGCGCGCTTCCTTAGCCAGATAGCTACGGTGCGCATCAACGAGATGCATCATCGTGCCGAGCGTGGTACTTCTCTCCTTGAGGTGACTGAGCTGCGCCAGGCCAGACTTCGCAATGAGATGGCATCAGGTTGGATCGGTGCTCCAGTCTCGGTCAGGCAGAGTGGCGAGCAGCTGAGCCTTGTTCACTTCCCCTCCATCCAGACCGTCATGTCAACGTGGCATCACACGACCAAATGGATACGTGCAGAAGTCTCAAGTCTCCAAGACACGCATGCCGCACGCGAGCTTGCCTTCAATCGCCGACACGAAAAGGAGCGGAAAGACAAGACGTCAGCGATGCGCCCAGTTATTTGGTCGAGGTGGGAGATGGGGGACACAAGGAGAGAGTCGTTTGGGCGCGAGGCGTTTTGCTGGGACTGGGGGCCAGTGAGGGAGGGGGATCAAAAGGGATGCGGCGATGGGTCTTTGAGGCATGGAAAGGACTAAGTGAGACTGGATGTTTTGTTCATCTTGGATAAGCAGTTCAATATTGAGACAGACTGTGGAAATCAGAACCAGGATATTGGGTGGGATATGCATGAGGAAGACGCATTGAATAGAATAAACTGGCAACATTGAGCGAAACTTGATGAGTAGAGGACCTCGAATGCTTGAGATCTTCAAAGGCAGCCTGCAGCGACAGATTGCAACGGACTTCAAAGGAAGCTCACAGAGGCCGCGCGATCTGGCGATTTCTAGCTACCTGAACGAGGCTGACGCGTAGTTTTTGCTTTAATCTTCCGCCCATGGTGACAGCCCCCTCCCGGAGGTGCGAAGTAGCCTGCTGATATGACCCATCTTGCCGACACGCGGTCCCCGAGATAAAGGTGATGACCCCATTTACTGCATGAAGCCCAAATGTCCTGGAGTTCGTGAAGAAAATGTCTCTTTATCGTTTCTGCTGGTATGCTACCATCGTGAGCTCCTCGCTACCCGCGGCGATGATCCCATTTGCCATGGAGCGTGCTATCGTCAATATAGTTCGAATAACAGATACCCAGTACACTCCCCGTCTATGGTCGACTCATACATGGCATCAGGCCACACGTAATCGACAAAAAGGAGGCAATCCTTTCTTTTGATCGCTCGAGTGTAGCAGTATATACAGGTCACGACCTACCTGCCATGCGCAACCAATATACCAGCTCAAGGGGCACGTCACTAACTTCCTTGAGGACATTAGCTATATGTACAAGATAAACCGTATCGTCCGCCATGATGACAAGAAACCATCAGCCAAGACAGCAAAAAAAAAAAAAAAATAGTCATTAATGCATGACGGTATCAAGAAACAATATCGTGAATTTAACCATCTTATCTCATCTCGCTCGATCAAGCCGTTGAGCACGTGTGTGGGCTAGTCCTCTAGTTCCACCATGATGCCCGTGGATCCTACCCCAGTGGTAGGGAGGGCACTGAGAATTGTCTCTGGCTTTCTGCGGTTGGCTTCATGTGTTTCAAAAGACAGGGTTTGACTTGTATGGATCATGGAAAAATTGTCATGGCTGCCTCAGCGGATCAGAGAGAGTAGGAATGGGTCACAAGAGTCTTATTTGTTGATCCCTTCGAACATGGCTGATACTTTGGCTAATTTATACTCTGATTCATGAAATGAAGGCCCACGATGGCACTCTCATAGGCGCTATGCGCTTACATACCGACATTTTCATCGAATACTACCGGGTCCCGTCCCGTCCCGTCCCAGCAAATCCCCATCTACCCATTCATGTTTCCCCGGTGGCCCTCAGCCTCAGACCTCTCAGCGGAGGTTCTTGATCGTGTCCCCATGGACTCTGATTAATTTCGCATGATCATCTAATGTTTCTTGAGTTCTTTGACCCTGTCCTCCTTTTCTTTCTGTAAATGCTTGATCTCGGTGTTGAAGTGTCTCTCGGTGCTCTTGATGCGTGCTTTGATGGCGGCAACGGTCCGCTTAGCCTCCTCCCGCTGTGATGTGGCGAAGGCCACGGCCAGGGTTTTTTTTTGGGTTTCCGCTTCGGGGATCCAGGCGAGAACCGCAGCTGTCGCATCCTGCCGAGCCATAATAATGGGTGAGATGGTGATGGTTGGCCTCGCTCGGCCTAGGGACACGGCACAGGTGGGTTGCGAAGTCAATATGCCTGGGGGTTTAACAAGTATCGGTAGATGAAGGCGTCAAGTCGATGGGTTGACGAAGGGCAAGTTCCAAGCTAAGAAAACGGGCGGTGAGTGCTTTGTTTTGGGGATGGCCGGAGAAGATATATAAGATGGAGATGGAGATGGAGATGGAGATAGAGCATAGAATGGCTTAGAAAGGAACATTTTTTGAGTCCAACGTGTGGATTGAATGGATATTAGGCCATGGTGGTAACCTTGTCTTTGTTTTCATTGTGAGCGAGCTCTATCTGTGTGAAATGCATGCTTCTGCCGAACAGCACAATAGACAGGCAGACACGAACCAGTAAAGTAAACAGGTAAGTATTGTGCTCCCCGTGTCAGCCGAGTTTACGTGCTCTAATTACTACTGTACTAGCCTGGCGTAAAAGTCCCGTACGGAGATGTTCAAATTCCACTGTCATCTGAGGAGCTGCCTCTCAGTAATGCCACATTGCCATGGGTCTATTGAGTGAGCTCAACCAATGCTATGGAAATTAAGGCGACTGGTTTGCATCACAAATGTGTTGTAAAACGGCAATAAGCTCTTGGCATTCAATGACCATGCGAATCTAACCTATCTCTCGGCTTCAACCAAGCTCAGTGTACAGACAACAACCAAGACAAGACATTATCCACCTGATGGTCACTTTTGCTGGCTGCCATCGTGGCTAAGCAACTTGCTGGGGTCCGGTCGAACTCATGCAGCAATCAGTTGAGGAGCCTCTGCGCTCCGGTACTGAATCTCCAACATGGATAGCCGCTTGAAGGCTTCTTGCCACTGTCCTCCCACAGAGACCCATTCTCTCTCCGCTTCTGCCTGCTCGTGTGTGTATTGAGGCGTGATCGGGGTAGGGACGGTCGCGGAGACGGTAGGGGCGATAGTGTCTGCCTGTGCCTGTGCGGGGGCCATCACGTATGGCTGGGGCACCGAAGTGGCGGCTGGAGCTTGGGGATGAGCAATCGGAGCAAAGTTCTGCATCGAGGCCATGGGGACTGAGTAGCTTGTAGTGACCGGCGGGTAATTTGTGTTCGGTATCGATGTAGGAGCGACGAGGCCCGGGTTCGGTGCCGTCGCAGCAGTGGCGCCTACGGCTGGGATTGGAGCCGGGGCCGGGGCCGGGGCTTGGGATGGGGGTTGTGTCGGTATCTGGATCGGGCTCGCTGACCGAACTGAATATAGGGAGCACCTGGATATGCAACGCAACTTGGCGCGCCTGGACTTGGATTAATTAGCTTTTAGCTCAGAGTTCGCCATACCATGTGCACTGAGAAGGCTAGCTCATAGAATTCCGCAGCCGTCTCGTTCATCTTTCTGTTAAAGTTGGCCTGCTGGTCAGGATGCTCTCGATGGAACGCCGTATAGGTGCTCTCGGGATTGCTAAAGTCGCTGATGTTGCTCGGTACGTTCTCCATTATGGTTCAACGACGGGTTAGCGGAGATGACAGACAAGATAGCAAAGTCAAGTTAAGGCGTCAAAAAGAGAAACATCTTTAAAGTCTCGCTTCGAAATACGCCGCGCGTTGTTGGCGGAGAAGAGAATGGTGGCGACGGGACGTCTTTGTTTTCGCGTCAGTCAGTCATGGTTCCTGAATCTTCCATAGGTAGGTATTCATTATTTAGGCTGCCACTGTAGGATAAAGGTAAGTAGAATACATGAGTGAGTGAAAGGCCGGCCAGTCCTGCGGGAAAGCCGGCTCGGTTGCCCGGTCCCGGACCCGTTCCGTTCCGTTCAAACATGACTTGATGGTAACTATCCGCCCATTGTTGCACGGCCGGATTCACCGCCAATTTATTTATCCATTTGCTTTAGGTTCCCGTTGCGGGGATAAACCGCCACGCGTGAGTGAAAGGGCAGGCATAAGTGAAAGGACAGGCATATATGAAACGACAGGCGGTTGCGTGCGTGGTCTTTGTTCAGTTCAAACAGCCTGTGACCTCATTGTTGCGCATCAAGAGTTTCACTGCTCTGTCTGTCCTGGATTTGGCGTCACATACATCACTGCAACATCACTTGAAGCATCCGCATACAGGCAGACATTTGGGAATCGTTACTATCACCATGTTTTCTTTGTCTGTTCATATCGGAAACGTGGACTCCTGGGCTCCGACTTGAAGATCATGTGAGCAGAGAACATCACCAGAATATAAAGACCGCGGCATCCTCTTTTGGATAAAGCTTCTACTCTTCAGAATCACCAATCTCATTCTGGAGCCCTTGAATATTTGGATTCACTATAGCCCAAGATAACGCCCGCCCAAGGAAAGGAACCATGGTCATCTTCACTGCGGTACAGTTCTTTTGATGGATCACGACAACACGCATCCCGATCTGGCTTCTTGTTGCTTGCTTTGGAGTCTTTTCTACACCCAACTTGTGGGATTCCTCCAGATCTCAACCTGTCACAAAAGCCTTCACCCAGCGACAAGTAAGCACCATATGCCACCTTCACTACCGTCTCTGGATATCCAACCCCATTGATTAACCTGAGACCTCCTTCGACGTTCTTGGGTTGGACCCGACCAAACACCCATTCGCTAGCCCAACTTGGCTCACCGAAGGCGAGATGATGCATGGTACTGCCGTGCGGCGGATTCTCAGGCATTGGGCTGATCGACGTAAGCGGCTGGCAAAGAGCGACACAGGGGGAGAACGGCGGCATCATCTCGACCAAGTCAGCCAGGTTTTATGCAAGCCGGCCATGGCTAAAGTGTACATGGCCAGCTTCCTCCCCAAGATTCAACACACAAGAGGCGATGAGCGGCTGAATGCACTTCAAGATTACTGTGGGGATGATTAGGGATCACCTCCAAGTTTCCAACCTTCAGATTAGGTGTGACCATGATGGGTAGAGGTCTTTCAGGAGAGGACTGGGGGTGGTCTAGTGAGCGGTTTTGACAATGGTGTGAATTATGCTGCCTGGGATCAATGGATAATATATGTAGCTGCAGGTCTTTTTCACTGCCACTCCTTTAGCCAAATCACCAAGTTGGCTGGGTGTCATGAATGGAGTCATAATCTCTTAAATACTCAGTCCCCTTTCGATGAACACTGATGCTGGACAAATCTTGACTCAACCTTGGACCTTTGCGATATTTCAGACCATCAGCCGCTACCCTCTTTCCTTCACCATGCCAAGAACCACGAGAACATCAGCAGAGGCTCTCGGCCTCGAGCCAGAAGGCGTCCAGCGCCGACACCAAGATGTAGTAGTCAGAAAGACGACCCCCAGAGAGACCAAACAGGCTGCAGATCTCACCGACGGACGAATTCAGGAGTACCAGCAGAAGCTACGGCAACGTCAACGACTTCTGAGCGGGTTAGAGGCTAATAGCCCAGATTTTGACTTCAAACATAATGTCACCAGGGAGTCTATTCTCAATATTATAACAGGAGACGCCAGCTATGATTTCACATAATGTTGCGAAGGAGCTAGCACCTCTGATCAAGAAGGATGGCAAGCCAATTATCGATGCGGAGCCCATCATCACGAAGTGGTTAGAGGTTCCTCGAAGCTTCTCTATAACTTGGACCTACATGAAGACGAGGGCGATAGAGCTGAACCAACTAGCTCAGGATAAACAAGGGAAGGCCAGGATAGATGCCTTGGGTCAGCTGGAATTGGGCAAGTCCAAGGCCGCCAAAAGGATACCGACCGAGACTATGCCAGTCGACACCGCCGCAGACGAGACGACGACATCGAATGAGGCTGTCCTTGGTCAACACTCCGAGAACGCACCACCACAACCAGCGAGCCAAACTTGGTGGGATGATGGCGAATTCGTTGCAAGTGAATTAGACCTGGACGATGACTTCTCCTTGGGCGGGGAAGGGCACGCTCTGTTCTCACAGAGCAACCTTCAACATGACTTATATAGTCCCCCAATCCCTTGTTTTGAAAGATGTGAGTCGGAAGTCGAGCCACGCCGTGTTGGTGGATGGAAACCGGTGACCGAGGCAGTCCCGCCAACGAACATGTTCACATGGAACTCGGCAAGAGACATCGAGGCAACGATCCCGGATCCCAAACCGACTTCCCATTTGAAAGAAGGACTTACGATCTCACGGGAAAACCACCGGGACGATCTTGGGGAGCTCTCAGCCGTGCTCAATCGCCAACTCCGAGATGGGTTCGAGCCAAGAGAACATGAGACTCCTCCTTGCCTCGGCTCTTCAGCGTTCGCTAATGGGGATATGGGCCAGTCTACCAGACCTCTCAGAGTGTCTCCGGAAAGCAACGGATATCTGAGCCATACGTCACCCCCCACGAGCATACAATCCCCTGTTCTCGAGGACTCTCCAAATCCGACCCCGGTGGAGGGACCTGCAAGTGGTGCTAGCGGGACCACAGACCGCAGAGAAAAGCGGCGACTTGTGGGTGAATGGTATCAGTGGTGGCTCCAGCGACACAGGGAAAAATATGGTGCTGGTAGTCGGCAGTCTGGCTACAAGCCACTGAGTGAAGACAGTTGCGAGAAGAACAGAGGGTGAGAAGGATGAAGGCGCCTAGAGGTCAACAGAGCATAGGCATTTCCCAATAGGACTGTACTACGTAGTTTAGGGTTAGTATCTCAATATAAGATCAACGGAACTGTACTTGGTGCTTCTATCGAGGCTGCCATGGCTCTGCTGTGACCTGGGCAATAGTTGCCAAGACCATCTTGCTGTTGGCGGAGACTTGATGATGGTAGCTCGTATTGAACACACAACCAATAGTCTCGGTAGTCATCTAGACCGACTTGCTTAGGAGAGATGAGAAAGTAAACTTGTTTTGATAACGGATGTGTCTGTATGTCCTCTACACCAGTTGGTTTAATTCGGAGCTGATGCTCCTAATAGTTACGGACGCCGCGACCATGAGCGAGAGCTGGGTAAATTCTGAGCAGGAGGTGCAAGGTTCGTTCAGAGTTCATCTTATAAGTACATTTGAGCCACCTGTACCATCCTTTCCAATAACCCAGTTGCTTGGGGCATCACGGTGATGGCACGGCAAGGGCGTCGGGGTCAGTCTCAGGTTGCAACCAGGCCATGAGACTTGAGGAATGGAGGTTTCATTTGCTTCCGCTCTATGCGATCAGTATCAAGAACTATCTCTGTCTTCTTGCCCTGACTTTGACTATCTGAGAACTGGGGGAGACCAGGGTTTTCAGGAAGTTTACTGGGTGGGAAAATGTCCTGGGCGGCAACGTCATTTCATTTCCGTCGAACAGAATATGAGCAGTTATCAATAGGAACCGAATGGTTCAACAAGGGAAAATCACTGGCATTTGGAGAGTTTGAAGGTTTCATCATTATTTTCTTTGTGTGCTTGTCACATCACCACCAGAGCGCTGCAATGGACCCTCCGCAAAAGGCAGAGCCCATACTGGGCGATAAGATTCCCTCTCCCGGACGTTATTTTCCGGTAATAATCCGATCCCCGGATGGCAAATACTAATGCCCGACAAGACATCTAGGCAAGGCCTGCTCTATCATTCCGAGAGAGGGCTGTCTCGCTGTCTCGTGTCACATGAAGGGGAAAGGGGGGGGGAGTGGACATGGACAAAATGCTCAAATTTTAAGGTGCCATTGGAAAGCATTAAAGTGACAATGGTCTCGGAAACTACACAAGAACCTTCTGTCTAGGTACTTCTAGAAGCCCCATCGCCAAGTCCGTCACACGAAGAACCCAACACAGAGTACCCAACACTTCTGGTACAGGTTAACGTCGCACAGAGAGGCTGATGTGAAGAAATGACCAACTACAGGGCTTCACCGCCAGTCTTGCGCGACCTCTTTGCCCCCTCCTCTTCCTCAGATTTCTTCATCGGCCAGCAAACCCCTTGCGACGCCCCCTTTCTCTCGTCCACCGTCAAGACCCTAGAATCACATCACTCCCAGCCATGGAATTCAACTTCAACGTTGATGACATCTAGGTAGAAGGGGAGGAGCACTGTGTGTCTCCAACTCGTGCCGCTCGGGAACCTCGTCCAGAACCGACTCATGATACCAAGTCGGACCATGCCCACCAGCCGTAAGATCATGGCCCTCCACCAGTGCCGCCGACCGAGTCCAAGCCGGAGGCTTTTCCGCATCAAGACGAGGATTTATCCAAGGGACAAGAAGCTGCCCGGGCACACGGTACTGCCCTCGCGGGCATCACTGACGGGGCTCACCGTGGCTGGCAGCTATTCTGCTTCGTGATGCTCAGCAGCCCAGTACAATATCTGCTGGGATTCTTCGCCATTCTGGCACTCCTCTGGGGCGTTCTCAAAGCTCTCTTCTTCACTTTTCCTACAATCATCGCAAACAATGCAATCTTGGGCTTTGTTGACCGCATCTCAACATACCAGTGGCTCACTAGAATTGATCCCTACGACGGCCTACCCTCGCTGTCGTTCCCTCTATCCATCTTCAGCGACAAATCTGAGATTCTCCCCCATGCGCTCGAGGAAACCTGGACGGTCCTCAGCGAGACGTTCCCGCACGAAAGCTATCATCTGAGAGCCGACTTTGAACGATCCCGAGCGCGAATCAATACACTCGAGAGCCTCACACAGCAGGGCATCATGGGGCAGATCGAAGCGCGGGTGACACGGGACTACCAGCAAATTCTTGCCCTCGAACCAAGATGAGTCCCCAACCGAATACCCTTGGTACCCCCTTCGATCGGCTGCGTGGTACCGGATGCAGGAGGCGCTTCGATATCAAACAAGACTCATGGAAATTGTCGAGACAGCCATCAAGGACATCAACGAGGAGGGGCTCATCATCTCGCACGCCCTAGAAGCCGCAGAAGGAGATGGGTCGAGCTCACAAAGGGCGGGTATCTGCCAGGTAGAGCCTGTTCTTCGCAAACTACCGGCGTCAACATGATGTTTTAATTCCATCAGGGACGGGCGACACGACACGAGCACGATTTCAACCGACCATTTCGAATCTATGGACCTACGAGCCGATTTTGACGGCCTTTACCTCTAGATGACTAAGCCTCAATCCAGGCAATCAGGGGGTTCCATCTGTCGCAACTGCAATGCTCAGTCTCGATCAGATGTCCGACGAGCCGGCCAGGCCTGAGGAGGTAGATGCCAACATTTATTCTCCTCCATGTCCCCGTGGAACAACCAAGTCGAACCAATTCGCTGTCCCGGACGAGACAGACACCGAGTCTCTTGCAGGGACCAACAGGCTAGGCGATGACGAGGAGGATAGAGATATCACTCCACGGGCCACTCCCCGTCCTAGGATGGCGTCCGTACGCTCGATGAACCAAGGTGAGGGTGGTGAGGTTGATCAACACACATTTGTGAATCAATCACAACGACCAAGGACATCTGAGACAGCCATTAAGCAGATGCAAAGCCATGTATTCAACCCCCAGAATCGTTCAGCAACCCCTCCTCGACAGATTCTAGGATGGCCGGAGCTTCGTTGCGGTGGTGAGGATCGTTATGAGGAATGGCTAGCATTCGATGACAACCGAGACTCTGGAGATGTTCAGGGGTGGCGGACTTTGGTGGCCGTGGAGCATGAGGGCTTATCCACACCATCGTATGTCATAACCAGCTCCATGCCCAAACCTGCTGTCAGGTTTCCATCTTCACCCTTGACTGGACAGAGACAGGGAACTGACCAATATGCATCCGGTTCCCCGATGAGAGAGGGGTATGAGATTTTCTCTCCACGGCCGCCTACGTCGATATTTTCGTCACTCGGTCTTTCGCGACATGATGTTGAAGACAGCAATGCTGAGGCTGGCCAGCTTCTTGGTCAAAGCCTGGTTGCGGGTCTGGAAGATGCTCATGACTCTTACCAGAGAACGATGATGCACCAACTGGTCGACATTTCTTCCATGAGGATCTGGTGGTCGGTACAGCCAGGCGGCTCGCAACGTGAGGCGATGCAGGACTTGTTGGTTGAACGCCAGGGGATCGAGCTGGAGTTCTCGCCCGAGTCGAGTGTCCTGCATTTGCTAATATCTCGATATCTACCACCCAGTGTCTGAGGGAGGAGTTGTGAGGTGGTTGATGAAAAGGAGGATGGGGAGGATGGTTGGTTCAGTGTCAATGGGTGCGAGAAGAGAAGAGAAGAGAAGAGCGGGGTAATTAAAAGTGAGTGACAAAAAGGACAGTGTCTGACTGCACTTGTCTCACCTCACACTTCCATCAGTGCTGTATGGATACGGGCCAGGGACTGGATCGACGATCAGGGACTTGGTTGAGCTTGGGAAACTGCTCCTTGATAAAGAATGAGGTTGTGGATGGACGCTGGGTTTGTGATGGGGGTGAAACGAGATATCTTGTCATGATCATGAACATTTCTTTTATTTCCTTTCACCTTGAAGAACTTTTGACAGGCAGAGATGAGTGAGCTATTTGGGCACTGAAGTAAAGAACATAATATCGGTAGAGGAACTTCGGCTTTTGAAACCGGTAGTGGGAATGAATGACGAAGAGGCCTTCCGATTGTTTTCGTGTTGGGGCATGCTTGTGCCACCAACCACGAGAATCAAGCGACGTGTTCGTAAACCGGTGAGTAACCCGAACATGCAGAGCCTGATGAACTACCGCTGGTATAGGTAGGTAGTCAGTCTACGTATGGAGTACATACAGTGCCCCTGGCGAAACAGACATGCATGCTCATGGGAGACCGTCTGTCAAGGCTGATAGGTACCTATACTTGTCGTGTTTTGCTTGTGCGGATGGGCCAAATTGGCCCTGTGGCATACTCGAATGTCATGTGAAGCTAGGGTCCCCGTGGATTTGTCCACGTGGTGTATGTGGCTATTGATTGCCTATTGTCCTCGGAGTGGCTGACGCCATTTACTGTTATGGCTTCAAATGAATCGTCCGAGTGGCTGGCTCAACGCTTCAGGGCAGGGTCCAACGCTCTCTTCGGGTCAGTCTATTAGCGGCTCGATGGGGAAGTGATGGTCAATTCCCAAGCTACCTAATTCTGAGACAAAGAGCGACTCGATCACATGTTGAGTTTGGCTCGATATTGTCTCGAGTTTCATTAGTTAGTTATTGGTCTCGCTACTCTCACCTTCAATCATCATCACCAGACCGAGAAATACAGTCTGAAGCAGTAAACGATTGGTGTTAATGCTCTGCATACAAACTGTACATACATATTATCCCCGTGCATAACTTGTTCATCCTACGCCACTCACCATTATACCAAAATGGGAATGTTTGTTACACAGGTGCCTGACATGCATGACATGAATAACTGAAGCCCAACAGCAGACACACTTCTTACGAGTTCATCTATTTACCAGAAGACTGAGTGTTGCGCTTTCTTCGCCTTGTACTCGCTTGTTCTTCTCTAGAGTCTTCGTCGCCAGTTTGCACCCCCTCGTCGTGTTCCTATTCACTGCTCTGCTCTGTATCTCAGTCACCCACCACGAACTCGATCAATGGCTCAATCAGACCCCCTCCATCAGTGACCTCGTCTACTGGCCATGTCGGCAGCCGTTTTTTCGTTTCTTCACCCTCATCCCGAAAGGTGAGGTGCGCTTTGATACACGTGAGTGAATCGCCTTCTTCTCACAGGCGACAGCTTCTTAACCGGCCTCATTGTAGGCGTTGCTCTCTGGCTCGCCTATGACTTGTTGAGAAGCCGAGTCTTTGTCTCTTTGCCCGAGTCCACCCCGACAAACACCCTCGCAATGCCACTACGCATGCGCAAGGTCTCCTACCGTTCTTCTACGCGCAACAATAACGACACCTGAGATGACGGAGCTCGAGACAACGATACCCGAGATGACGACGCCCGGGACAATAATACCCGAGATGACCCAGATGATGATACCCGAGACGATCAAGTTCCAGACAATGACGACCGAGACAATACCATAGATGCATTGGACGACTCGATACACAATGCCAACAACAACCGTGCGAGCGATGAGACTATCTTTGAAGTCTGTCCTCACCCTCCCTCCGACTACCGCGTCGTCCGCTTCACCGTCGGCCTCGTCAATACGAATGGCGCTGGTCAACACATGCTAGCCGGCCAACCCATTGAGCTCTGCTTCCACGACGACTTCGAGGCCTCACCGAGACGACCGCTATCCCTACACTTTGATAGGACCTACCTCACCTACTACGGGGTGCCACCTGTGCTAGAGGCGCCGCCCCCGCCGGATGTCATCATTGAGCTCGGCAGGGTTGACGTCCTGCCTGATGACCCGCAGTTTTTGGCCATGCTAGAGGGCCAGATACGACTCGAGATTGATGAGGATACTGAGGGAATCCGGAGGGATCATAGAGCAACCAGAAGGCACAGACTTGATCAGCTCTGGGCTTGGGGTGGTCTTCTGTCTCTCGTTATCTGTCTGCTGAGCACAGCCTTGGGAGTCCAAAGGTCAACACCACCCTCTTCGCCAGTCACCATGTTGCCCTTGATCGAGCACTTGACAGATATCACCTTTTCCACAACTGCACTCTCCCCGACAGTATTCTTCAACCAACACCGCTATCCCGCCATTGGTGACTCTTCACATTCAGACATGCCCATCGACAAGACATCCACACTGGAACTGTCCTGGAAACTGACGAGATGGTTGACCAACAGAATACAGAAGCCAATATCCTGGAAGGCATGGCACCTCTATCAATCCACGAGCCAAGACGAGGATGCGTCGCGGCGGTTCTTCAACCGAAGCCTCTGGGAGTATAGGGGTGTGCAATTTGATGAGACGGAGAGACTCAAGGAGAAGGTGAACTTGCTCACTCACCGCGCGGAGAACCTCTGGGAGTCAATAGGAGAAGACATCTTTAACTGGTGGGTGCGAATCCAGATTGCATCCATCGGGAGGGTAGCCAGCAATGTAGCCAAGTTGATTGAGTTGAGCCCTGAGGACAACATGTTTATGGCTCAAGACAACGCCAGCCTCTCATGGATCCCTGCAAAGTCACTTCCAAAACAAATACCTCACGGCATCTACGATATTCTCGATAGCTACCGCACACTCTTTCTTCAAAATGATCATCTCTCCAACTCTTGTCAAGTCTTCCGCGACTGTACCGAGCCCATACCCACGTCAGCACCACCCTCGCAGGCTGTCCACCCAGGCTGCTTCTTTCTCGCTGATACCGATATCAATTCCACTGTCGGAAGAATGATGGCCTGGGCAGCATCAGCTAGGGGGAGGAATCTCACGTGGGAGGTCCCTCATTCTATGGCCTCCCGTTCAAATATCTTTACGCCTAACCACGTTCACGACCATTTCTGGCCCAACAGGACCGACTTTCCCTCCTTGTTCGACCAAGTCATGATCTTGGCACAGCTTAAGGATACAGTGGAACAGGCACTTGAAATGGCTGAGACTGTGGACGACGCGTGGGCGAAGGACAAGGTCACACACGCCAAGGAGATGACGGAATGGGCACGGGAGATGATGCCAAAGGACAAGGTTTTCTCAACTAAGAACCAGACTTTTTGGGGCAAGTGGAAAAGCCGGCTGGCTTTTAAAAAAGTGGGTGATGTACAGGACGGGGAGAAAATGAAGCAACTCAGAGAGTTGGTTCAAGTACACATCTCGCGGCAACTTTGGGACACGGTCGAGGGGCTCAGCTCACTCCGCATCATCTGCCAACAGATGAATGCCCTCTCTACTCTAGTTGAAGACTTGTACACTCCCGAGTCATGGATCCTCAACAAGAATGAGACATCCGGTCATGTTCAGTTGTGGAAGTTGCCATATCCCAAGGAGCATGCTCTGGCCATCAGGTCGTTGCAGACGGAGCTCCTTAGGAGGCACATGATTATGCAGCAGCACCAGAAAGAGCATGAAGAGCTAGAGAAGGTGGGGAGACTGAGAAGAGAGAATGAAGAGGAGAAGGAGGGGATGAAAAAGGAGGGCACAGACATGTAGATATCCATTCCTTGATATGGATGATGAGTCCTTTTTGATGTGAGTGGAGGTTGGTGTCTGGACAGCCATATTTCACGGTGGGATGCTATTAGGTAGTTACTGTACCTACTATGGAAAAGTTTAACTACCTACTTATCAAAGGTTCCGATTGAAGCAATTGAGATGGATGAACATCCATTGTTCATGAGGCCATAGGTGGTTGTTTCTGAAATTACAGGGCCAGCATCACTAAAATTTAGCGATAATGAAACTGCCCACTCGAATGAACCAATCATTGCAAGGTGATTAAGAATCAAATGGTGGTTGGTCCCGTCCCCTGGGAATTGGGACTTGGACCCGTTCGCTATCACGTGAAGAGGACCCCAGCAAACCAAACATCGGTTAATCTATGGAAGATTGGATAAGAACGGCACCGCTAGTCCAGATCAGGAAGTCAAGCAAGGCTCACGTGAGAGTTGGTGATGCCTTCAAAATAACAACAATCAACAAGGGATAGTTGAAGTTATTTGGATAGCTACGCGTTTGCAGCGTGGACAGCGCGCAAGGCATGAATATGGAGGCCAATTTCCTGGCATCCAATGCCCTCATGATTATTTTCCTCCCAGTAGATTGATAGATGGCCAAAAATTCCCCTCCCTGCCCTAACACGTTCCCAATGTTCCTTCATATGAGTCCTCCGTCATGGCAAATAGCGCCGCTGTTTGGCATCACCCTTCGGCCACTATCTAGTTAGCTTCCATAGACTTGGAGACACCCTCGCCGTGTGCTTGGGGGAGGCGGCAGGTTCTGGTTTCTGATTGAGGATGGTGATTAATGAGTTTACGCAGCCACTATATTCTTCTTCGACACATGTCTCCACGCAAAATGAACCCTCACGCCCCTCATAAATATCTTTTACATTTGGCAACATCAAAATGTGAATTGTACTTGTTCCACAACATCGCCTGAGGGCTAGGGCTGTCCTGTATCACCTCAACACCAAGGTCACCCACTTGGCCATTTCGTCACCACCACAAACAAACTCTCATACACAGCAGGGCATAGAATTCTCCTCCTCGAGGCCTGCGCAAACCGAAAATGTACACCACGCACTACCCTCTAACCGAGGACGAGCGCACGTCGTTTGATATGGTGATCGGCAACAATCAGGTTGATTGGGAAGATCTCAGCACTCGGCGGCAGGATGCCGTCAACGACCTCATCAGGAAGTAACCCGATGTCGTAAAGACAGCCGTTTGGACTGGTTCCGACTCGGTAGCCTCGTCCGGAGTTCCTCTCAGCCAGATGAGCCACCTACCAGACACACTTTCAGAGGTATCTACCAACAAGACATGGGAGGCCTACAACAAGACGAAGGGATCATGGGAGGACTTTTGTGACTTCTTCTTCTCTCTGTGTGTGTATCTTCAACTGACATTTGTAGCGAAATCGCGACAGCAACAGCAACAGCAACAGCAGGGATATCCCGAACCTCAAACTCCATCTCCTACCCTTCAGCGCCGAACGGTACCCCCGAGCTTGTTCATGCGATCCCGTCCAACCTCGTTCCCTCCTGACCTTCCTCTATCGGGCCCACCGCTTGTGACGCGTCGCGCTCAACATCCTTCCCCAATTGACCCCCCCGATATGACTGGCCTTCTTATCAGCCCTGTAGACCGCCGACCCTTAGAGTCTACTCCGCCGCCAGTTTGGAGACGTCGTCACCTCCCATCAAAGCCCTTCGCCAGGGTATCCACCTCCCGGCCCTGATCCCGGCCCTTCTCGGTCTATGACCCAGAAGCGTGCTTGGTTGCTTCAGCAGCACGAAGCATCGCGCCAGCGATTCACCGCAGCACTTCATGCGGCCGTCGATGCCGAGGGAGATATGGCCAAATACAAAGCTCAGCTTCAACAACTTGGGGGAGAATTTCATGATGATGATGAAGAGGATGAGGAAGAAGAGGATGAGGAGCTCGAAGGCCAGTCGCCAGAGACGGCCCAGAAGCCAGTCGCTCCCAAGAGCAATGCCAAGAAGAGACGTGAACGGAAGAAGAGGCTTGGTGAGGGTCGAATGGCCAAGGAGAATTGATGATGATGAGTACTGGAATATGGACAACACGGGCGCGCCAGCCGAATGCTATTAACAAGGACAATTGGACTAGGGCCGTGATGCCCGTTACTGGCTTGCAGATAATACACTCATTCATTCATTCACACTGTGATTCAATCCTATTTTCGTCTCTCATCTAGCTAGCTGTTCACTCTGCTTTGTCTTTCTAGGCATACGATTCATACGTCATGGACTGCTCCGGAGCATCCAAGGAATTTCCTTTGACAACTTCCCCTCTGTATCACCACCGCACCTGCAAATATTTCGCCCACAGCGTCACCCACAGATGACTTTTTCACTCCTGTACATCAACTGTAGCTGATGCCCTCCCAGCACCGACTTTCTCTCATCTTAATCAGCGAGAATTCCATGCCGACGCCTCCTCCTATCGAAAATAGGCCGCAAATACACTCTTCGTCCAAAGCACCTAGGGTCCGGACAGCCGAGTTCCCGGAGTATAGCGTTGTGCCTCAGGGAGAGAAACGTTCGTGGCCCAGCCCCCTCCAAAGTGTCTGTCAAGTTAGGTACTAACAAGGCTCTCAACAGGGCCCCTCGAAGCCTCACCCCGACAACCCGCTATGGACCACGGACTTCGGGCCCGCCAGGCCCTACGCTTCATCCAGTCCGACCATGTTAGTAAGACCGATGAGAGCTACAAAACAATTCACAACATCGACCCTGGTTTCTATCGCCTCCGGGCTCTTGCGAATTCCACGTCCGAAGCCCCCGACGAGCAGAAATGGGATATTGGGTGGGAGACTCAGAAGGGCAGATTTCAGGGGTGGACCAAGGTGCACCTGAAGAAATGGTTCGGGAATGACATGTCTCCTGCGCTGCAGAGTCAGGCCAAGATGCTCAAGAAACAAGACGAAGATGCTACTGCCCTTTCGACGAATGTTATGCCTGGTCAAAAAGCGACAGATGATGAGACGACCAAGGCTTTGATGCCCGAAGACAACCCTGACGGTGAAACTATCACCATCAATGATAAAGCGACAGATGTTCATTCGGAGACTGGCGAGTCTGATGTAGTTCAGCCTTCGTACATTTCGCCCCCACTCCTAGGCGGTCCATCAAAGCCCGAAGATCACAGTCCTCCTCCTCGCCCCTCCGCCAAGGATCACGGCCTCTTGGATTCTGAACCAAATGACCTCAAAAAACCCAAACATTTGGTCCCTCAGTCGATTAGAGCCTCGCCTTCTCCAACCCCTGTGGGTTTTGCTCCGGACGTTTCGACCTGCTTCAGTCCTGGTAAAGCCTCGACGAATCCTGCCAGCATCATTCGTAAAGCACAAACACCAGAGCCAAGTCTTACCAGACCTCCTAGCCAGCTTGGCGTCAAGGCTCCAGCCCGCTCGAGCATGGGCGTACTTGGAGATGCTAGCGGCCAAGACACAAAGAGGAACTTATTCGGTGCATCTATCGCCCCATTCGGTGATATTACCACTGGGATCCAGCCCCAAGGTCTATTCTCAACTCCGATGGCCTCTAGTGGTATCCAGTCCTGGACGCCCATGGTCACCAAGAGTCCCAATGAACGAACCCCATCGAGTGCCGCTCCGAAGACTCCAGCCCAGGCTCCAACTCACCCTCTCACCCTCACGACTGAGCCCACTACTTTTGCAACGGGTCGTGGAAAGCTTACAACTTCGTCTCCTGCTGGGGAAAAAGCCCCCGAGCAGCCTTCGATCACCGCATTTTCGACATTTGACCCAAACTGGATGGGAGCCAAGCTCTTCAATGCCATCCCCTCAGCCGCCAACTTCTTCTCTGGCAGTCCCTCTACTCCTAAGACTACCCCAGGCCATGCTAAGGTCCCCACAGGGGGCGAATCTTCAGCACAAGGCCAGGCTCGCTGTGAATATGTGTCTCAGCTGGAGGAAGGGCAATCGTCCAAGCTCACTCTCGCCAACCTTTCACTCCACGAAGCTTCCCCTGAAGGTGCTAGTAGACCCAAGAGCAACAAACCGCACAAGGAGTGGTATGAGTGGTACAAGAATCGTCACATGGATCGGAAGGATCATCACTAGTCTGGCAATGGTCCCAAAATGATTTACCGCGGCCACTGTATGGTAGGGAAGCCTTGTTGATTGAGTGTGAGATCATGATGAATACATGTCAAAATTGGTTTGGTGTTTTTCAACATTGGGTCTTACTTAGTATTAGAATCTGTCAATGACTGAAAATAGATTCACGTCTTCACATCGGTGGTTCCCCATGTCTGGGTCTTTCAAACAGAAGAGAAGAGAGCAAACGCTGTTTTGACGATTCAAGATGACCAAACGATAGAAAAAGGCCATTCTAAGTTATTAAAACCGAGTTGATTGCCAATGGCGTCGTGTCCACGCTTGTGGAATGTTGCAAGGCTAGAGCCCGCCCGGAGTCCAGATCCCAACGGTGTTGTGCAGTCAAAGATTGACCCGAGATTAAGCAGTAAGAACGACCTTGTATGTCGGTTATCCCGGTATGGAAGGCTGCAGCCTCAGTAAAGGAATTGCCCGCTATGACTTGGGCTACTAGGATGAGACATTGGCGAAAAAGAACGATGGACGGTTCATTCGGGGGTCTTTCTCTCCGAGCTTTGGGAATTGAAAAGTGAAACTCAATGTGTGCTCGCTAATATTGCCGTAGACCCCCCTTTTCCGAACAGATAGCGCACTTTCTCGCAATGCCGAAAGCGATACCGAGTGAGACACCAATGTGGCTTTCACGGTGCTACCCTCTGGCAAGCATGACTCGGTCGTGCCGCTTCCTATTAGAGCCAATAGTCCACTCATTCCACAATCAAATTCATTTCCTAGCCAAGCAGGTGATTGTCCATAAAGGCAATGGCAGCTCAAGGCGGACTTTCAACTCTATCCTCAGCATTCTACGTGCTATGCTGCTGGTATGGGTTGGACATCAGCGATCTCCATAAAGGATATTTGTCACTTACGGGTGTCCCTCGAGGAGGTGATAGATTAGTCTGGCACCGGGTTCTATGTGGCTTGTCCCTCTTCTCCAGTGTCGGCATAGCCTCTACCTAATTAGTTTATGGTGTCGTAGCTATGTCTTGACAACAGTATCCTTTCATTTTGCGTTTCTTTTAAAGGCAGATATATACAGCCACCTCGTCGACGTGGAACGTAATCAATATTGAACCTCTTGCGTTTCGAATTCCGCCTGCTAAGACGTCCATAACGAACCGAACGCCCCTATCGTCTGACCGTTGAACCAATAGTTTCGTTATATTCATATTTCCAACAAAAGCAGTCACTTCATTCCTCAACACCTCCATAATAGTATTGTTGGTCAGTGACTTCACAGAGAAATACCGTGGTTATGAGCGGGAGCTGCTAAGTTTTCCGGGCCACCGCAAGCTTGAGGATATACTTCCCTTCACTGTTTTAGACGGAATCAAGTAGAACCCCACAACATTGACAAGCTATTCAATCGCGGCACAATTCAAAACGACACTTTCGTGGCAGCGACCTTCCTTACAGCCTACTATGAGGGCACTATACGCATCACATCAAAGGGAACAGTTTACATTCTGCGGTTCCGTAATGCAAGTTGCGATACCGAAGTGCAACATCTAAATCATGAGGTTGAAGAGGACTGTGAGGACCAACCAAGTTTTTTGTCATAAGACAGCAAGCGGCTAAAAAACTCTCCGTTCAGTCTTTCCCTAGCAACCACCATTGCAACAATATTTAAGTACTTGTTTCCGCTAGTTATGCCAGGGCATTGATCGCAAGAGCGTGCTGGAGTCGGCAACATGAATTTGAACACTTCTTGAGAGGTTACTGCTTACTATCACGCACCCATGGTATCGCAATGCGCTTCAAGGAGAGCTAAGAAAAGATGCTTTTTTGTACCGTCCTCTGGAACCTCAGCAACGCCATAAGCTCTGGGAAACTGTTCTACGACATGATGTTTGTCAGAGTACGGAGCTCGGTGTAGACACGTGAAGCATGTTGAGATGAAAAATAGACAACAAAGAGCTGAACGAGCGAGGTCATCAGAAGAGCAACTAAAACAAGGATTTGATGTTATGCGCGATAGACCGGATAAACTAAAAAAAATGGGCTTGCGGTATTAGACTGACTCTGAAAGATCACATCTGCAATGAACAGTAATAGCGATGGACTCCAGAACTTGTACGTGGGAACCCATCAATTTAGAAGGATGGAGAAACACATCTTCTATCAGTAAAGATGAGCTGATGCCTTTTTTAGAGAAAAGGGGGAGGCGAAAGAAGCCACTTGATCCATGATTTGAGCTAGTTGGGCGAACCCAATACTAAGTACCCTGCAGAGGTTTGATCTAATCAAGATGAAGCTGATGAAGATACTCTTTTTCTTTGCCAAGTATCTTTTGTTTTAATAAAAACTGACGAAATGTGATGGATTTGTGACTTGCAAAGCTCAAACCCGTGTCTAGATTCTGACACCTTCCATGTGCCTCCATTCTTGACCATTTCAATCATATTAAGTTGTCACAGTGATAGCTGCCCGAGTTATTGGGGTATCCACTTCTAGATGAATGTCTCTTCCCTCCGTCGTGATCGCAATTAAGTGCTGCAAAGAGTGCATTTGCCATGCAGCCTCATGGGCCTGACGGGGTCGTCATTGATACTGACAGACTGCAACGCATACTCTCCACGCCGATCGTAATTCTGATATGTTTCACCTTGGTTAATATATATGCAGACATAACTTGTAATAGAGCTTACCAAGGGCTTCGACTAGTCTAGGGATCATAGCATGGTCCATGTTAGCATTGGGATATAATGCTATGATGTGTTAGAAATGTGTTCTTTGTTATATCTAGGTACCTACCTGCCTTTAGGTTAGGTAGTTTAAGCCCGGCCCTTGCAGAAGATCATTAATCCACAGAAAATGAACGTGGTACAAAAAGCCCCGCAGTGGAGAACCTGCATCTATATGATTGGTTGATTGGTTGATTAGGTAAGATTTAATCACCTGACCACCATCGCGGGGTTAGTTGTCTCGCCAACACGTCAAACCGCCACAATAAACAAACCCTCATCAAGTCAAGCCTCACAATCCGATCCAACTCATACTCATACATGACTAACCATGATCGCGCAACGGAGAGTAATTGATTAGATTGAAAACCTACCAAGCATATTTGAATCGTGTCACCATCTTCCTCAGCATCAATCCCGAGTTGAACGAAAGACAGGACCTCGAATTCGATTCAATAAGCGCAAGACACCGCAAGAGCCGAGTCCACCGCCCACTGCATCAGATATGGAGGATCCGGAAACCCCGATCAGAAAGAAGCAGCGCCTTGACCTTTTCCCGGATCTGGATCTCACGCCTCGGGGCCGGCCTGAGCCTCCGATGGACCCGACCAAGGCCCCGTCCGTTTCGGGCTCCAACACATCTGGCGCATCTCGCTCAACGTCGCCGTTGAAAAGGCAATTTCTCGAGCTTGGCCTGGACGACACAGGGATGGAAACGAGAGCATTGACCGTGGACGCCCTCGAAGCCCTACCGAACCCAGACGCCGCTGCCTTGTTGAGAACCATGCGCCGCATCGGTACTTGTAGAGGCATTCTTCCCGATGACCGGCGCAAGGACATCCTGCAGAGTCATCAAGTCAAGGGCAGTGACCTCGAAGATTGGGATTTGGCCTTCAAGAAACCCACCGCGTTCACCGACTTGCCAGGCCGCATCCCGTCGCCAAGTGAGATCGACCTCGTCCGTGACTGGACGACAGATTATATCGAGCTGAAACATGAAGAAGCTGGCTGGAATGACGAAGTCCATTTTCGTCTGCTAGAGGCCGTGTTTAGGGAGCCTGGGACCAAGAAAGGGGGCCTCTTCAACATCGCTACCAGGTACGTAATAGCTCCTTTTATGTCCTCAGTCGAGTCAACTTCTGATCATCTTGCTAACACGACTATTATTTATAGCCACACAGCTCGGCCACATAAGACATGGCTACCAAAGTCGATTGGCGTCAAGATGGTTGACTTCTGCGTCTACGCCGACACAGCTGAAAAGGACGCCGTGTCGCTCGAGACTCACAAGGCCTTCTGCCGAACCACCCTTACCAAATCCGTGAACCACACAGACTTTCAACGACTGCAGATCCGCCCAATAGTTCTGAGTATCGAGACCAAGGCTGGGAACAAAGACCTCGATGCAGCGGAGCTGCAAATCGGCGTCTGGCACGCGGCCCAGTGGGCGTTTCTCCGCTCGTCACTGCTCTCGGTAAAGCGTGCGTCGCCGGGTAGGCCTCCCACGGTGCAGGAGACGGAACGGGCCGATGAGGCTTTGGCTCGCCTGACCTTCATCCCTGCAGTGATTGTGCAAGGACATAGGTGGCTCTTTGTCCTATCAACGCGACAAGGCTACAAGACGATTCTTTGGAAGGAGTGGCAGTTTGGCAGCACGTCAACCGTTGTAGAGACTTATCAGGCTGTGGCTGGGCTGAGACAGCTCACAGCATGGGCAGAAAACGTATACTTGCCGTGGTTTGAGGCGGAGATTCTCGCAGCGTATAGACCGACCTAACATGGATAAAATAGCACGCAATGGACAGCCCAGAAGATCCTGGCGAAATCTGCCGAATAATCGACATAATATCAAGGGCCGGGCTCTAACTATAACAAGGCGTATTATTTATTATGATTGTGTTGAATGAGGAGGCTACGAGAGACTGTCAGCCCCACGAAGTTCCCTCAAAACTCCACCGAGGAAGAGATCGAACAGATGTTAACACGTCCTCACTTCCCTTCCTGGACACCCGGAATTTCTGCCCCTTGGCGAGGTTTCGCTGGCTGAGCCGGTCAGGGTGGTTTCCGTGCCGTGAGCAACATCGTTAGGCTGGTTTCCGAGGAGGTGGCCCCAGTAGAGCTTAAGGGTCAGCATTTCCCGGCCGCAGCGATGCCTGCCAACATGTAAAGAACCAGGAGGGGGCGGACGGCGACTATGATGAATATCGATGGTATTGGACAAAGTAACGGACGGTAAGGGTGAGGCAGGAGGTTAAAACAAAGGACGAGACGAAAGGCGAGCCTGAAGGAGGATTCAGCGGCATCTTGCCCAGGATTTATCATTAGCCATCGTTGATCTTCACCCCCCCAGGCGGCTGAATTCTTAGCTTCTATGTTCGAAGATTCATTTTTAACACTTGGGGCTGTAGGCTCCTGCCGCAATTAAGATCTTTTCCGATCTTCTTTATTAGTTATCCCGACTTTAACTATAATAAAGAATATATTTCTAATATATTATAGTTTTTTACAGACCCGAAATCTGTAGTACCACCCACACCACCTTACCTCTTGATCACTGTCACGACTGAGGGTTCCTGTGCTGCGTCAGCAGTACGCCCAGCCTTTGACATCTCAGGGCGCTGCCGGTATTTCTTCTTCTCCTTTTATCCAGTATCACATTGATCCTTGGTAGACACGAATTGTTCGTTTGGACTTTTTCGTCCTCGTGGTTGAGGATCAAGTGCACGACCGTCCATCCAACAAAGAGGGAATGCCGCTGGTCTAAGTAACTACATCCGGCAACTCAGACCCCGGCAGGGCTTCCATTTGACATGAAGTTGTCGGTTCAGCTTCCCGGTCATGACTGATCATTACCTTGGGGGTCCCGATATCAGGCATGCGCATTTAGACATCACAACCCTATACCCCAACGTGCCCCAAGCTATCTATAGCTTTGCCTCTGCAGCGCCTGGATCACCCTGCCTACTTCTTTTCCTGATGTGACCCTCCATCTCATCACGTCCCATCCGCCCGATCAGACAGAGCATCAGGAGTGCCCGGGCGGCCGCAGGTCTCAGCCAGCCACCCGGGATCCCAAACCCAGCATTGCTCTCACCCACGAAGCATCCATTCGACTGGCTGGTAATGACCGAGGGTACTTTGTGCTCGGAGAGCAGAGCAGCAATGGCCTCCCGCCCGGTGGCCCAATATCCGTCCCCGAAGGCAACGAATACACAGGCCTCCACCCCGCGCCTGATGCTGTCGCGAACGGCATCCACGGGGAATGATGAGTGGCAAAAGAACACCTCCACGCTTGGGATCTCAAACGAAGCCGGGACCTGCATGGGGAGGCCCACCTGCGCGGCTGGAGGATGGTAGAAGTGCGCCTTGTGAGCATCGACAAATCCAAGCTGGCCTGGCCTGGCTGCACTGAACGCGTTGAGGGACTTGATGTCGGATTTGAAAACGCACATGCCCGAGAGGATTTCCCGCTGAAAGACGACCATGCACCCACGCCCGTAGCCTTGCTGCGCCACGGCAATGGCGTCCTCGAGGTTTGCGAAACCATCCGCACTGGTTTCCGCCGGTGGTCGTATCGCGCCTGTAATGACCACGGGCTTTTCGGACTTCAGGATGCAGCTCATGAAAGCAGCCAGCTCAGGCAAGGTGTCCGTCCCGTGCGTGACGACCACGCCGCACACGCCCTCATCGGCCAGCTTCGCCTGAACGTATGTGGCGAGCCCTATGTGGTCTCTGTCCGTCTTATCGACGCTATCGCCAAAGGAGTGGTCGATTGGCCGAATGTCCTGGCCGGCCAGAGAAAGACGGTCCGTCAGCTCCCTGATGGACTTGACGCCGCTATTGTACTTCTTCGACGTTCCCCTGGCGGCGATGGTGCCACCAGCACCGATGACGACAATGGACCTTTGGGCTGTTTGAGAAGCCATGTGAAAACGAGCCGTACCGGGGTTGCCGACGTCGAGGTTCATGGGATAGATATTGGAAAATACCTGTATATTAGTATTAGTATTAGTGATGGTTAGAGGTGGGAAGGGAGCACCCAATAGGAATGAGAATAGAAAATGTGAGATGAGAGAACTCGGTGGACTAGGCATATGGTATGCCGATAGATGCTGCAAGATCAAACCATCACGTCAGAAACGATGACCGAGTAGCCGGTCGACTTGAGCCTCCCAGTTTCGTCGACGTTGGCAAAGGGTCTCAGAGAGGAGGCCGGCCTACTTTTCGCACCCTGCTCCACACCGCAGGCGTGGATAGATACCAATCTCGGCAGAGCCCATTGAGTCTGTCTCGGCTATCTTGCTCTTACACCGCCGGGGGGATTGAACAAAAGTGTGGTGGGGGTGTTTATATTAATTAAGCGGCGTGGCACAAAGAGCCCACCACCAGCTGCGGGGAATAGCCCTGGTTGCGCGAATTCTTTTTTGGATCCCCAAAATGGCTAGCCTGGTGGGCAATCCGACCGCTCAGCCTTTTTGACTTTTGACTCGCAATCTCAGGTTCTTCATTCACCCCCGCCTTCCAGCCAACGATGCACAACATCATCCAATGGCGGCCCGGGAAGGGAGGGGCCCCCCCTAGACCCGACGCAGACGTACGGACCGACGTTCTCGGCATCCTAAAAAAGATCCCCAAGAACGAAGATGGCTGGGCTCGTGGTATGCCTCAAACGGATGAGGACGTTGCAGCGCTATTTTGCAAGCTCACCTTGACTGACCAATATCCCCCTGCGAGGCGCAAGATGATGGCTTGTCCAGACCTTATCACGGAGCTGGCCAAGACACTGGATTCAAGCAAGCAGTTGGACATCATGACCCTCATCGACGCGTGTGAGGTGGGGGTGAAGCAGGGAGAGCTAAGTCTGGGCCAGGCACGCAATCTTGTTCGCCTGAGAGTGGACAAGCCCGACAAGTCACTCGACGGAATGAGATGGGGGACACAGCGGTTCATACGAATGCTGGATGAGCTTCATATCCATGGTGCTGTCGGCACCCGTGTGTATGAGGTGGCCATCCGCCGCCGTTTGTCTCCCTGCCAGCCTGATCTGACCATCTGCTAAAGACGGGGGCAGCAAATGCGCTTTTCAGGCTAGCCAACTTCACCGAGAGACACATGCAGACCCTCCTCGAGGAGTGTCGAAACATCTACCGGCCCCAGAGCCAACTGGACTCAACCTGTCTCCGCGTCCCGAATATCGTCTATGTGCTTTTTGCGGGGCGCTTCAGGTAGGTGGCCGACCATCCATCCCATCCATCAT
>NHTE02000051.1:0-38342 GCA_002168265.2 Fusarium euwallaceae
AACTCAACAGAGATAACACAGCTATAACACAACTAAAGCTTATACCCAAGGGAGGATGACACAAGCAGCAACATTTCCAGTCTGACTTGGCATGCTGGGTTGATGATTGACGGACCAACACTCAGCCAACCGCACCTGTTTTACAAATTACGCACACCTCTTGGTGTGTTCGGCCAGTGACCCGGTTCCTGGATCTTAGTCCACTGTAAGTACGCGTAGGTGCTCGCAAAGCGCCCCGCGAGTTCGGTATACGCGTCCCCACTGGCGATATGACAGGTGGATTCGACAAGCCTGATGAGCATCCTCGTCTCAATCCTGACATTGACAAAGCGGCCCAATTCCGGGCCATTGGGGGGCCTCAATCTCTCAAGGCCGCATCTGCAGAAGCCTAGTTCGCACATGTACGTGAATATGCCTCACCGGTCGAGCTTCTTGGCACAACTGCCTGTCATCACGCCACTCATCCTTGGCTTGAAAATAAGGCTGTCACTTGAGGCCCTCCAGCCTACAGTATCAAGATACTGTGAATGGAACTGTGCTTGCATGTCAAATTTCCACTCTCATCGTGCACGAACACCTCACTGGTCAACTTAACGAGAGGTCCCTCAGAGACCTACTCGCGAATGGCCTCACGGATGATGATATTCCATTCTTCCGTCACGATTTCGATTCTTTTCGGCTGGATAAGAACAACTTTCCTTCGTTCACACACTGGGGAGAGGCTGGAATGGAAGTATTCTTGGACAAGCAATGGGTTGTTCTCGCACCAATCTTGGACCTCAATGACGGTCAGTCCCTTGAGCTTAGGCTTGAAGAGGGATGCGCCTTGGAGCTGTCCTCTTGCGAGGAGGTGGCTTGCACGCATGTCGGACGTGTGTTCTCTGCCGAAATTCCCTCCCGAGTAAGTGTTCATGTATCAGGCCACTTGAACCATGCTAAAATCAACTCCAAGGAGGCGGGTATACCGCCGCGTCACGTTGCTGTGAAACAGTTTATCAACTCCAAGGCTTACATGCACGAGAGGTGCAATTTTTACAAGATCAGACGTATCAACAACATTCACCTCATCAAGAGTTTAGCTACTTGTGACGATATCCACTGTATTATCTTCCCATGGGCTAAACACGGGAACTTGAAGCAATACTGGGAAGAAGAGTCTTACCGATCACTACCCATTCTCATTTGGTCCATCAAGCAGTTGGCTGGGCTCGCCTCTGCCTTGAGAGACCTTCACGAGGTCAAATGCTGTCATGGGGACCTGGAACCATCCAACATTCTCTATTTCGAAGACGGTGGTGGTGTGCTCAAAATTGCCGACCTTGGCAAGGCCCAGGTATACGACAGCTCAGCTGATCCAGACGAGGATGAAGCAGTCATGCTACCATCCAAAAGGGTATATGAAGGCCCAGAAATCTACTGGCTAACCAATGGGCACAAGTCACTCAAGTATGACTGCTGGTCGATGGGATGCGTCATCTTAGAGTTCCTCATCTGGCTACTCTACGATTGGCGCGCAGTTGATGGTTTTCGGTCGTCAAGGGTTTCGGCGTGGAATACCTTTTACTGTCTCAAGGAGCCCGATCTCATCGCCGGGGACCAAAGGATCAAGTGGTTGGAGAACATAGAAAGACATCCTAATGTTGATGAGGCTATCAAGCAGCTTCGCGAGGATCCGCGAGTTAGGGGCACCGCATTAGATGAACTTGTCGACCTCGTTGACTCAAAGCTACTTTTGGTCAATCCACGGTGTCGCCTGGAGGCTGACAAGATGGCCAAAGAGCTGCGGGAGCTCGTTGAAAGATGTAATGCAGCACAGACACCGTGGGCCAACCATGAGGCCCCTCCAGAGGTTCCAGAATTGTTCAGACAAGAAACAAGGAGGGAGTCACTCAGCAGTTATCAGTAAAAGGATCCAAGCAGGAGTCATTCAGAAATCACTGCTTCTCTACTTCAAGACATTCGATGTGCTCGGTCCTCCATGAATCCGAGTGGTACCTGGCAAGGCTATCAGAATCCCCTGGATATCACGGGAGATATGACAAACAAAGCTGGGGTTTATACCCTGACAGATCAAACATCCAGTGTGATTTCCGACCACCAGGTAGGTTCCCATGATGTGAGAGACCATTAGTGGTATCCGACAACGGACCAAGGGCCTCGATGGGGAAAAGCCAGAATCCTACTGCTGGCCGAACCGGCAGCTCGAGCTCTTGAAAAGTGTCCTGAATAGACTCTTCATCCTCTTCCGCTTCTTCTTCCCTCTCCCCTTCCAATTCCTCACGGATCATCCGCACCCTTTCTCTCCACTCCTCGTCTCTTCTTCGAACCCAACTGAGAGCGCTGTGTCTGTTGGTTATTTCTGGGTTGTATTCATATCCCGATGGTCTCCATGTCCGCCCTCTCCATCCTTTGTGGACGCCAAACTTGTTCTTCTTGGCGCGTGGATGGCTATTGCGTCCCCCAAAAGCCACCAGAAAACGGTAGTCAACCTCGTGGTCGTGCTGGACATTGCATTCTATCATCAGCCTAAACCAGCAACGGACTAACTTCCGCGGGTCGGCGGAATTCAGATACACCTTTTTGAGCGAGGTTCCGATATGTAATCTTGGATCACATGGTAGACGATCAAACTTTGGGGTAGCTGGCATGATGGGGCGAGAACGAAAGACTTCCATCTTGTCCATAGGGTCGGTAAGCCTTGGTTCCCCTAGACCGTCCTGTATTAGCTGGATCGTTTACTTGGAAAGATCGGCTCACCTAGACACATGCGTTCAATTCCACCGAGGTATAAGAACACGATACGCTTAAGACGCGGTATGATTCTTCGGAGAACGGGATATTCATCCTTGGATTCGGGGATGAAGTGCCGATGGGTCAAAGCGAGGTTGACGAGGCCAACATGACGAGCGTCATGAACCCAAAGATCCTCCGCAAAGTTGGAAAACGCTTTGCCTCGGATTTCCAGAGTATCCAACTCTGGGTTGAAGTAAAAGATGCCATTCATATCCTCCTTGCCCTCCCAGCGATACACACAAGGCAGTTGAACCCTGTAAAAGTGGGATGCGACGGCTCGAGACTCGGAACTGATGCGAGCAAGTTTGCTTATCGGCAGAAACTCGGTCAAGATGATTTCGTATGCCCTCCCAGGGCCGTTGGCGCTCTCGATAGCAGGATCATCGGGTGAAGCCTCGAGGAAGTGAGCTTCGACGTGCAGGAGACGCTCGTGTTTGAGTTCAAGCTCCCATATGTACCATCGGAGCTCAAGGGGTAACCGTTTGAAATAGCGAAAGCTGTCAGTTGCCTTGGAGCCCGATGGAGGGTTGAGGATTCCCAGGTTACTACATACAACAAGAGGCATGTTCGCATAGATGTTATGTTTTGTGAAAAGTTGTGCAGATTTGGAGGGAGAGGGGTCATTTTATAGCCGGTGAGACATGTCCAGAGAGGAGACGTCGCTGATAGCAACGAGAAGACGTAGTCAAAATTAAGTTCAAGACATCGTCAAAGCGGGAAAGAAAAAAAAAAGACGTCGCTTCATTATAATCTAGCTTCAAGCCAAAATGTGATTCTTATCCCGGGTCGTATGGTGAACTGTCCCTCGTGATGTAGATTTCCCCAACCAGCACAAGACACCCGACAGTCATCGAAATTGCAATAATGGGAAAGTTGACGCGAGCAAACTCGCGACTCCTAACATGTATGTGCTTGCGAGCCAGGATGTCCCGCCAGAGAAGGCCAGCCAGAGATGCACTAAAGGCTGTGCTGAATGCTCCGTAGTTAACTCCGAGAGCCATGCTGTAAACAGTGGCCCAGAAGGTTCTATCACTGATTGTGGACCCATTTCGATCATGTATCTTCTGCCATGCTTGTATGATTCGGGATAGGAGAATTGTAGTGCCGATGTTGGTGCCTGAAAACTATTTTGTACAGTCAGTCAAAACTCCAACTTATTATGGGCGAAAAACTTGCGTTGCATAGAAGTACAGATATAAATCCCATTCCCCCAATGCTACCAACTGTGCCTGTCTTGTTTGACCAGTGATACCAGCCAACTGAGAATAGCTCCACCCACCCGGTGCTTACCAGGGCTTGGACGAGAACAAACATGGCAAAAGCAAAAGGAACCAGAGCAAACGGCAGATGTAACATAACGGCCATAACAGTAGGGAATGTTTCCTGAAGCCACTCGTGCGCGGCATGGTAGTATGATAGCAAGTTGGGTTGCTCATCTTCTCGTTGGGAACCAATCTGCCAGGATTCGTCGTGGACCAGTTTCATGGGACCGGGTAGTTGCGGCAAGGGCTCAGATCCGAGATTGCTTGGTTCCCCGGATGAAGAGCCGTTGGCAGGGCGGTTTTTCGCGTGAATCGGTGACTGGGGAGACCCTGATATTGTGACGGGGCTGTTGTTACCAGTTCCGGACAGAAGCACCTTGGGAATCGGACATGGCGCATCTGCATTATTCTCGGCTGTTAGGTCCGCAAGAGTAATGCTGTCGGTTGTCTCCATCCCCATGGAAGGATGACGGCTGGCCGTTGTAGCGTTGATCGTGGATTGTCGACTAGCTGCTTCCATTCTTCTCTCTCTCATTGCCTGCTCAATCATGCCCCGGTAATTGGCGGCTGTCTGGCGTGTCTCTACTCGATGAATCCACCCAAAAGCAAGATCCCAGCACAACATGACAAACGCTGCTGGCAACGTCACCCAAAAGACATGATGCTCGTTACTCTTGGCACTTGCCGCGTTGATCGCGAGAAGGGTGATGAGGGTTGCCGCCATGATGAAGGCACCAAACGCCGCACCCTTTTTGTCCAAGAAGGGATTCATGATTTCTTCAAGAGGAAGGGCCGCCCGACCACCTTCTACTGCGTTGCCCTGCTCTTCCGCCTGACGACGGACGTACGGAATGTTGGGGTTCACGGGGGCCCCAGTCCTATTGGGCAGTGTGTGCATCTCGATCGAAGATGGGATAAGGGATTCGTCCGCAAAAACAACGTAGAGAAGGAATGGAAATAGAACAATACCCGTGATGATGACAGGCACGATCATATTGGCAGTGTATTCGATAAACTTGATCTCGAAGGCCCCGGCAAGAACCAGATTGGTCGGGTTTGAAGACACAAGGATAGCAGACGCGATGTTGGCGACGGCAAATTGTGTATGAATCCATGCTCTAGGATTTTCAATGTTTTTCGAGGCTCGCGTCATGTAGGCGAGGAACGCTGTCCCGGATAGAATAATGGGATCGTTGCCGACAAAACTGCCCAGGACGAAGAAGAAGGTGTAGAGGTAGAAGAAAAGCTTGTGTCCAATCTCCCCACCCCATACCAACACCTTGAAGGCGAGCCATCTAATGAGACCCGAGGCATCGATAGAAATGGCTATATAGGCCAGAGTGATGAAGAAGATCATGATATCGAGAGGCTCGATGTTGTCGGAGCCAATCGTACCATCGTACACTTCTTGCCGGCCAATCGCCGAAATGGCCAGTAAGAAAAGATCAGCTATCAATGGAGCCGTGATGAAATTAAGAGGGAATTCAAAGCGCACACAGTGCTTTGTGACTCTCTTCTTTTCCTTTTTCTTGCCCCTGGACTCATTGTTGATCTCCTTGGTAGGCCTGGTACCCGTGAGGATCTCATGTCGAAGCCTTGAGGGAATTATCCGCAGCTTCACGAGTGAGTCGAGAAACAATTTGACGACAGGCTTCGGCAGATAAAGAGGCACCTGAAATGGAAATAAGACGATGATATCTGACACTACTCGTCAGTAATCAAGTACCCAGAGTTTGAGGTCGTACTTACTGGCTATGACAAAGGCGATTAGAGTGCAAATAGACCGCCATTGTCCGATTACGCTTGTATCAACTAGGAGAGTCATTATTTCACGTTTGAGGGGAAACCGCCTCCATCCCCAAAAAGTGGCGTCTTCCTTTTTTTTATCCAAAGATGTTCTACAGCAGACTACCTATAACCGGCCCGTCTCCCGGTCCCACACCCCTCTTCTTTGCTTGGCGCGCATTCTGACCACATTGTCATACGAAAGAGATTTGTCACACGAAGAGACATCTATCGGTTTTGAGGCTATGTTTGTTGGGAATTGAACTTACAAAAGTGCTTGTAATTCCCTCAATCATCTCATTGGTAGCAAATGTTAATTATTACCTCATGCCGACCAGAGCAAATGCTATCTATACTCTCATCGTCGTACCTGGCTCGAAGGAAACAAGGCTGGCTCAGTGATGGTTGCATACTCTCGCTTATGCATGATACATCTGCTGATGCCTAACCATGCAGGTCTGCCCTATGAGACCTCGGCCTGGATATGGTGGTGGTGGCTGAGCCAAAGCGGGCTGTCTGTTATCATATAACGTGTGGAGAGTGAATGTGACAGCCTGATATGTACTTCTACACGCAGCTCAGAAACGGAATAAGATATTAGCATAGATATATTACTTGATATCTACTTTGATCCGCTCTATTAGTATGATAGAAATTATAAAATAATATATAAAGTATTTATAAAGTATTAATTAATTTTATTATATTTTTTCTTAATTTTAATTAATTTTTAGAAATTCTTTATAGATTTTAAGCAACTTATTTAACTATTATGTATAAGTCTTCCCTAAGAACTGGACGTACCTTTCTTTTCTTGTGTGTCATTGTTCCCTTGGATTCGTAGTCAGGGTCCTGTACTTGACAATCAGGATGCGTTCTCTTCTGCTGAGTCGAGCAGGTAACCTACACAATAACCGTCCGTGTTCCCCCAGACGTATCAGCCTCTCGCCCAGTTAATTACAACCTCAGTGGCTGTGCTCACTCAGCTGAGTCTAACCGATGCAAGAAGTGCAGATGCCCAAGCCAGGCTCCAGTTGATGGGCGAACATTGAGAGAATGCTCACGCGACCTCCTACCGAAAATGAAATAGAGCTTTATTTCCACTCTTCTGCTGCTTGTCATTTTATGCACGTGTTCCACCTAACGTTTTTCAACCTTTCCTATTTGCATCACCGAGACACTGCGGCACTGCCCACGAAAAAAAGACAAACCATGCGAGCGGCATCTCAACATGCCGCCGCTACCTAGTAACTCTTCCTCCGATGATCCGTTGCAAGTAATCTGTGCTTGGCCTGTCTCTGGTCAATATGGGTTTGGTACTAGAATTCTGTAAGTCTTGACATTTGTGCCGCAGAGACGCATGATGTGAGCAACCTACTAACTGGTACTGCGCCTCGACTGCACAGATACTACGTCCTCATTGCGACATGTCTTGCCGCGAGAGGGAATGACTTGCTCGTTACTCCTTGTTTAGCCGTCGCATTGGTTTTGCCCGCCGTTGCTGCTATACACGGCATTGTCCTCGCAGCACTCCACAATCCCCGTGAGATAATATATGCCCCAGCTGTGGCTGAGTTCTATCCAGTTGCTGATATTCGCTAGATGCTGTTGATATGGACATCTTCGGTGCCTTTCACCTTTGCTCTATTGGCATTATCGTCGCTCCATTGACTATTATGATGTCCAAAACCTATTTCGAGGATCCAGGACGCAACACTATATTTCTGTGGACCTTTCTCCAGCTAGTCGGTCAGTTTTATCCAACAATTCGGAGCTCCCGCCCCTAACTAGTTTTCAAATAGGACTACTCTCCTTGGCTGTCGAATTCTACCGGATCGAAACATCTGACTGCATCCAAGGAAACTCGAAACCTCTCCCCTCTTCAGACCTAGGGAATTTCCCATACATAGAAGGAAACAACTGCGGTCTCATCTGTTCCATCCATGAAGGGCCATCTTCACCCCTCAGAGGTGGCTCAGCCAACAACATATACGTCATTCCCGCGCCTAACATGCTCACATTCGGTGCTGGGACCCTCCTCGCAGTAGCTTGTTGCATCTATGCTGTGCTTTGCCTCGTAACGATGTGGGGCAAGGTGGCAGAGACCAACTGGAGGAGGAACTCTACAGATAGTCGCCCCGAAGGTGAAGGTAAATGGTTGAACCAAAAGATCGGATACTTTCTCACTATCCTCGCGGCTCCCGTCTTTGGGGGCGTTGGTCTTGCAATCCTGATTGTCGGCGAGATCAACTTCTTCAGCTCTCAGGTCAGGTACCAAACTGAGCCGATGGCCAACGTCGGTAAGTGTGCATCCCATCCCTCGACCCTCTTTGTGGTTTATATGCTCACATACGTGTTATCCTTCAAGGCCAGTGGGCTCCTGTAGTAGGAACCAGTCTAGCCATGCTTGCCTCCCTATATATGCTGTTAGCGAACCATATTCACCCTAGTGGCAGCCAGCAAATGACATCCAGGACCGGACGGCAACGCCCTGGCGGTGCTTCATCAACGAATCTGTACAGGCGAAAGGTCCAGGATATGCTCTACACGGTAGGCGAGGCTCTCGGTGCTCCATCCTGGCTTTACATTACGGAGCCGGCGAATAAGCCGACTACTCCCGACAATCTATGGGTACCAGGCGAGGAGTTTCGAAATGACCGCCTCTCCGGGGGCGATATCACTCATTCGAGGGCCAATAGCTTTGTCAGTAGTGACCGGTCAAGCTTGAACGTGTCGCGCTCCTCGACGATGCCGGTAGCGCCAGAAGCTGTTGTCTTATCGTCAAATATGGGATTGAGACCAAGATCAGCCTCTTTAGACGCGCAGGATCGTACAACTCGTAGATAGACAATATATATAAACTTTCTTAGCTCATTTGCATGCTTTTTACGTTCAATTTCATGTTGTGAATTTGATAGAAATGTGTTCTGTGTTACAGTTAAAGCTATGATAACCGAGCCAGAAGATCGTGAATTCGATAGATGTGGGTTTCTCTCAATAGTCTATACCATCTGTACAAAAAGAGCTTTTTCCATGCAGTAGTTTACATAAAAGATTCAAAGCCAAAACAGTCGATCCAATCGAATGTCGAACGCCTTGGTATCGATATACCATGTGGATTGATGCGGACACTAGGTGAGTTTAAGAAGTGTGCTCAGCAGCCTTCTTGGCCGCCAATCGAGCCTCCTCGGCGGCAACCATATCTAAAAAGAGGTTAGCCTTTGTTCTTGATATTATTTTAGAGAAAACTTACCCTTCCAGAGGTCTTGGCCCTCGTACTCCTCCTTGTGCACCTTCTTCTCAATGAGCTTCTTGTGCTCGGGATCATTAGGATCGACAACCCAGATGGTCTGGAATCGGCTGTTGCCCTCCTTGAGATCATTCATCTCAAACATGGCCGAGATGATCAACACGGCAAGTGTGAGACCTTGTGCGTACACACGAGCTTGCACAACCTTGTTGGCCGTGTTCATGGGTGATCGGCTAACAATGGCGAATGCAACACCCATTGAAGCCAACCATGATGCGAAAACAATGGTGTACCTCTTTTCCCGACCATACTCCATGAATCGCTCATAAGCGCTCTGATTTTGTCGAATCAAATCCGTGGCGCGAGTAGCCTCATCCTTGTAGCTGTATCTGGGGTCTTGAGCCTTTTGATGGGCAATGCTCCATCGCTCAGCGTTGACGATGGCGCCGAATGTGCTGCTGGATGTGACGAGGAAGGACTTGAAGGGAAGGGTAAGACCGCGAACGGTCGCGTAGCGCCTGGAGCCGAAGTAAACACCTGCGAGACCGAGAGTCGCGCCAAAGACACCTCCAATGACACCTCCCTTGAGGACCTCGGCGTAATGGGCTTCCTCTTCTTCCTTGGTGAGAATCTTCATGATGGTGATTTGTTGTAGATGTAGAGTGATTGATGTGGGGATAGAGAATTGGAGGAGAAAGAATGGAATTGGTCAAGTGGATGATGTGGTTGGGTATCTTGGCGTGTAATGATGAATTGTCGAGAAAAACGCGGGTAGAGGGCAAAGACGGTTTTAATATGAGACGAGATGACAGAAGAGGCGAAAACTGGAACCGGGAAAAAATCGTGCTGTATACAGTGTACGTAAGGCGCGATTCACGGGCTAGTTAAGGCGTCTGAGAGCTTATTCCAACCGTTCAAATCGTACGATGGTTGAGAGGGGATTGTGCGCTTAAAGCCTAAGTGGTCGCAGAATAAAGATATACCTACCGGCATTATATATATCATTCAACGCGCACCATTTTCATCTATTTTCTTTTTTATTTTTACTCTCTAACATTCCCCCTTCTCTCCACCGTCATCATTCCTCTCGTCCGTTTACGAAATGACTGATAAACGGGCTTGACCGAACGATGCCGCAAAATCCTTTACCGTCGGCGCACGGGATGCGGCGATTGCGGCGTCTTTGCGGCGGGGTTTGCGGCTTCGGAGGCGGGTGCGGCATCAGCGGCAAGCGGAGAGGGCCGCAACCGCGGGAAACGAAAACTATCGCCTGATTGTATTAGAAATTTCATAAGGATTATTCATCTTGCGCTTATTCGTCAAACTTTTTCATCATTTGGAATTGCCATTTTCGATGTGGTTGGTTGCCTTGATTGGTCAAAAATGCCACACTGCTCTCTCTCCAAAGCGCGTACTGTAACCACCTCAACGCCCATCGCAAAAGTCTGCTTAACTGGGTTGCACCTCGTCAGAGCTTAGTTATTCAACCTCGGACCTCTCGTCGCATAGGTCACCGTCTTACCTTGAACTCAAATCGGAGCGCCCCAAGCTGCCTCAAGTGATGTTCGAGATATCAAGCCTAGGAAGTGTTTGTATTGATTTCTGCTGTTACACCCTACCTACCCTAAGAACTAATATCAAGCTCAATAACTTTGCTATCCAGCATCCTCCGCTCCGCGGACTTACCAAGATGACTGTTCAGTCTGCTACCAAACATGCGTAAATGAGGATCAGCCGTGGCAGTAGTTATCTACTCCTTGACCACATTCACGCATATCCCATGTGAAAATTCCGTCGACGGTAGCAAACTCACTCCCCTGGTGAACACCTGCACGAGCGATGCTGGGTAGAGTCTCTTACTCCACTGCTTGTTCCTGAACATTGCCAGGCTTTGGGCCTGTTTCCACCGGGTGTACTCTATGTGTGAGCCATGAAATGCACAAGCACTTCTTTGTTCAGTTTGAAGAAATGGCTGAGGCACGCCTTGACCCTCGGCGACGACACTATGTGCCCTCCACCGCATCCTTGAGCCACTCATGCTCCAGCACCTCCGCGGCCGTCAATCGCTCAGTGGCCTCGTACTTCAGCAGCTTGTAGATAAGATCCGCCAACTGCTTCCGCTCCTCCTCGGGCGTCAACAAACTGGACCAGGTGGCTCCCGGCTTAGGCTCCCACAGCTCCAGCTCCCGCGTGAGGAACATTTCCAGCGTGGCGCTCTCAGATCTAGGGCCCTGGCCACTGTCATCGAAGAATCTCTTCCGACAGTCCCACTTGTCCCACAAGGAGTCGGGGAGCTTTCCAAACAGCATGACAATCTCAGCTATTACCTCGTCTGTATTGGGTAGCATATAGAATAGCTGAACCTGTTGTCGAACCTCGAACAAGGTACAGCCAAGGGCCCAGAGATCAGTGAATGGACCAGGGGTAGCAGACTCTCCGAGGAGTAGCTCGGGCGGCTTGTAGCTGTCAGGAATTCCGACTGCCTTTGGGGGAGACGAGAAGTGGAATGACTCGCCAAAGTCGATGATTTTGATCTTGTCGGTGAAGTAATCGTTGAGACCAGCAAGGCTGCATCGCTCGACAAGGCATGGCGGGCAGGAACTGGGGAGGTCTCCACCGGATTCATGGCGGACTCGAAAGGCTATGGGCGGTCCGATGAGATTGGTGAGTTCGGTCTCGGGGAGGTGGTCGATGCTGGCAAGGTTGATCAGGATGTTGCCTGGGCGGAAGTCTGGTAATATTAGTAAAAGAATCATTCGCACCCATTAAAATATTTTGGTATTCTTACCTCCGTGGCAGATCTGGTTCCTGTGCAGAAAGTCCAGGGCTTGAGCTGCCTGACAGGCCAGTCGCCGGAGAGTGACGTTAGGGTTCGTCTTCATATGGCGCCAGATGTCGGGCGACACACGAGGACCCAAGACGGGGAGAACCAGAACGTGGTGAGTTCCATTGGGGCCTCTGAAAGTGAAATGGGCGAGTGGGAGTGCTATAAACTCGGCGCCGGGTAAGGTGCAGTCAAGCTGGGACGAGATCTCCAGTTCGTCGAGATTGACTGTAGCCATCAGGATCTTGAGAGCAACATAACGAGAATTCTGCGTGTCACGACAGAGCCAGACGGTCGCATAGCCACCATAGCCGAGCTTGCGAAGGACACGATACTGCGCCGACTCGCCGAGGCAATCGCCAATCTTGACTGGGTGGAAGCCTCCTTCACAGTATCCTTCTAGTGATTCGACATCGTCCTCCGGACCATCGAGATACACGCCTTCGGCGGTTGCTGGAGGGTGATCCACCAGGTTGATGGTAAGGTAATGTCGGCGATTCTTGGTCTCGCCTTGGTCAGTGTCGCTCAAGGTTGAGTCCGGCGTAGAGTTCCCTGAGGAACAGATGTCGTCACTTGTGGGGCTCGACATGATGGAACTGTGTTGGGGGGGCGTGAACGGCATCGAGCGAGCTGAGAAGAACAGAAATCGAGATAAAAAGGACAAGAATGGGAGTGGTTATTGCGAGACGCTGGAAGAAATGGGGGGGTCGCCGCTGAATTATGCTAAGAAGACGTGGTGCGTGAGGGCGAGTGGCACAGGACGCTTCTGTGATACTCGCCAGTGTGAAGCCGCCGCCTTCCGTTTAATGCCACTTTTCAAGAGCTCACCGCCTTCTGATTTAAGCGAGAATGACGTATGAGCCACAACCACAGCAGTAGGCCAGCACTGTGGGGACAGCACCCCACATAAGGAGCCACCGTTCCTGAAACACAGTGGGGCGACAAAACACCTCAGGTAAAAGACGACATCCGGCCATGACTAGAGGAGTCAGAGCTGATTGACAAAAACCAGGTGTACATTGAGGGCCGTCGTACTCTCTTCGTAGACTCATGTATTGGTCATGGACCCAAACCTCATAAAAACACGGGTCGCGTGGATCAAAGGGCCTGCCTTGTGTTTGATGATTGCTGCTCACAGGCCGAGTTTGATGTTCTGACTCCCAAGAAATGATTCCCTTGTTAGCCGTATGACTCTTTCATCAAACAAACGCTGTGCTCATGTCGCTTTTGTTCTCTTCACATCTCGGGAATAGGCTACACTGAGCCCATTTTGCGGAACGTCATACTTTCAACAAACGGGGTGAAATGGGCCTTATCAGTGAGTAGAAACATTTTGTGATTGGCATCTTAGTCCCCAAGCTCGGAACGCGATGAATGTTTTCTTCTTTCATTCGCTTACTGGAATCTTCCCTTTGCTTCGAAATGAATCATTCTATGCCAGCATACCCGATTCTGTGCGTCATGTCCTCCACCAAAGCAGAATTTGAAAGCTTAGGCGCTGGTGAGGCCGTGCGTACTACAGCTATCAGCATCTTGTGCGTTTCATACTTTGATTCATGAAAGGAGTACAAACTCGGCTCACGTCATGAGTTTTCTAAAAAAAAATGAGGAGGCGGACGACTATCGGTTTGATCACATTCCATGATTGCATCTGTTCCCGCAAGATGATTGCCAGCAGCAGGTCTAGAGGAGTCAGCACCCAGAAGAGTCAACGTAGAAGGGGATCTTATTTGAGCATGCGGCACCCTCCTAAATGCGTAATTCGTCAAATCCCATCAATTGCGTCGCTCTTCTTCTACTGCCAGTAGCACTCCGTATCGCAATGTCTGACTGGTTTGGGCGACAGCCCGTCAAGGTTGTTGGCGGTGCTGGGACCACCAAGGATCCCCGCGTATGATAGTTCTCCGTTCCCTTTTCCCCGTGGCACTGTGGTTGACAAAGGTAGATCGTCTGGCTGACCCATCCACCCTCCGAATTGAGCCGAAGGCTCGGAAACGAGAACGTCGCGCGTTCCCTAGGCGACTACGGGTATACCCATGTTTGGCTACGGTAAGATACCTTTAAAGCTGCATCATGGCGTGGCATCTGACGTGATGTGGCTAACTCGCTGGCGAAATATAGGGGCTGCGACCATAAGACCAAGACGACGAAGCGAGCCAAGATGGGCACAACCACGTCAGTCGATGACTTGCACCTCACCATTTACTGTCGCGATGAGATGGGCGGTAATTGGCATGGCCACGTTTATTGTGTTCGCGAGAGGAATGGTGACTGGCGTATTATGAACGAGGGGGAAAAAGTTCATAACGGGGGGCCGATCATTCATTTGTGGAAGTGGGATGAGGAAAGCGGGACAGGCAGCGGTGGGTTCAATCTGCAAGCCCGCTGAATCAACACTATCAGCTGTGAACGCGGGGCATCTGTAGTTCTTGCTCTCACTCCGTGGGAAATCTCACTCGTTCTTCAAGCTACTTCGGGCCCAAGCGGTTTAAATCTTCTTCCAGGGGAATGTACGCCGGCTGAATCATGAACAACCCTAGTCCAACATGTAACCAGGGGCTTGTTTCGTATATCTGCTTGATGTTGGAACGGGCGCAGCTACTTCCAACCACATAACGTCAGTATAAGCATAAATTGTCTACAGAGTGATCTAAACTCTGTGATATAGGCTACTAATACAAGCTACTAAACCACAGAATATGTTTAGTCTGCTCATACTCCTTGCGGGTCGGAAATTATCGTCAAGACCACCACAGAAGCAAGCTTTCCCATTTACCCTACCCTGTAGCTCGGCACGCGAGGAAAGAAATGACACCATGAGCGAAAAGTATAGGAAGATGAAGTCACACCGATTAAAAATAGCTATGGACAATGTTATCTTCCCTCATGGTGCGTGCCCAAAGTTGACACCAGGTCGGGTCTCGGCTGTCCGATTACCACACGGCGATGACCCATGAGTCCGGCCCGGGATCGGCCCCGCTTGGACCAGCTTTCCCGGCAGTGCCCGGCTAAAGTCGGTAACTGTGGCTTGAGCTCAGTCACCGCACCGCCACACCGCCACACGCATCTTGCCCTGTTTTCTCCGGTTTCTTCGGGCGACGTCAGGCATCGATCGACCCCCCTCGGTTGCAGCACGCACTACATCCAACGAAGCCAGCCAACAGGCCGCAGCGAGGTAAACTAAGCGTCAACGACTCATCATGAGATTTCCAAGCTGACTTCTGAGAAAAGTCTGACTATTCATGACCGATAAGCAACAAAACACCTGGCGACGTATGCCTTGATCCCCCGGAGGTAGCAAGCGTTGCAAGTCAGGTAGCCAAAAGCATAGAGGCCGTCATGGTACGTTGTAGACCCTAGATAGACCTGGCGACTCTGGCTGACATATTCCTAGGGGTGCATCATTGAGGATCTTGATCCACAGGCGGAATTCCCGGCAGACGAGACCCGGGACGCTCCGCATTACATCGAGGGGAAAGGGCAACGGATATCTTGGCGCAACTGTTTTGTAACCGTCTTCGAGAGAGATAAGAACGGCCAGATGCGCGTTACGAAGACATATCCCAAGGGCGATGGGCAAACGACACTTCCCACAGATGCTGATCTCTATCTCGTAGGCCCTGGAGGGAGGGTCAGGCAGGAGTCGGTATGATGAGTTGTTGATTCTTAAAACGGTATTGCCAGACCAAGATCTATTGAAACACGATAACCTACCCTCAAACCCAGCGCTACGTTTATCGTAGCCCGGTCGCTCGTCCTCCACGGGATGGTCATGGCAACACAGCCGGTCGGGGAGGCCCCTTCTTGTTGCTCACTGTGATAAATGGTACTGTCAATGATTCCCGCGTATATCCCAGGGCCAAACAAATTTCTGACAGGTTCATCTTGGGCCCCTGATAGTGTAATATCGGAGTTGAGCATCAGCCTCACCCCTCGTGGCAGGAGAATTTCTCGTTTCCCTCCCAAGTCGGCCTCCACCTGCACGTCAAATAGCGTGCGTGCGATATACTCGACCTTGTTCTCCTTGATGTCGAGACTCATGATGCAGTCGAGACGACCGTCCTGAGGAAACATAACCTCGACTGCGGCTCTGCACATGCACTCCTCCCCCGTCTGGATGTAATCTCTGATGATGGCGCCAGCCATGTACTCGGGGAACAAACCCGGAATCTTCTGAGGCAAGGCGAGCGAGAGTCGTTGCTGAGGGGGTGGGAAAATGCTGACGCGATGCTGCGGGGGACCACTCGCCATCTGACCGCTCTGATGGAGGCTTGAGGGGAACGAATCCCGATAGGTATTGATCATGTCACGGGTGTCGTCGCGTCGTTGCTGCGGGTCCAGGATGGGGGCATCATGATGGGAGACGTCGGCAGTCGTCGAATGTTGCTGCGGTAGGATCAGACTGGGCTGGACATCAATGTGGGAGACATCAAGTGTGGCCAGAACTCGATCGACATCCGGGTCTAGGGTTGGCTCATCATGCTGCGAGGTTTCGGTGGTTGCCAGGCTCATGTCTTGAGCGCTTTGGTCGTCGGCTGATGTTAGTGGTGTCGGTTCTGTCGGATCTACTTGCCTGGTAAGAAGGAGCCTAGAAGGCGTACCTGGAAACACTTACAGTCCAGTTCAAGTTTGCCCACGAAATCTCGAACAGAAGAGTGAACATCTAAGGCAGCTACACGCTCTGCGACCTCCTTTCGTGTGGTCACAGGGAGTTGTACAAATTTCAAAAGTGTCGACTTGCCAGAGCGTCGTGTGTGGGCAAGATGGTAGGCAAGAAAGGCAAGCATCCCTGCCCGCCGAAAGATCCTGGCTGTCTGAGTCTGTGTCCGAGAGTTGAGTGCGGCGCGTAGCCCATTCGGCACCCTCTTTCGTGTCCACTCGCCGGATACCTGTTTTTGGAATATCTTGACTGCACGGGACGCTTGTTCACGGGGAGGGGCTGCTGCCACGTCGTTAGATGTCGCCATACTGTGATAGAATTCGGGTTGCAAAGGTGCATTTGTGAATGTGAAGGAGGGAAACAAATTGTAAAGTGGCATATGCCGAGTTATAAAGTGGTAGGCAGCAGAGCTGAAAGTGCGGGGATTGGCAGTTAAGCGCCCACGCTTTTAACGACATGCTTGATCTATTGGTGGGTATAGCCTGCCCACTCAGGGAACATTATAGGAAAGACGTCGAGATGCAGCCTCACTTTTGTGAGTCCTTGGGGGCGGAAGAGAGAAGATCTGACAGGGGGGACTGGTGGGCGTGAGAACAGTTGGAAGTGATCTATAAATTGGTTGCTCCTCTCTAGCAATGAAGCTCAACAGATCTCAAGTACAGACATCAATCACAACTACTGCATTGCTTGAACATACCCACTACTTCATTATGAGCTATCTTCCTTACTCCAGAAGCATCGTGCCCGTGGACGGACCCGTCAGGTACTTGTACAACCTGGCAAACCGTACTGGCTACGAACACAAGTCGGTCAAGTTCTGGTCGCTGTGGCTACAGTACGAAGGCTTTCCGGAACGCGATTGGCTCGTCACCACCGAGCAGCCACCCGATGGGTCGGAATCTCTGAGGCGCGTCGATATTGTCATCGACAAGTACGATCCGAACGAAGATACTCTCTCGTCTGTCGTGTGGGTGGAAGCCAAGAAGCCCGGCGGCGATTACAACACTGTATATCTCCAAGGCCTCGATGCTGGCCAGCGTGCCATTGACTATGAGGGTCTCTATGGCGTCTACGTCGTCACCACCGTCGGAGCCGCTTTTTGCATGTGGTACCTAATAGCTGGGGAGGAACAGTTGACCCCGCTGAACGGCCCGGGATACATCGACGCTGATTCTGAGGAGTCCCATGCCATGATAGAGGGGATTGCCGCGATCAAAGGCAGTCCTCCTTTCCGAGTAGCGCCAACCATCCCCAGCCAACCTCTGCCCGCACCCGACGCTCAAGAGACGCTGGGTCACGATACCTGGGATGGTATTGACGTGGCATCTGACGAACAAACTTGGACCGGCCAGGACGATAACGAACAGGGGATGAGCAATGAGCAGGGGCAAAGCTACGGCCAGGTACCGCAAGACGAGGGCCATGGTCAGCAAGAGCCGGATCCGGGGCCCTCTGGCGTGGGGGCCTCGGGAGGTTCTACAGCCTCAACCAAATATCACAAGGTGCAGGTTGTGAAGAAGGGGTTCCTGGGCAGTGACTATTGCTTCCAGGATCACCGTGGAAAGGAGCGCAAGACAAAGAAGGCTGACTGGGCGAAGGGGAAGTACAAGGGTCAGAGAGTTTGGGTTTACAAGGGTGGGCACAATCACTACTACACGAAAGAGTTGCCTTGACGGGTGTCATGGCGAGCTACACGGGCGGCTGGTTCACTCCCAGAAGGCGAAGGGGTCTATTTCCAGAGAGCCGCTATATTATTTTTTTATTTTCCTTATAACGATCAACTAGCCCTGCGCCTATCATTACCAAGCCTGATAAAATACTTCGAACACCCATTAAGTTGCTAAGGCAAGGGGCTTAACGGCTGAATATTCAGCCCGAAGGGTAAATACCATCTACCTATTATTAAACTCTTCTGGGAGGCCCCCTTTCGACTGTGGCGATAACCAGCTATCAGAACCACTTTAAACCTATAGTAAGGGAGTTAACTGATAGACATAGGGATCCCTCTACCACTTCCTTCTAGGCCTAATCAACTATATACCATATATCGAGTTCCCCCTTCCCTATAGCTTATAGGAAAACGCCATTTAATTAATATACCGTAGTAGATATAGCGGATCAATTAGCTGCTAAGCCTAACGGCGTTATTAGTCAGTAAGGCGTATCTTTATCCCTACGTTATAGTAAGCTATAATCGCAGTACGTAAGAAACGCAGGTATATAAACCTTCCGTGGGCATATAGTTATAGAGGTTCTAGCGGTTAAAAGGCGCCTCGAGGAATAGGCCTTATAATGAGGTAACTTATAATACTATAATATAACTAATACCAGCTTAGAAATTATATATACCGAGGTTAATAATTATTTAATCCTTTATTAGGCTCTAATATTTATAAACTATAATAGTAAATACTATAATTAGGGGAAACTATATGCGAGAATAGGGCTCATTGCCTACTAGGAAATTACGCGTAATAGGAAGGATAGGTATGATTTTCTTACCCTCGTTAGTTATTAGATATAGTAGTCCGTTATAATTATCGAAGTCTACTATAATAATGTCTAGGGGATCTTACTATAGGTTAGCGCCTTTATTCTAAGCGATATTATATATTATACCCTAGGCGCTATTTATTAGGCTAGCTAGCTACTATAAATTAATTATAAGTATTACCTTAGCGCCTCTAATAATAATAAACTTATTAAATAAATTATTAATATTATTACTTATCGCCTACTCTGCGCCTTTACCTTAATTCTTTACCTTTATTTATATTACTAGGGCATTAAGGTATATTATATATTTATAATTATATTTATTAACCTAGGCCTTTATAGAATATACCCGCATAGCGGCCTTAAATCTATTAACCTCGCTTTATATTAGCTTAGCCTATACTTAATTACTAAAGAGGTTCTAAGAGGGTATAGATAACTTAACTTTATATAGTTCTTATAATACCTAATAGAACTAAGCCTAATTATTACTAGTCTAGCGCTATACTATAGTTAAGAAAATAATGTAATTAAATAACCGGTAAGCTATTTATCCTTTTTTTTCTAATAAAGATAGGCTAATATTAGCGGTTAAATATAGCGGCTTTTATTAAACAAGTAGTAGCTAGAAGAAATCGCCTATAAGTAAGACGCTTATATTATTAAAAAACTTAAGGCTATATTATAAAAAGGCCTATCGCAAGCAAGAATCAATTCGCCTAAGCTATTTAAGTCCTAGTATACTCTTCTTATTAATAATTAAGTATTTAATATACTATAGGCAAGACTAAAGGGCAATTATATTAGCTAGGCGAAGGTTAGTAAAAGCATTGCCTACTAAGAGATATAATAATAAATATATAGTGCTACCTTATATCTAATTACTCGCAACGCCTATTAGCGCTATGCAGTAAATAGGGCTAAGATTTAGTAGGGTAGCCGCTTAAAGGTAGGAGGAAAGTACCTTAATAAGGAAGGACTTACCCGTGCTATTACTACTATTAATATAGAGAAGAATTTAAATAAGATTTTATACTTAGAAGTAACCTATAAAGATATTATATATTAATTACTACTACGGGTTAAGTTAATTATGCCACTAAGGGCTAAAAACCTCTATATTATTAGCTATAAGGTTACTAGTAATAAGGTCCTTCTAATAACTAACCCTAAATTCTAGATAAATACTTATATACTATATCTAATTATAATTAATATCAATATCGCGACGGCTAAGTAAGTTAATATTATCCTAAGTAAGGGGGTTATTAGGTAGGAGAGCAGTGAGATAGATCTAATCTTTATTATTAAACTCCTACTTAATAGGAAGAGTCTTATACTAATCCTCTTTAGGCTATAATTAAGCCTCTTTTAGCCGGCCATAATGGTTATTATTATAACTATAGTGCTACTAGTAATAAGAGAAGGCCTAGGCATAAGAATTAAAATAATAGCCATTAAATATAAAAAGCTTATTATACCGATAATATAGGTGGTTTAATATCAGCTTTACGCGGCAATACTCTAGCTACTATTAGCCTTCTAGATTAGCCTAATAGCAAGGAAAATAAACTAATATACGCGGCCTATTATTAATATTACCTAGCTGCTATTACTTCTACTTAGAAGGGTCCCTAGAGTAGAAATTCTAATATTTAAGAAAGGAAATATAGGTCAAGTCCTCTAAGGGTTTAAGGCATTAATAATACTTTTTATAGATATTAGGCGCCTTATTAACCTTATCGGCGTCAATCTATAAAGAGCGGGAATACATATTAGGATTATAATAATCAATATATAAGCAGGTTTATAAGCCCTCTTATAATAGCAAACTAAGAAATAAGTAATTAACCTCTTACTTTAAGTAATCTTACTTAGTAATTAAGTAATTTAAGAGCTTTAATATAAAGGAAATTAGTAGGTTATAGTCTTTAACCCGGGGCATTAAAGCCTTCTTAATCTAGGCAAAAGACTTACTCTTTTTCTTTAACTTAGAGTAATATTTAGCTATATAATTAATTACCTATTATAGGCTTATATAGGGTAAGATATCTATATTAGCTAGCCATATAACGGCAAGTAAGTAGTTATAGTAATTTATTTAGTTATTATTTCGCTTGCCTCTAAAGCTCTAGTGCTTAAAATAAAAAACCTTTTCAAGAGAGGCTAGCAGGCGCTGCGCATAAGGAAATCTAAAGCGGCACTCTACCTACTTAGTATACTTACTAAGCTATATATAATAATTATTATAATAATAGCGCTATACGCGGTTTATTACTATTAATAAGAACTAGATAATAAGGGGATATTCTAATAGATTACTAATTAAGGGATTCCTTTCCCTAGGTACCTATACCCTCTAAGGCTCTAGGTTAATAATAAATATATAATATCCCTAGATTTAGGCAAATTACTCCTAGGACTAGCTATTATTAGGATCTAAGTCTAGGTAGCCACTTAGCTAATATAAGCTATAATAATAATTAAAACCCCTACCTTACTACTTATAGTGACCCTAAAAGTCTATTAAGTTAAACTTCTACCTTAAGATAATAATCCTAAAGAGTATATATCTCTTATAGAAGTAATAAGCAATAATATAGGTATTATCTCGCAGTAGTTACCGGGATAGAGCCATTCGCGCTACCTTAGGAGCTACTTTCTACTCCTAGAATCAAGGCATATAATAATATAGGGACTCCTAGTAATAATTAGCCGCACTTACTATAATAAAAAGGCCAGGCTTGCCTAGATTATAGGCATATGCCTCTAATTCCTTCCTTTACTTATACCAATATGGACGGGTGCCCCTGATTACGGCCGCTTGGCGCGTGATCGACTGGATCAGGGCCTGAGCCTCTGGCTCGTCAGGCTTAGCCATCGCTTCCTCTATGTCAGCGCGCGTAAGGGGTTGACGGCGGCGGCCTTCGTGTTGCTTGACCGAGTAGTTGCTCCGCTTCCTGACCTGCGCACGTAATAGCGTGTTGAGAGCGACAAAAGGCCACGTCTTATGCCGGGCAAAACGTCCGTCTTGCCATCTCATCGCATAGGCAAGGTAGTCCTAGTACGTGACGCTTTATAGGCAAGGCTCCACGAAGTCGGCCTTACCATCAGGGTAGAGGGTAGGGAACGCGAGCGTCAATAGCAGCTAGGAATGATTAAATTCATTAATAGGAGTCCTATAAATAGAAAGTAGTGGCATCTAGTATTAAGCCTGCGCATTAGGCGGTATATACTTAAGATTAGCTATACGCTTAGGGTTAGGGGTATTATAAAGTAATCGGGACTATAAGGCATTTAATTCGGTATCTATAACCTATAAATCAGAGATCGCCGATATATTTACATCTACTAGGTCCTCTTTTATATCCTCCTTAATAAGACCTTATGGGGCCTCGCCGTTAGGTATATTAGCCACTTAGCTAGCAACAAAAGTAATTATATTGCTATTAAGAGAAAGCCATTATAAGCAATCCTACCTCACAATAATATCGCAATAGCCCAGGTAGTAGCGCTATAGGTAATACAGCTAGGTCAATAGGTATAAGCAGTGTACCCAGAAATCACAAATAAACTATTATTAAAAGTAAGGGTTGCCCTCTATATTAAGAGGCCGCAAGAGCACGATATCTAGCTCTTTAGGTAAGACCAGGAGCTCTTTAAATAGCCTACCAATATTGCAAAGAAAGTAAATAATATAGCCGCGGTATTTATACTAAGAGCCATATACCTATAGGACCTTTATATATATATAAACCCTAGTAATCAGTATCTCCTTAACTATTATTAGGCTAAGTAAATTACTAGGGACTTCCCTAAAGTTAAGGTTATTTATAGAGCTAAAAAAGTAAGGCTTATTAGCGGTTCTCTCCTTATCTCGATTAATATAGCGGCTATAGACTCCTAAGCTATTTTTCTTTATATTAAATTAATACTCCTGGCAGTGAATATAATTATATATCTTATTGTTATTTAGGGTAATATAAAACTCCCGCATAAGCGCCTAATCCTCCTTACTAAGGGCAGGTAAATTAAGGTCTCTTATAAAAGGTAGATTAACTATATAATTAAACTATTGTTCTTAAAGCTATGGCCATGGCCGTCGGTTCATGATGCCTTGACGTATATAGCGGCCGCGGCGATAACCCTATAGTAATAATAAAGTAGTAATAGGGAATAATTCCTATAGCATAGGCGTGCCTAGTATAATAAGAGCCATTATAGCCGTATTACTAGGAATTAGCGTACCTAGAACTACTCTTAGCGGGCTTAAGGTAGGCGGGATAGAGAGGAGAGCTCCTTCTGCTATGCTTAGGGTAGATAGGCCTAATAGAGGTCTAGGCAGTCCCTAGAGGACAGGTGCTAAACTACGGAATATAGTAGGCATTGCAAGGGGTTATAAGCTATTAATAGACATAAGCGCTTAGGCGTTTCGCCATAGAGGCATTAATTAAGCCTAAGAATTAGTCCTCTTCGTTGTTCTACGCGGCGATAGCCTTAAGGCGATATTCCGCATAGCGGCAATGGCGGCTCGGGATTTAGCTACTCGCTCCTTTTAGTATACCCTATAGCTACTATACTATCTTATAAGCCTCGTAGGGTCCTTAACGCTTTGAAACTCGACCTTAGGCAGGTCTTACTTATAAGTATAATAGTTCTAAACCGCCCGGGGTATATTATCCTCTATCTAACTATATATATTACCCGCCTCTTATCTACGCAGACGACTAGATAGGCACCGCTTTAATAGCGAAGGTTTACTTAGATATCTAGTACCATAGTAGATCTTAATATAAGAGGTTATCTATAAGGTATTTTAATTAGGTTTAAATAATTAAAAAAGAAGGGGATACTTTACTACTTGACTAGAGGCAAGTAATATATAAGCCGAGATATTATTAATAACCTCGCAAGGTTTAATAAATAATAGTTTTAATAGTAAAGGGAAAGTAAATACTATATTAATACTTTAGCTAGAATTGCGCTTAGAGGCTAGAGTTAATTAAAGGATAACCTTAAAGCTCCTAGAGAGCTTACTAAAAGTATTACCTAGTTAATAATTATAGGCTTTCTTATATAATAGCGTCATTAGCGTTAATAACTAACTAATTCAAGCACGAGTTAAGCATAGACTATGCCAATTAGCTAATCAGAAAAGGTTTTATGCTCTTTTTTTCTAACTAAGTAAAACGCCCTTCGGGCTAAATGAATATCCGACGCCTAAGCCTGTATATACGTGAGGAAGAAGTAGTAAACGGCATAGGAGAAACCTCCCAATACTGCCATTGTAGTCATATAAGATAGCGTAACTGTAAAGCAAGCGAATTATGTTTAATTAGTCTTTTGCTTGCGGCAGACATTGACATTCCTTCACCTTGTCACTTTGTCGTTGGTGTGGCGCTTGGCCAATCAAGCAGCTCTAGCACTCGACCAATCAAATCCATGCTGATCGCCTATGGCGGGTATTTAAGTCCCAAGTTCCCCCTGAACATGCCGTGGAGCCAATTCAGACTTCAACCAGCACAAATGGCAGGACAAGGCATGTTACACTGCGTCTCCGTCAGGTGCCGAATCTGTCGGTTCCTCTTTCAGCCGGGAGACAAAGTCATCGCCGGTAAGCTTGCCCACGATTGCGCAGTAGTCTACAGACTGACCTGACGTGTAGACCTGGATGGCCGCTTATTCGGTGAATTCCCCTTTGGCTCAGGCCACACGGACAAGGACCTCGGGGTCCTCCTCCGACCCTGCAAACCCAGCTGTAGCTGGTGTGGACAGCATGACAGTGGTCGGGTTCTCGGCTATCACGCCGGTTGTCTTGCACTCTGTTCGCTACCCTCTGGCGCCTTTTTGCACGCGACGGAATACTCGTTTGAACCGGATGCTTCCGAGGAAGAGAGGCGCCATAGATGGACTATTGCTCTCCTTGCTGACAGAATGAGCAAGATGCACTTGCCTGTACCAACGGAGCTTCGCTTTCTTATAGCACAGCACCTTGTTCCCGAATGTGCGACTGCTGCGGCTCAGCAGGCGTGGCATGACCGCTGCAGTCGGGACAGCGACGTCGATCTATCTTTGGACATCTGGGCCGAGTATGCCTACATAGACGGTATCCGGTATATTTCGTATATATCGAACCAAGCTGTTGAGACATGTACAGCCCGCCAGATTCAGGTTGCCGGAGGGCGTCCTGCCACGGCCCTGTACGTCTTGGAGGATCACCTGGGCATCAGAGAGTTGGTCTTTGGTGTGGAAACGGAGCATAGGCCAACCACACGTTCTAAAAGCGGCCTCTGGTGGCGGACTGTCCCTCTCACTTCAGGGAGACTGAAGATAAAATCTGACGTGAGCCCTTCATCACGAAGTTATGATTTTGCGACTATATTCATTAACATGTCCGGTAGGGTCTGAAGCTTCGCCATGTTCTTTCGACACCAGCTGTATCCAACAAGTTATGGCGTCTGCCAATGACTCTACCCGAGTTACGAGACCTTCGTTTCTTGACGGTTTCCCCCGATAATGCCCTAAAAATAAATATGTTTCGGATGGTTCCTCTGACCCTCAATGATCCTGATGTAATAGGATACTCTGTATGCTGGGGAAAGACACTAATGACGCTACACGCACACAGGGTTGGTGAGGATCTCTCATTCTACAAAGACTTTTCGGCAGCGTATCCCCGTGCTGCCTGGATACACATACCAATGAGCTCTGGGGAACGCATCTCGGAGATCTGGGGTCGACGAGGTAAGATTCACGACCATATGGGTCTATTGGTAAGATTCGGCCGTCTATTTTACCACGCGTAGTCTCGCTGACATCTGGAAAGTTGAGGACAAACAAAGCAAGACAGACTGCCATCGGTCTTCCCATATCACCCCGTCTGCTGTTGCAAAATGGGCGTATCCACCCAGCTTGGACGCAGTTATGTGCCCTTCCAGAAACACCGAGTCGCCTCTTCTTCAGTCTCTCACGTCTGGGTGTCCACCTGCTGAGTACCAAAGAGATGAGAAATCCGAATGCTACCTTGTCAATGCCTACACCCATGTCTTGTCCGAAAACACTCGGGATTCTCGACTACTTCTACTCTGCTGCATCTCTCGAGGAGGTAGTAGAGGTCACGCCATGCCAGGTCAAGTTGGCGACCCATTCACTTATTAGCGGACTAATTTTCCAGTATGCGAATGGGGAGCGGGCATGTGTCGGTGACATCAGACTGGATTCTCTTGGTGAAACTCTTCTGGTGCAACCTGAGAGCAGACTTCATCTCGCCTTCAAAATGGACCGCTCTGTCGGGCCACATGCAATCAAGTTCTGCCTGGATAGTAGTCTCGACGAAGGGTCTTCTGAATGGCTATCTTTACCTTTGATGGGCGTGCTTGAGTGGTGGTTTGCTTATGGGCATTGCAAGGTATACCACCAAGGTAGAGAAAGCCCGTCATTGTTTAACTAGGTAACTGGTGGCCTAACTAAAACTATAACGCTACACGGTGTTTGCGGTTTCGTCTAGGCCGGGGTGAGAGTTGACAAGAGCGGAATGCTGAGGTCTTTAGCTTCGCTTCTGACTTCCCTTCCCTATTGAGTGCGAGATCAGCGAACATGCCTGTCGGTAGTTGGGCGTGACAGCTGAGTTTCGGTACGGGAGTATCAAGCATGCCCTCATTTGTCCAAGCTCGAGCTGTAAGCACTTTATTATCGAACAAGCAATTATACGATAAAGGGGATAGATGGAAGTTCACTACTTCACATAAAAAATGGGAATCATATGACTACACAGAAACAACCTTGACTTGACAGCCTCTCACTGCTCAGACGAGGTTTAGGGCGGGATTGCCTCGTCGTCACGTTTCTAGCAAGATCGGGGGCAGTCTCAGAAGTCGGGCGGTAACCCATCAGATGCCGCCCCAGATGAGATGAGCTGTTTGTGCTATGCCCGACCTCGAGTGCATGATCCGAGCTAGACAGCACTAACAGACGATATTAAAAAAAAGATCTGCGCTATTTCGAGTCATGGTTACTTGATTCCTTAAGCTACCGCAAGGTCCTTTTGTTTTAAGCCCAGCTCGGAACGTCAGGAGCGCTTGGCGAGCTGAGTACACGACATGGAGGCTTGGCCTGCCAACTAGCCACATTGGCGATGCTCTCCCTAGGTACCTCCAATAAAGGTATTACTATATTTCAATCCCCTCTCTAGCGGGAGAGGGGTTAAGCTTATCAAGGTAGGTGCATTTATTATAGGCCCCCGGGTAAAAGTGCATCACTGCAGATGCCCCGGTGCCTGAGCCAATTATGCCTGTGGGCCTTCCTCCAAAAGTTCCTCAGCGACCAACAGCATATTATAATCCATGCATCGGGTTGCCGCTTCTCTCTCTACTCTCCACTCTCTCCGACCTCGTATTCTTAACTCTTTAACCCCTGCCAATTCAACAGAACGGAACATCTGGAGTATTGATAAGACGGCGAAATGTATGTTTCTGAGATCTTGGATCCAGCGAAACTAGGATAACTTGTCCTCATCACTATCCCTTCCTCGATCTCTCTCATACAAAATGCCCGTGGATGCAGCTGAGAAGCCAGGAACCCTTCCTCACGGTGGCAACTGGGCAGTTGTAAGCGAAATGCATAAATGAAAAATCCCAAGCACCTTCCAGTCAAGGCAGTCGGCTAGAAATTTGACGCACCCAACCAACAACAACATGCCCCAAAGTCGGACCATGCTGGACGAAAAGACTACTAGGTCAGCCTTGGATGAATCACATGCTGGTTTCCGAGTCTGAAGCTTCATACGACATTGTGAGAGTGCCTCAAGGGAGCCCGGCCCCCGCAAGTTCCCCACGTACAGCGCCCGTAGACCGCATCAGTTGAACCCGAGGAGGAAGCTGAATGCGGCAGGAGATTAGCAGAGGATGAAATCCAGAGAACCAACAACATGCCTCAAGGCGGCGATTGGTCAGAAGTGAACTGCCAACAGCATGGCTAGCCAGGCAATGCAGCAATCGGGCCGTCGGCGCCCTGCAATGCTATACGCATCCTACATGGGATACGAGTTGTGAACGGGACGAATGCATTGCTACCAACAGATAAGCCGTCGTCTCAACTATATAAAGAAGATGAAATGTCGCTGTGTCTTCCCTCCATCCTACACCTTCATCACCACCAATACAACCAGACCCCAACAACAACAACAACAACAACAACAAGCCACCATGCAGTTCTCTACCCTCTTTACCGCTGCTACCCTCCTCATCACCGCCGTGACCGGTGCGGCCGTCCAGCAGCGCGACGACGCCGTCGTCTCGGAGGAGGCCACCCACGAGCTCCTCCGCGCCTACAAGGACTACCAAGAGACTGGCCTCCAGAAACGTGCCTGCAAGTGGGGCAACTGCTCCAACTGCTACGAAAAGTACTCGTTCTGCCACCAGAACAACCCCATCAGCACCATCAACTGGTAAGTTCTTGGGCTTGGTTGACATGGAACATTTGCTGATGCTAATGCCCCTTTCAGCCTGATCACTTGCAGCAAGTGCCCCGGCAAATGTTAAGCTGACCATGGGCAACTCCCTGCCGGTCAATTGCGGTCTCATTTGTTGAAGTCGACGCAGGGAGAACAAAGAGTTGGTTGTTAGTCACGCAAGGAGCATATCTGAGTAGGAGACCAAAATATTTTATTAGGGCGAGTCAATACGAGATCTGCGTCTGATTTGTGGTGCCTATTGGCATATCTCCTGCTACCTCTAGCCCATGTTGCCATCGTTCATGACCTGCAAGAGCCAAACGCCGCGGTGTCAATATTTTTCTCAAATCTCAGAACGCATCCGGAACCACGTATGAGCCCAGACCTCGCGTGCACTGGGTCGCTGGCTGGGCTCGTAGACGAAGATCTTATGTCGCTGAAGCCAATAGGCTCCTATAGTAGGCACCAGCCTAGTTATGCTCGCCTCCCTGCATATGCTGTTGACGAATTATCTTCATCCCCTAATTATAATAAAATGTTACGCCAAAAGTCTGACAACACCCCACAGTGTGAGGGGTTAATGTCACTGAGAAGTGGAGGATTTCCAGTGAGCCGGACGCCCGCCATGTTGTAATTCCCTCCAAGACGTATGACAGCGTCAAGCCCTATCTCCTGAGGCCGCCATCGGTAGCGCTGGAATACCTACCCGATATTACTGGATTTCACGTACCACCCGGGCCAGCCGCCGCCTCATCCCGTATTACTGATGCCAACCGCGAGATTCTACGTTGGCTGTCCGCTGTATATCGTATCGAGAGGGAGTGGTTGCCTCAGAATGATGACGAGCGTGATATGAAGGCTATCAGTGCTGCCGCCAAGGCCTTCTTCTTTCGCAGTCGCCTTCTCGAATTACTGGGTTACATGGACCAGGCTCTGAGAACAACAGGAACTGGGGCTCCAAATATGTCCCGGTGAGAGATGTTGCCATTGTTCTAACACAGGCCATCGAGGACACCATGATGATTCTCTGGGCTTCACACAAACAACATCCAGTCCGGCTTCATGAGTCTTGGGAAAAGGCCTTTTTAGCCTACTGGTCATTCAACTGTTCCATGGGCCTAGAGTTTTACAAGAGCCGTTTGCAGATGTCACTGAGGAGATCAGTGGACAGCCATGGCATTCCTGACGGGCCTTGGAAGGCTGACACTTCTGACATCGAAGCTGTGCTCAGTTTGTGGCTCTGGTCGATGGAGGAGCCAACCAAGGCTTACGACGAGGAAGACCCAGACATCAAGACAGTCGAGCCACGCATAAACCGAATTCTCTCGGTCCATTCAGACACCGCCCATACAGACGCCGCGGACCGTGATGATGACATTCATGAAGCCATGCAGTTGAGCTTGTGGCACAAGAGAGTCAACAACGGATTGCAAGCCTATAAATTGAGAAACTATCACTTGGCTGAGTTAGCCAAATCTCAACATGCCGTATGGTGGCGAGAAGGAGACGAGTTCGTCACCAACAGCAATGGTCCCCCAGTGGTTTCAAATGACCGGCAGCGGTTCTTTGGGTGGAGCAACATGAAGAAAGCTCTAATGAAAGGGCTGTCTGTTTTTCATGAGATGATGCCCTCCAACAGCCCCCTCCTCCTGAACTATGCCCAAGAGCTCTACAGCACTTTCTTAACGGCCATTACGCAAGCTGTAGAAGACCTCGGTGGGAATTCACAAGCGACGCGATATGGGGAGTTTATCGGTGCCAGCAACGAGACAGTTGACGAGATCCAAGCTGCTCTTGTCACAAGGGGTTTGTGCGACGCCGACGAAGCATTCGCATGCACCATCCCGACATCGAGGACCCAAGGATTGCTGCAACCTCCTGAAGAGGCCATTGCAATGGTTGGGAAACTAGCTGATAACCACCTCAAACAGAAAAGATGGAACAAGTACGCCGGGCTTGCCAACTGGCGCATCCGGCTACTGCGTGATAACGTGTCGTAGCGTAGCCATGAGCAAGACCCGACCGAGGCAAAGGAGGCTACGAAGAAGCTGAGGGCACTCGTCATCGACAACTGTAAAGGCTTTCTTCAAGCCCTGGAAGGGGATGACGAAGCTTCAATCGCCGGTTATCGAGGTATTGTCCATCTGCTTGATCGCTACAGCAAGGACGAGACCATCAAAAACATTCCCTACGCCGAGAGCGATCAGGGGACTGGATCAGGTGGAGGGTCTGGTGCACAGGTAAAAAGTCTAGCAGATATAATTGTGTACTGCGGAGAAGCTGCCAGGTCCCGGCTGGAGCAAAAGTATCCACTGAGCGCAGGAAGTGAAGACGAGAGGCTCCTGAGCCGTTTACGGGAGCATGGGATGTGGAAAGACTAAGGCGGTTTGTTGCAGCACCGTTTTTGGAATTAGGTGTGACGAGTAACAGGCTTCTAGCCTCCCAGTTTTAGACTGCCACGGGGTGGTTGTTAGGCCTTGTTTTAGTTCATGTTTGGCCATGTCTTTGTATTCACTATGAGTCTCGACGTAGTATTCTGGCCACAGTACCGACAACCTCGTGCTCTAGAGAAAGACACTTCCCGTAAATTTCATCAGACCCGAGGCGCGTGCTCTGGTGTTGTTCTCTTGGAGATACTCGCGACTCAAAATCACATGAAGAGCATTTACCAGCAACCCTTCCACTTGCCCTGGTTGCACTGCTGAGCTAAGACTCAGTTAGCAAACCTGTAACAATTCGTCAAGGATAGGAGAGAAAGACTTACGGCAAATGGCAAAGCAGCTGCCACAGCGGCACCCAACAGCACATCCCGTGTTGCAAACGGCGATGCAAAGGCTGAAACCCTTGGGATCTTTGCAAGCGCGAGCCTGAAGGGTAGACTCATCGCGGGCCTCAACAGCGGTGCTGCCCTCGGTGTAAGAGACACCGGCGTTCCAGGCGGCCTGGATGACGGGGTCGGTGGTGTCGACGACGCCCTCAAATTCGGAGAGGCTAGCTTCCTCGGCCGCGGGGGCGGCGAAGGCGAGGGTGAGGAAAGTAGGTGACCTTCATTTTGGTGGATGGTTGGTTGTTTGGGGGTTTGTTTGGTTGTTGATGCTGTGTTGATTCTGTGTTGATGTTGATGTTGTGCTGGTGCTGGTGATGAGGGATGAAAAGACAACAGAGATCGTGGCAACTCACCACCTTCTTATACTTTTCTCTTCCTTCGAGGTGGGCGTTTCTCATTCTCTCACTAGACTTAGAAGCTCATGATGTCCATCTACGCGATCCTCATGTTCGGCGGGTTTGATCCGAATAGCTTCCAGTCAAGCTGGGGTTTCTTGCTGGGGTTTCGGACTTTGCTACTGGGTCTCGACCTCTGGAGTCAACTGTGCCACAAGTCTGCCTTCTAGAATGAAATAAATCCACTAATTATAATGAAGTTCATCATCCCATAGAACTGTAAGGTTCACTATCACTGACCGAACGTTTATGTCGCTTCGTCGGCGTTTAGGTGTTCAAAGGGCGACAGTCCGAAGCGCTCCTTCGACGTCTGCAACTTTTTGCCGTAGGACTTACATCTCCGGCTTAATAGCTTTCAGCTCATAGGACCGCTTAACCAGTCGGCAAGGGCCCGTAAGTCTGCGCCGCATCCGATACGTCGCTTCGTATAACATGCAAACTAATTCTCGGCTAGCCTTTTTTTCAATGGTTTTTATGCTTTATAGACAGGCCTCCCTGTCCTGTCGTAGCATTTCAAAAGTCCCCGTCGAACCAACAGGCAGTTTACTATGGGTTCTAGAACTCGATGGCATCGTCAAGTCAGCTGACTCGAGCCAAGACCAGTCCCACGCTCACATCTCCGAGCCCCTTGTAGGCTCATGTTAAGCGCGCAGATGGAACTATTTGGGGATCTAAGCGATCCTTCGGCCCCCCGCAGCCGAGATTAACTGGGATCTGGGGCGCGTGTGGACCATCACCCCAGGATGCGGGCGAGCAAGACTTCACAGGGGTCAGAGTTTGTACAAGCTTAACGAGGATGCTCGGTGCTCAGAGACTTCTTCAGCAATCTGCCCTATGACTAGGAGTTGTTGTCGTCCCCCACAAAGACATGTCGCCAAAGTGAAGTATACTTCAGGTCGCAGGTCGTCCCTATCTTGTTAAAGAACCTGCTCCCGGGCGGAGAGTCACACAAGCTAGGTACTGGGTCTCGATGATTACTGGTTCCGTCTGATGCGATGGGGACAAGACTGTTGTACTGCCTCGGCCGTGTATCCGGAGAGAGCTTGGTCGGGCGTACAGGGCAGAGTCGTATGATATGATGGTCATGATATGCTGGACAGTCGTCTTAGAGCCAACACTCACACTTGCACAAAGGTTGGGGACTAGGTTCCTTAGTTGCCGGCCCGGCCCGCTAGTCTTCAAAAAGCTTGGCCATACCGTTTCCACTTATACTGTAATGGGTAATTACATTATTACTATTTCCTAGAATGTCACTCCTTTACCACTACTCTAATTCATCTCCTCGATGTAGTTAGCCAACCCACCACTTCCCTTGTCAGCACGAACAACGTGATACCCTGTCAGTTGACTCCCTTGGCTGTATCCGCCTTAGCTGGATTCAACCTGCATCATGCCTGACCCACTCGCCTCGACTAAGTCGGCATCGCCAGTTGCCAGACAGCAATCGAAGAGGATCTGCAAATCGTTCATTGAGCTCGGTCCGAGTCTGGCAACGTCAGACCAGGGAGTTTGAAACGGAGGACCTGCAAAACCACACGACCACGAGGCATGGCCGGGACTGAAGGATTTAGGTTCCACAAGGCGGCGGGTAACGTTGTAGAGGCACGACGAACCCACTCAACGCCAATAGTAGATGAACAAGTCAAATAGCAGCATTTGCGTAAAGACATGTCTTAGCGAGCTGATAACAAACTTCAGTAATGGGTTAGTCCATCCTGGAAAGTAACCTCTTTCCATCGAGGTCTTGAGAGAGAGAGAGAGGGGGGGGGGGGGGGGAGGGGGGGAAAATTTCACCATTTTGTAATAAAGAGACAAACCTTCCTCATTCTCATTCTTCCTCATCAAAACGTCCCTCCAATCTAACATCCTCATGGCTGATTCTATCCCATCACCAAAGGTTTGCAGGAATTGCAAGAAGATGAAACCGGCAGATCAATTCATTTCGAAGACCAAGCCCTCCATAACATGTGGAAGACTTACGGCTAATTGTCTCGACTGCAGGAATCGGCAAGCCTCACTCGCCTCTAAGCGTACTGCGGAGCAAGCTGAGTTATCCCCAATACGTCGAGAAGGACTGCCATTGATAGACTTGCAACTATGCACACCAATTCACCCACAAGGGTCTATTTTGCTGGGGACACCAAGTGCGACGTCAACAGGAGCAGGCGCGCCGGTGACTCCCCGACCAGGCTCCTTGATTGCTTCTCAAGAAGGCGCACGACTTGGAACGCCGATCGAATCTCCGATGTCGAGCCCTTCTATTTGGCCAAGACCAGCCCGGGAAAGACACTCCCGCCCACCTGTGCAGCTGCAGCAGTCAGCTATTGAACTCCCGGGCATGGAACCTCGAGATTTCGAGCTCCCAGATCCTAATTGGACGCGTGATCTGTCGCATTACCCGTTGTCTGATAGAGATAAGGAGCTATTGGAGAAGTTCTGGACGGAGCTGGAAAACGACCGGATGGAAAACTGCGTCCGCTGTCAGGAGACATGGTTCGACATGGGCTTGAAAGACGACGTTTGCAAGCGTTGTAGGCTAAGGACAAGAACAAAAGGAAGGGTGAACCTCTGGTTTTTTTTTTCTTCAGCCGAAAGTCAATTGGATTTTGGCTCAGTCCCCGCATTCCTCCCCCAGTTGACAAGAATAGAAGAGATGCTGATCGCTCGAGTTCATGTGTTTGTGAACGTCATGCAGATCCGGGGCCAGCAATACAAGTATCGTGGCCATATCGTGCACTTTCTCCGCGATGTTGGCAAATTATATCGCCAACTTCCTCTTCTACCTTCTGAATTAGATGTTATCCTGCTACGCCCTCCGAATGCAAGCGAACATGCCCACCTTGACCGCCAATTCAGACGCCAGTTCCGCGTACGCCGTCGCTGTCTCCAGGCGTGGCTGGATTTCCTGCGTCATAGCCATGCGGGCTACCGAGATATTGCTGTCTGCCAGAAGCGGATGACGGTGCTGCCTGAAGATGACGATGTACTTGATCAGGTTGCTGCTGTGGACGTGACTGATCCTCTTCCAGCTGATTTAGGTGCCACGGAGAATGACGACGTTGAGCCGGATGAGGTTGACCAGTCTGCAGTGCCAGATCTGCTACCAGAGGACACAGAGATGGAAGCATTGCATTCGCGCATTCTTGGCGAAGAGCGCGATGAACTGGTTCCTGTACGACAGCCGACACAATATCAGCTTGAAATGCCAGATATCCGGAGGACGCCTGTAAACGAGTTCAACCGATCGCAAGCACTTCTCTCCCTGGCCTTTCCAACGCTATTTCCTCGTGGTCAAGCCGATTTTGTTGAGCCGAGGCTACGGCCTATTAAGTATGCAGACTACATACAGCATGCCCCTGAATCGGCAGATGCCCAGCAGCTGCTCAACTCAATCAACCGCCAGACAGCACATATTCGCGGGACACGCCCTTATTGGTACCGAAAGCGTCGAGAGCTTGAATCTTATGCCTACAACCTTGACTGTCCTGGTGCTTTTATTACATTCAGCCCGGCAGACTTGCACTGGAGGAGTCTCTACCAACATTTGCCCCCATTTGAACGGGCATCTCTCTACTACGAGAAACTACCTGATGGCAAGAATAGTTCCACGAGGCTAATACGCCTGAGGCTATACAAGTCCTAGCCGATTAGTAGGTGTTTTGATGAAGGTCCGCGACCAGGACCGGCGGAGGCAACAGCAACTTAATCAGCCCCTTTTCCATCCTCTTTTTTCTTAAAACCTTAACGATATCCAGAGTTAGCAACATTGGCAATACAGCATGAAATCTCATCCAAGGCAATCCTCTGCAACATAGAGATACATCCTTCGGACTTTATTACGCCCTCCCCACCTCCGGTGAGGGTGTCACCATATTTTAATCACGGCCGGCCGTGCCTGTACAGGTTCCCGTTTCATGAGGCCGTGAAGATCATGCCTACCCTGCGACAGTATGACTGTTTTGGTGTTGCTGCGGGTTTGAACATCAGGCAGCAATGGGTCAATGCATTTCCGCCAACGGTCCCTATTCAGAGTATCATCTTCTATCCGGATGAAATAGCCCTTTTCCTGTTTACCAATCCAAATCCAGGTTTGAGGGGCGAAGTTGGGCACAATTGATGCCTAAAGGCGGCTGACTGTTTTCCTCCAGTCTGCTCTATCCACCCATGTCGGGACCTCACACTTCCAAGGATTTAACTGCTCAAATCGCCAGACAAGTCAAATGGAGCCATCCAGAGACGACGATGGCACATCCGTCAGTGCCCTAGCCCTCAGCAAGGTCGGGCTGGGCCCTCGGCCGGGAACCAAGGCAGACAACTTTTGCACGCCGCATAACGAAGCCTTCTACTCAAAGTACGAATACTGTCCTCTGGACAGGAAGAGACCTAGTATACGTCTCCTCAAGGTTTTTCCCGAGGAAAAGACCCTCGCTCAGCACATGGTCGACCACCCTACCTGGAAAGCCAGTGGCCACGACCCAGCGCCTGTTGGCTTCTCATCAGGCAATGCCTTTTCATCGGGCAATACCTTTTCATCGGGTAATGCCTTTTCATCCCAAGACGTCTCAATCGGAGAGAAACTCCTTGCCTGCGACATGCTTGACGGGGTGCCGCTCTCCATGTGCACAGGGCAGTACCTGACTCTCTCGTACGCAGCAGGCGATCCCGGAAACACGGCGAGGATCCTAGTCGGGGGATACATCTTCAATGCCTTCGCGCAGCTCATCCACGCCCTCAAGTGTGCTGTTCGCTACTGGCATAGGGAGAATGGTTGTCGAGGCGGATACTTCTTGTTCTGGGTTGACCAAATCTGCATCAATCAGCCGGATGCTGCTGAGAGAGGCCATCAGGTCATGATGATGCGCGACATTTATTCCCGCTGCGCGACGACTCTTGTCTGCCTTTCGATCGCCGATGAAAAAAAAGCGGCTACGACGTACGTGGGTTTCGATCCGCAACCACGAGGGTTCGGGCAACCATTCGGTCCACCACAGGCCAAAAAAATGAACCCTGGGTTAGGGTGGCTCACGGAGGTGCCACATCAAGGTTCTACAAGACTTGTCGACGTGTTCTGGAATGATTGTTACAATGGAGGACCTAGGACCGAGACTCTGGCATCCTTCGTAGCCTTTCTGCGATCCCCCTGGTGGACACGGTCGTGGGTATACCAGGAGTTTGTCTGTTCGCCCAAAGTCCACTTTGTGTTTGGAGACGATGGCGCGCCTTGGGAGAAGATATCGGCATGTCTGACCCCAGACCCCGGGTCTTGGTGCGATGTGTGGAAAAGTCGCCTCACAAGCAAGGATCATCAGGATATCGTACGCGCCAAGGATGAACAATTTGATCAGCAACGCGTGCAGCAGAGTGCCCAGGAAGACGAGGAAGAGGTGGAAAAGGAAGTTGACTCTCTTATAAAGAAACTCACCGCCCCGGATGTGGAAAAATCGATACGCACCGTGGCGGCCATGATGAATGGCCGGTCCAAGCATGACAGTCAAGTAGGAGACTTGCGCGTTCTCCTCCGCCACGCGCGGAACTTTCAGGCCTCGGATACAAGAGACAAGATCTACGCATTCGTTGGGCTTGCGCGGGACGACTACGGCTTCAAGCCCAGCTATTCGCACGAGAACACGGCTGTAGACGTCCACTCGGACGCGGCACGAAGGATCGTCGAGATTGACCGAGATCTAAACTACGTTCTGGAGCAAGCATTTGTCGGCAGACGTGACCTGGGCTACTTTCTTCCGTCGTGGGTCCCAGACTGGAACTGCAGCGAGGACAGGGACATATTGTTGGAGCTCCAAAGCCACACCGACGGTGCCAGCGAATCGCCCAGGGCCTCTGACACTGCTAGCAGCTTAGCCATTGAGAAAAAGGTTCCCCATCTCCAAGAGATCGAGAACAAAGGTCTTAGTTTACGGGTAACGGGCAGACGTGTTGTAACACTCGCCCGAGGATCCCGCGAGATTTCTCCAAACTTGCAACAGTTCGAAACTGACTCGGGGCTGGTGGTTTACGCTCCCAGCACAGCGCGGCCGAAAGATGAGATATGGTCGCTTTCTGGATGCGAGTGGCTGGTGTTCTTGCGGGACGAGGGGAAGAATAAGTACTGCTTTGGCGGGTTTGTTGTTGTCCATGGGCTCGAGGAGAAGTCAACTTCCGAAGAGGCGGCGAGGGAAGTTTTTCTAATTTAAATCGAATACCCGTTGGCGAAGGCCCCACCAGCCAACTTTCGGGGCAGGCTCCGCGCCCCTCAGTTGGGCACAAAAGTCGCAGACACTAAGATGAGGCATTTTGTATGAGAAAAACCGCCTTTTTCGATGAATTGATTTATAACAGCGTCTATTCTAATCCCGATGACTTGAATGAGGTACATAAAGCCGGCCAAAATGCACATAGCGCCCTTGCGGTCTTCTGAGCCCGTCTCTTCGCCCAGCCCGGGCTGCTTCCTCGGTCACCTTAGCTGCCAATTTTGCTGTGACTTTGACCGGCTTCGTTGTTCAAGTTGGCCCTCATGACTCTCACGGTCTCGGATAAGGTCTTCCAACGCTGCCTAGGCTGTGAGAGCGGCGGCACTTGTGGTGGTGGTTGCCTCAGGCAAG
>NHTE02000052.1:0-161871 GCA_002168265.2 Fusarium euwallaceae
AACCCTAATATAGATGAAATTATTAATACTTATAAAATACTTTATTAACCTATCTTAAATTTTACCTTCACTTAATTAGCTAGCAAGTACTATTTAGACTTTATAGCTCATCCCTAGACAAGATAGTGCCAAGGACATGTGCCAACTTCTGCTCGTAATCTTGGACCTTGCCAAAGGATCGCCAAGCAACAAATCTATCCGAGCGAACCAAAACACATCCGTCCTCATCAACACCACGTTTCTTATGCCAATCCCGGTAAATATCGATCCATTCTTGTCCTGGACCGATCCCGTACACATTGATAGGGATTCCGGTCAATGACTTGACCTTCTCAGCTGCAGCTCTCCAGCCATTACCATGCACTCCCACAAACAAACAGAAGGATCCCTTCCCAGCGAGGTCGATCGTCGAGATCATCTTTTGGCGGGTTGGCGAGTCAATCCATACGTGGGGTAATCGACTCCCGGGATACGTGCTGATCTGGACCTCCACTACGGGATCACCTTCTAGGAGCGGCCTAGGACTCGGCTCATCCTCCAAGTACACAGCTGCGGAAGTGTACCACTGGTTGTAAGCAAGGCCAAGACTTTCGAATTCCTGCGTCTTCTCTTCCAAGGCATCATAGAGTCTCGCTCGTCGAGCCGATCCCTCGGGCGTCGCCTGTGACAACTCAGCGAGCTGCTTCATCCCCTCGTCGGTTGAAGAGGCTGCCATTCCAAGTACGTCCCAGATGTTTGTGTTTTTTCGAATCTGGTTATTGGAGTCGCGGACAAGGTTCGATCCCACAGGCTGTCGCTCTTTACTGTATGAGTCGAGTAGGCTGGGTCCAGCCAGACCCTTCGAAACGTAGGCCACTTTCCACGCGAGGTTGTAAGCGTCCTGTATACACGTATTGCTTCCTAATCCAAATGTAAGGGGATGTCTGTGGGCCGCATCACCAAGTATAAATACACCTCGGTCAGGTGTCGAGTACGATTCAGCCACGGTCTCGCGCACAGTCCAGGAGTCAAGCTGCAATATCTCGTCTCGACATCGATAGACTCGTCGCCAACAAGATGTCGGACCAGATCAATAAGCTCCTGGCTGTCAGCAGTTAAGCCCTCAAAAGGGTTGGTTCCGCCAGGACCAAACGCTATCATGACCCATTCGTTCCAGGGCCGAACAGCTCGCAAGTGGGCAACAACACCTGGGAAAATGGTGCGGTCAGGCTGCACGATCCAGTGCAGTCCAGCGTAACGCTCCTTGGATAGATGGGCTCCGAGGTCTGCACGAAGCAGAACGTTGCACGCCTTTGGCCCTCCCCCCTTGCTTAAGAATTTGATGTCGAATTGTCTTGCCGTCCAACTGCGAGCGCCGTCTTCTCCAAAGAGATACTTGGTTCGGACTTCAAAGGTTTGTTTCGTAATATCAGCGTGAAGAGTGCAGATATACCGTGGTCTACCAGCATCATCTATGATAGATTCAACGCCGACTACCTCAGTAGAGAAGCGGACTTTGAAGTTGTGATGAGAGGCGAAGCGAATGAGTAGCGGCTCAAGGTGGCGTTGAGTCAGATCAACGTATTCACAGGGAGTAGTATGATACTGTCGGATTGGACACTGAGGCACGAAAGGTTCATTTCAAAGCGAAGTGCCGCCAAAGTCGTCGACCACACACGGAAACGGGAATCGATCATCAGGGCACTGATTGAGGGGGTCCCCTATGATCTGGTAGTTGATGCCATCTCGGCGTTTGCCACATATCTGCCCCTAGCAGCTGGAACAGGCAAGCTTCTTGCGGTTCCGACACAGAGAGTTGGTGGTGGCCTTGGCTAACTTAATGATGCTTTGACTCTACCAGAAAGGGACATCGGCGGTGAGAAGATTGTTGTTAACTCGTGGGAATAGTGGCAAGCCCGAAGCATGTTGCATGTTCAGGTAAAATGTTCGACAGAGTTGATCTTCATCTAGATAACGTGCTCTCTTGGCATAGCCCGTGTCGGTAAATTAGGTTTCGGCTGCATTATTCCTCAATATTTGTCTGCTCGAATAGATATTGTATTTAATTCTATCAAGTCTGTATATAATTCCCCTAGCTGTTCCTGTCTCTCCCCTGAAAAGAATGTTGTTGTTAATTGTAATGCAGAAGAAGAAGAAGAGAGTGTCCAAAAGCCGCCTTAAATACCTGGTGCACTGTGGGGGTATTCCTGCCCAACACCACCCATTTACTACTGACCAATCTCTAGAACTCGCTCCCGTTCACCCGTTATGCTTGTTCCATTGGTTTTGTTCGCCTTCCTCTTCCGTCCATACTTCAAGGCCTCACAATTGAGGTGTGTGAGGTGTGTAAGGAGTTGAGCCGCGCGATGCCTATTTCCCAAAGGTCAGGTTAGAAACTTATTTCACTTATTTCATGGGAGAAGAAATATCAACATACCCAGCTAATAGAGCTTTGCGCCCTGAGCGTACTTCACAGACGAATGGCCGTCGATGTTGTAGCATTGCTTGGACTGGAAGTAATCTCCATTGCGAGAGTACGTGTCATAGATGAACGAGTTTTGAGAGCAACTAGGCTGAGAATAAAAGGCAATTCTCTGCCCGTTGCCCGGTCCGAATCCATTCTCCACGTAAGACTGGAATCGTTGGACGCCAGGGTTGCAGGCCGCATTGTGATCGACCGTGAGAACCTGTTCGTTGCCGGTGCAGTCACGACCACTGTAGATCTTGATCCCAACTGCAAGGCTGCCTTGAGTGAAGATGGCGGCGGTGGCGATAAGGAGCTGAGAGAAATGCATTTTCAAAGATGTTGATAGTACCAAGAATGTGTTCTTGAATGTAAGATTGTAGAAATGGTTGTAAGACTGTTGGGAACTGTTTGGCTGTGGTGAATGAAGGAAAACTTTGAACTGAGATATGAACGTTGGTTTATATATCTACAGTCGTGGCACTTTCATCTACATGCTTCTTGATATTCAATCCTCAAAGTGTATCCAGCCTTCAGAGCGTATTCAATCCTCGAAGCGTATTCGGCGTTCAGAGCGTATACAGCCTGCGGAGCGAATCCACATTTCAGTCCACATTTCAGTCCGTGTTTAGTCTGCAGAGCGTATTCAAGCTGCAGATCTCCGTGACGATCAATCCGATGATCACTATTCGAACAGAACGAAACAACTCCGTGGCTATGACAGACATGATGGTCTCACCTCTTTCAGAACCAGACGCTTGCGGCTATAGGAAAAAAAGCCAAACTAACATGAAAATTAATACTTCTTTTAGGGTCGGCACTGGTACCTGCGTTTAGGTATAACCGCGGGTCCGAATAAAAATGTTATTGCAACTGGTAGTATATGGTCAAGTTATCTGGTTTCTTAATTTTGCCATAACTACGCCCTTAACCCTCTCAATGATGTTCGAACCTATTCGTCCGCAGTGCAGTGGGGTAGCTGACCCCAGATTGTCTCACTTGATGCTTACAACACAACTCAGAGTCCCGCCTTTTACTTCACTTTGATGTTACAGTAACAGTGAAGATTACTCACAGTACAAAGCAATCTCACCGATGCGGCTATATCGGCAAGGAAAGTTAATGAATCGCTGATATTTTACGCCGAGTAACGCCGATGATGCCTGAGCGGCACGACAAGCAGATACGGTAGCAACACCAACGTACCACCACAGGCTCAAGCTCAGAGCTAAGTTCTGAGGATCTTTGCCACTCCGAAGGTGTACGAGGGAAGTTGGTACCGTGCCTTTCACCCTCAAGTCAACTTGGAATCATTAAATCGCCTTGCTCAGCCTAAACGCCTACAATGCTGTTGTAGAAGCAGACTGTATCTAACCTCTCCGTTATTCTCATCGTTCTATGTGTGGTAGTCTTTCTCCTCTGCGAAGGGCTGGAGGCGTCGGGCCTTTAATGCGTGAAGAGCATGCCGTCATAGTATAAGAGTATACGATAATAGTAAAGAGAAGTTAACTGATCGACCATGGTGTTCAAAGTTGATATATATGCTAAGATTTATATCTAAGCTACCTGAACTACTGTATATCTCCTCTATAACATAAACCTTTAACCTCTATAAGCTAAACCTTTCTACCTAACTAAAACTTTCCTCCTTTCCGCTAAGGGATAACTAATAATAAAGATCGCTTTTCTCGGCCGGCTATCCATGGGGAACCATGGGGGAGGGCCTGGCTTGTTTAAGTATAGATCGCGCATTAATACAGCTTAGTACCCTCCCATAACCCTTCCTTATAATAGCTACAAAGCACTCCATCCGCAATCTACAGGAATGACCGCACCTGTAATGCCCGCTGCCAAGTCAGAGGCAAGAAATGCAATAGCCCCTGCAACGTGGGATGGCTCAACGGGAGGCTGGCCTCCTAGCGGCATATGCAAGGAAACAAACCCCCTATGGTGATCAACAAGCAGAACGTCAGATAGAGGAATGCACAAGACGTACGATGATATACCATAGGCTTGGTGGTCAAATGAATCAGACGGCATTGATTGCTGTATGTTCGTCGCCATGCCTACGAGAGGTCAGTCTGGCCTGGATAAGTCTCTGCGTAAAAATTATGTACTCACTTCCAGGGCAAACAGCGTTGCATCTTATACCCTCCTCATGGAATCTCCAAGCCACGTTCTTCGTAACCCCAATCTGATGCGGGAGTCAACACAGGTCGTCATGGAATCATAACGGAAGCTACCATTGCATGCTTGCTCGCGGTATAAGCGACGCCGGCAGCACCACCGCTAGTCGAGGCTCTGCTACCGACATTGATAATGGAGCCGGTTCCATTCTGTCTCATGAATGGCAAAATCCCTCTTATCAACATGGTTGGCCCTGTTACGTTTATATCCAAGGTTCGACTCCAAACATCGTCTAGAACCGAGTCCGCGCTAGAGATGTTGGAAAGTCGGGTTAAGCCGAAGAATCATGTTCTGTATTGCTTCCTCTTCCCCTCACGCTTCTCTAACTGTTCATCTATATTAGGCTTAGCCTAGCCGAGGCTTCGCCGTTGTATAGCCGACCTTTGGCCGTCCTGCACACAGGGTGCTATTCGACAAGAGAAGCCATCCATGACCCCGGCCACATTGGCAAGAATGTCGACCTTGGAGTTGAATAACTTGGCACACTCGGCGACTGCATTCGTTATACTCTCCTTTGACGAGAGGTCACAGTTGAAAGACCGAAAACCCGGCGCGTCGAGACTGCAGGGCGAGCGGTCCAAGCCAATTACCTTGGCGCCGAGGGACAATAGCAGTCTTGTGGTAGCGAAGCCTACGCCGCTGCTAGAGCCAGTAACAATGGCAGTCTAGTGTACCCCAAACGTGCATGGTCAGTGAGCGGCCCAGGTGGTCTGGCAGGGTGGCGCCGTACTTTACCGGCGAGGTTCATGACTGATTTCTGTTGGCGCGTGAAATGCAAGCAAGGTCAGCGTGTATGTAGCTCGGTGCCTGTTTCAAGTGGCCGCCATGACCAAGAATCCATTATTATCCCCTGAGGGATTGCCGTTACGATGGGGTAGGACATGAACTGTTAGGCTGAATTTGTGTCGATCCTCACGACGTCGATCATACCAACGTCGACAGTAACGACCTGGTTGTATTAAAATGGAAAACCTGCGGTTAAGGATCGTCATGCGTCGATTCAGGCTAGTCGTGAAATCGGCGGGGCCACGCTCCTCGCTGTTATTCCTCATGTGTCGTTCAGGACGACGCAGGTTAGGGCGCACAATGCCAAGTCGCTCGGCACATAACTATGACGTTAGCGGGGGGGATGAACCGCCAAGATAGAAATGACCAAAGTATCTTATACACCTCGAGTAGCCCACCGTCCACCGGCAACCCAAGAAACCAATTAGACCAAACTCATCCAACACCAGCAGAACACTATGCCAGACCTTGCAAAGCTTAGCCCTGTCATCCTCGCATACTTGCGGCCGTTCCCAGGGCACTGTGATGATGTCAAGCGAGAGTTCGCGGCTCTGGCCAAATCTGTCTGGGAGAACGAAGACAAGACACGGTACGCTGAAAGAAGGCATTCGGTATTGAGAATGATGGAGCAGCTCTAATGAAGTTATGCAGTTGCTACTATTGGCTCTATCCTGAAGACAAGAAGGATGAGATGCGAGTCATTGAGATTTACAATGGACCGGAGGGCATGGAGATACACGCAACGGGAGACTTGACCTGTGAGGCTCCTTGGAAAATGCCCCGATCTCTAAGAGATTTCACATGAAGCTAATAGAAAATCTCCGGCAACAGTCGACACGTTCCAGAGATCCCACCAGTACGGCATTAGGGTTGACATGGAGGGCCTTCAGCGCCGTAAGCAAGGCCTTCCGGAAATTCCCCCCAAGCCAGGCGTTGAGATCCGCGGGCTCGATATCGACTACCTTCAGCCAGTTCAATCAATCCCGAGCTTCCTCGGCCCGCCTGAGCTGAACGAAGCCCAAGTAGTTCTCATCTCTATTATCACGATCAAGGAAGGGAAGCGTGCGCATGTGTCCGCTTCTCTCAACAAGTTAGCGCAGCATTCGAAGCAATCTCTGGGCCAAACTTTCTGGGTAAACGAGGATACGCAAGGCAGTAATAAGTTTTGGGTGATTCAGCGGTTTGCCAGCGATTCTGACCTGGACAAATTTGGCAATGATGGAACCGTCCGTGAGCTGCAAGCCGAGCTGTCGCAGTTGACTGAGAAGACTGAAATTGAAAAATGCCGCTGGGCCAACCAAGGCTTTTTCCAGAAGCTGTATGGCGCATGAGCTATATGTAGTTGATACCTACTCAGGGGATTAGGTAGTCAGCCCCCTGAGTATGCTTTGCTGTCCTCAATCATGGGCCTCGTGGGCCGTCTGAATCTGCCCCCTGTTATGGTGCCTTGAGCACTAAGCCCTCCCTTGCTCTCTAAAGTCTTACTCACAGCCTCCATCGTGATTTATCAGCGTCACTGTGTTAGCATTGGGATGTGATGCTATGATTTATTGGAAATGTATTCTTTGTTATAGTTGAACCCCGGCCCGAGATGGAATAACTGAGCCAGAGGACTGTTCACTGCTGCATCTTGGCGAGATTTTGTTCACGCGGCAGGGTAAACCATGCGCAGCGACTGACCTGCTTCGATGGTCCAGCGGAATAGTTCACTCATAGTAACTGTCAGTGCAGTTTGGGCAAGGGAAGCCCTTCAATACTACGGCACACTTCATTTTGCGATGTCGACATAGACGACTTGGGTTGGGGGTGGAGTCGTTACAGGGCATGTTTGCGGCTCTCAGCGTTCAGGGTCGATTCAAACGAGTGATTGCCGAGGTTAAGCGGGTTGAGACGTCTTCATCCGTTTAGTAGGGCATCTTGCCCGCATGTCCCCAAACTCTTAGTAACCCTGTCCGTGGCAACGACTCGGGGTAGTGTGATCGAGTCGTACAGAACGCCAACATAGATGGGAAACTATTTACTCGTGACATCGGTGGAAACGATCCACCAGATTTACAACACCACAACCCGACGTCAACAAGTTTTGAATGCGTGGAAGTTTATAGACAGTGGATGGGATGCTCGCAGATAATGTCCCATTATCTCAGATCCCAATCGCACCCAGAGCTACGCCAATCACGTCGCCCAACCTCTTGCGTCATCCCCTCAACAACAGTATACACTTCGGGCCTTTAAAAACATGACATTTTCGCAAAATACCTTTGTGACCATAGGTGCGGGGGGCATGGGCCTTGCCATCGCTCGCCGACTCGGATCGGGACAGAGGGTAGTGCTAGCTGATTTCTCGCAATCGAACTTGGACGTAGCTGCGAGAGCACTTATTGATGACGGCCACGACGTCCAGGCCCACCTTGTCGATGTTGCCAATTTCGACTCCGTCGTGGACCTTGCCAAGGTAGCTACCGCTACCGGCCGGCTTGCCGCTGTCGTCAATACAGCGGGCATTGCGGCCGCTCAGGGAACGGCCAGACGAGTGTACGAGGTAGATTTACTCGGTACAGCAAATGTCATTGACGCTTTCCTGGAGGTGATGCCCAGCGGGTCGTCGCTCACGTCTATCTCGAGCATTGCCAGCTACCTAATGCCGGAAGCGGTCTCACCGGGCCTCGAGCAGCATCTTGCTACGGCTCCAAGAGACCAGCTTCTCAACCACGCCGACATCGATATCCAAGGTTCCCCCAGGGTCGCCTATGCTGTATCAAAGCGGGCCAACATCGTCCGCGTGCAGTCTGCTGCTGTCCGGCAGGGGAAGGAGAAAGGAGTGAGGCTGAACACTGTCAGCCCGGGATTCATCGCTACACCCATGCTGCGCAAGGAGTTGGGGACGGACGCAGGGGGCGCCATCAAGGCCATGATTGTGGATTCACCTGTTCCTCGGGCTGGTACCGTGAGCGACGTTGCCAACGTTGTGGCGTTTCTGACTAGTGTGGAAGCTGCCTTCATAAATGGCGTGGACATCATTGTCGATGGTGGCCTTGTTTCTGGACAACGCTGGGGTCCCAGCAGCAGTTCCTAGTTGATTTAAAGTCGGAGATTCGGGAGACGTATTTGTATAGCTTTGCCTTGGCTGGAATGAGGCAGCTACATATGTAAAGAGAGCCATTAGTTTAGCTCAATGACCCTGAGGTTGATACTAAATGTAATTTTCATTAGAATCTTCTTGTCATGAGCTCACCTCATAATAGTTTTTATTAACAATAATAGTTTTTATTAACGCTGAATGTTAGACCTCTCCAGATAGATTGCTGACACGAGGCTTGACAGAGGCCCTTATGCTGCATTTTCCCTCGTTGCACACTGAGGCTGCTCTGAAACAGAGGCTATATTACGAACAGTGTGATGGCCCAGGTTCCCATCGTAGTAAACCGTAACCTGACTGGTTTATGTTGGCATTTGTGACGGAGCGTAGCGCACAGAGTTTGAACTGCGTATCACGTCTTCTTGGATAATATCTTTATGACTGCTCAACTTCTTGACTAACTCACTCTTCGGGTTAACGGATAGAAATATGCTAGATGCGAGGAATTTAACTTCTCACCTCAGTTATCTTGCAGTAGAAGTCCTCAATATCTCACAAGCTACGGCTTAAAGGCCTTCCGTGGCATTTACTCTCTCGCTCATTGCTACGACAGTATAGTTACCCTATGTCCTAATTGAGGTGCGTGTGGGGGGTCATGTGAGGGGCCACACTTGATGGAGGCTTTGGGGGGAGAAGTGGCGGTGTGGCGGATAGCTCGTTATGTACGACTCGGTCACGACAGCTGTTTCAGACACGGTCGTGCTCTTCGACGACATGTACTTATTGGCTCATTCTACCCGTCTATTCCTATTGTGTTGTAGTTACTTGCTGTCGACAAAAGCAGATCGGTTATTTACCCCGCAATGCTAGGATACCTGAACCGAGGCACACTCTCCCGTATGCCGGGTGGCTTCTGGGGCCAACAACACAAGGGCATCCGAGGTGCTTCTGATTACTCCCAAATTAGCCTGTGATGGAGGTACTGGCAGTTCAGAGTGTACGAATAGTTACACCCGTTGCAAGGCCTCCCGAGATGTCTAGCGATTGATATATTACTCCACAAACATCGAGGAACAATCTTAGTGAAGTCCCCAGAACCCAAGTCAGATTCATAACAGCCACTGCCAACCATTTTTTTCGCCCCTCGTTTTACATAAAATGGGTCATGGTAATGACTCAAGATGCAATGACCTCCATTTCATGTCCTATTACCCAAGCACCTAACAAGTCTGAACTTTAAACATCTGCCGTGATTTTCAAGAATGGCCCATCGCGAGACGCACCAAAGAAGTCCTTCAGCCCATAGTCATCCCCAAGCGGACCGGTTGGCTCAATGTTTGCTATGAATGCCAACTTTGCTGTGATGAGGTGCAACTCCATCATGGCGAGAGACTTTCCCACGCAACCCCTTGTCCCAACGCTGAATGGCATCATCCCAGATCGAGCAAGGTCAATTTGCTCCTGAGAATTCTCGATCCACCGTTCTGGACGGAATGTGTGAGGATCGGGAAACAGCTCGGGCTTGCGGTGAATTGCCCATATAGGCACACCAACTTCAATCTGATTAAGACTTAGCATGCAGATAGCCAGTATAAGAAAGATGGAGAAACTCACTCCTGGTGGTACGAATACGCCAGTAACATAGCCACCTTGATGATTTTCCCGTGGTAGTAAGCCTGGCACGGGCGGACAGAGACGCAGAGCCTCATCAACGCATGCCTTGAGATAGACGCAAGACGCAAGCGGCTTTCCTGACTGGATCTCCTCCAACGACCCGAACTTGGCCTTCACCTCAGTTTTCAGTTTAGAAAAGCACGCTGGATTGGCCGCAAGATAGTGAACGAGCCCACTTAGGGCTGTGGAGGATGTGTCGCTTCCAGCTGTGATCAACACAGCTGCCTCGCCTGCTACCTCTTCCATAGGCATGGTTTCGCCAGTCTCCTTGTCCTTGGCCTGCATGAGAAGGCGGAAGATGTCGTCAATGCCGTCGCCTCGGTTTTCTCTCGCAATTCGTTCAGCAGCCTGGACAGTTGCATACTCGCGAAACAGCTGTTGCTTGCGCATCATGTTACCTAGCAGGATCCGAGCAAGCCCAAACCTCTCTAGCCAGGGAGCCGTGCCGATCTATGCGTGGTCTTGGTTAACAAATGATAGCTGGGAGACATGGGTGCTAGCACAAACCACGGAGCCGCGGTGTTGAAACTGCTCGATCAGGGGCTGCACGTAGTGATGTTCGTCACTAGTGAGCATGTTGAAGCCCTTTCCGAAAGCCAAATGGCCCATAATATCGTACGAGAGGAAGTTGAACCACTCAGACAAGTTCTTGACCGTGCCGTTGAAAGATTTGGGGTCCATCAATTGTTTTAAGAACAGGTCAATCTTTTCCTGAACGAACGGTTCAAACTTTCGGAGGGCGGAATCGCTCATCGCTCCGGACATCAGTCTTCGCTTCCTGCCATGTTCAGCTTTGCTGACGGCAGTGACGATGTTCTGGTTGTGCGCGTGATTTGTGAGCATATGTTTCAAGCAATTGGTTCAGAAAGTCAACCCACTGCGGTGAACTTATGGCCTGGAGGCCCGTGTGAATAGTACTTGGCCTGGTAAGATATTAGGTCATGGTCCTTCACCATCAGTGCTGTGTCCACTCACTTTGACAAAGCCAGACGAAGCGCCGTAGATATCTAGGTACAATACACACTTAGTGCAAGTACTTGGGCAGACAGAATCGACGTACTTGGGAGACAAACCTCTGATAGCCTTGGGATTATTGAATGACAAGAAGTTGGGGCCATATCGGACGATATCGCCTTGAGCAGTTAATTGCCTGCATCTGCTGGGCCAAGAGAAAGAAGTGGTTCAGAGATTGACTCACCATATTCTTCATGAAGCTTTGCCAGGACCACATGTCGACTGCCTTTATAGGCGTACCAGATGCAGGGGATAATGCTAATTCTGTGTAGGAATGGACCTGGGTACCTTGCCAAAGGATGAAAGAGTAGTCGGTAGACAACAGCCCAGAGCAGCTACTATCGACTTAGCATTCCTGTCTCCTGCAGACCATAGTGAAATGTTAGGACCACTGACCGATAACAATAAGCATGCAGCCAAGAGAACCCCTGTTGCCCTAGGAGAAGTGTTCCTAGCAGCCTGTATGAGCTGTACCAGATGCGATCTTCCCTCCATATGTGGCATTGGCGCGATGCGAATCTGGGTCAATTTCCTCTCTTGGGTTAACGATGGAAGACAGAGTCATGATAGCAAGAGGTCGAGACACTTGCGCGTCGACAGACAGTTTATCAACATACTAGGAGCGTGGTGATTACCCCTTTTGTTTGCTGCTGGTTCCGCCGTGAGCATGTTTGATAGTGATGGAGGTGTCGTTTGCAACGACTCGTTCGTATTGCCAATTTGGGCCCTGTTATTGGGCCAAGGTGAGAGGGAGAGAGGAGAATCCTCAACTGTGGGGCTGTTCGGGATCAACTGGAAACGCTCCCGGAGTAGTCGGGGAGACCGAAGGCCCGGGGCCCCGGCAGCCGTTTGTCACTGTACTGTAAAACAGGTCGGTGGCCTGAAGTTAAATCATTGCCTAGCCACTCGGTTAACTACGTAGCACTGCTAGTAAAGTTTCGATCGTCATGCTTCCCCGCCTTTTAGCCCCCTGACTCTGCTTGATCATGGTATTTGAGGTAGAAATAAATATCGTTGAGTGAACGTTCCATGACACTGATGAGGTTTTCATTGCCATCTCTAGCTCTACGCACTGGTTTAAATCTGCTATGCCCACGGAACTACCAAGCGCAACTGATTGACATAAAATGACAAGTGCCGGCCATTGGAAAGACCGCTTCACGGATGAGCAACTGCAGCGCAAGAGAGCTGCAGACCGCTTAGGCCACAAGAAGTCGCGACAGAGATCCAAGCAGACGGTAGCAGAGCTGGAGCAGCGCCTGCGCATGGTTCTAGAAGGCGAGCGTGGCACATTAATCACTCAGCTCCTTGAGGAGAATGCTGCTCTACGACACAAACTCAACTTCTACCAGTGCCGTCTTGAGACCATCGTCCAGGCAGGCCAGGAATGCTTGGGAATTGGCAAAGAAAGTGACCCCCTCGATGCAGGAAACCTGAAGCCAAGCACATGTTTAGAATCGCATGCTGATACTGCCGGCAAAGGCGAGCACCCTTTCCGCGATGTTTCTCTCGCATCAGCGAAATTGGCTTTCGAATTTGTGCCCTCGGCAGCCTCCATTCTCCATGAAATCTACTCTTTCTCTCCGCTCAACTTGGCCGAGGGGGGACACGAGGAGCCTGACTCTACCATGATAGCCCACCAAGAGGTCGTTGATGCCGTCATGACATGGAAGCTCTTCAGTGGCAGAGGAAACGCGGGCCTAGACTTGGTCACACAGAGCTTCTGCCTGACGAGCAATCCGCCATGCCTTACCCGTGAGAATCTTGAGCGGGCAATCATATCCGAGTCAATCTATGTCGACGTCCTCGAGAGGCTGATATGCGATGGACCTGAATTTGGCACCAAATCTACAACCGAGACTGAGACACAGCCCAAGTTATCCGAGATGGAACGCCAACGTCGGGCCGCGGCGGTTTGTGCTTGTGAGAACACACGCCGGTGGCGGGACTACTTCAGATCTAAAAGGGAATACGTTGCCCTCTTTTGGGCCCAGTATCGCTACTTTTTGGTAAGTCTCCATCATCCTCGATCATCAGACTTGGTTTGTTGACATGTCTTGTAACTCACACTCTCATACTCAGTTTCTCATCTTCCCAACAGCAGAGAATTATAGTAAATGCTTCCCATGGTATCGACCTCATCCTATGCAATTTTCTTTAAGCCACCCTGCCTTCATTGACTTCTTAGTCTGGTGAGTACCGGTAACTCTGATTCAAAAAGAAAGCATGTATACAGGAACTACACTAACCCTTGGAACCAACCTAAAGGCCACAGCTGAGGGCGCATCTGGCCAAGAACTGGGAACGATATAGCGCACAGGAGCTCATCTTAAGTTTGATACGGAACTTTCAAGTCCGCAATTCTGATACAGTCAGCAAGGCCTGGATTAAGCTAAAGCCAGACATATCCGGCTTGGAAATCGACGAGTCTCTCGAGCGCGACGTGGAAAAAATTGAAAATCTCATGACCCATCAAAACTTCTGTCAGCAATATCCTGACTTATCACCGTACGTCAATGCGGAGAATCAAGACGCGCCTCGTCACAAGGGATCATTTCAGAGCTCGGGTGATCCTACATCCTCACGACAGGCTATATCTCCCAAAGACAACGGTGGGTTTCTCGCAAATCCACCGACGGCCATGCTGGGTGTAATGCCCTCTTTCCATGGTGTTGAAAAGGGTTTTTGCGAACAGTCAGTACCGCCAAACTGTTTACGGGCGGCTGTACCACCTAATACTGGCTGCAGTGCCAACGCTCCAAACGAAGCGGGATCTACAGTGAGTCCCGCTTTGAGACAATACTTATTCGGGTTGGACACGGCTTACCGGGGGGAGGATATCACAGCCATGGCGGCCCTTACAGATACAGACTTCACAGATCACGCGACCTTTCAAGCGTTGGCAGGGATCCAGAAGCCGTGGCCTTCTGTGTTGCATTACTCGACACACCCGAGGGCAAGCCAGATTGGGGCTACGCATTGCCCTTACTCCTTAATTCAACTCCCCTAGAAGAAATTGAAATCCCCTTGAGAGATTCTTATAGAACAACTCGTTCATCTCCAGACCCGGGACTTGCCAGAATATGTGAGGATATCCTGTGTACTGGGTGTGCATGACCGGTATCCTGCCGCGAGTTAGCTTCTACTTTTGTTGTCAAAGATGAACTTGAGGTTGACCCATGTTTCCTGAGCTTCTCCTCAAGTAGAACGCCGTCATCACGCAGGATGTCAGCCCCGCAGGTGACGATGTAGGTTCGTGGCAAGCTCGGCAACAACGGCGAAAGTAGCACAGAAAGTGTCACGTCCTCCACTTGGTGCCCGGTGGCCTCTGAAAAATTCATCATGGGTTAGCATCGAGCTATATGCCTCAGGCCGCTCTGTACTTGCCGAGAAATATGTCCAAGGTCTCTGGGCTTAGAATAGGCGCTTCGGCATTTTCAACTCTAGACTTGTGGCCATCATCTTTGATCGCCCTGGTATCTATCGTGAGCGGAGCCAAAGCAGCTACACCATGGGCATGTATTCCGTCTTGAGCTAGCTTGATGGCGGTCGACAGAGCAAGAGTCCCCCCTGCCGAAGATCCGCACATGATCAGCTTGGAAGTGTCTACTGAGCTGTCATTTTGGAAATGTTGGGTTGCCTTGGAGACGTGTCAGTCGAGATATCTCCAAGAATATCTAGAACGCTAACCCAGTGGCTGGCCTTGCAGCAATCCTCCAAAGCAGCGGGCCAAGGCGCTTCCGGTGCTAGGCGATACCTGACTGATACGACAGTCAACGAAAGGTTTTTGCATAGGAAGGCGGCAGTAACTTTCTCTTGTCAACAGAAGAGCATAATCAGATGTCAGAAAAGGTCCTACCATCCTCGGTGTTCAAGTCCCCAACGCAAAACCCTCCGCCATCTGAAGTGAGACAACCATCAGGCTCAGCTCTAGGTTTGGTTTCAAGAGGAATTCGGTGTTCCCTTACGGAAACTGCGAAGGTGTGAGCAAGTTTATTGGGTACATATAATAATATAACAATTCAATACATACTATATGACTAATGGGGTCTGCATTGCATACGCAGGTTTATACAAGCGCACTTCCAAGTTGTCGACGACTGTATCATCTGTTATGTTTAGTAAGTTGGACAGAAACACATCCTCTAAGCCCACAGGAAGATGTACGATACGATTCTGTTCTTCTACTTACCAATGTGTAGGGCAGGATCATGCCGTCGGTTGCGTGCAGCAGCCTCCAGGGCAGGGTCTGCTAGACTCTTCCTAATCTGTTGAACAGTTATCCCGCTCAATTTGGGCCGCTCACCCAGAGCGCTTTCAAGGCGGATCCATTCCGGTGCTAGTTTTGGCTGCATTTTGCTGGGCCCAGGAAGTAAGAACTCTTGAAAGTGGTATAAGCAAGCTTCACTAGGTATGTAAGGATGGAGTTCATCACGTTGTTCAAGATGTGGAAATAAATCACCGGGGCCAGAAGCATGATCCTGTATCTTGGTTTAGTTGATAAGCTCCATTAATTCGTGTGCTTGTCGAGAGTCGTATTGTACGACAGCCTTGGACAGTCAATCATGATGACTCGTCGAGTTCGACATCGTAATCCTTTAAGTTGAATCTTGCCAGAGCCGTCCCCATGTTGAGAAGCCAGTAGTAATAGTTAAAAAGTCGGACATATACGTCACTATTTGGCGAATGAGCAAGAAGATTCTATACAGAGCTCAAAGAGTGGACCATCTGACCATCCCTTAAGCCAAACCAACATCATGGGTTCCATAAATGGCACAAACTCCACAGGCATATACATCCACCCCATATCTCCTGACCCGTACGCTGACGGGTGCTTCTAGGTCACGGTAGGCCAACTGTAACCATCATCGGTGGTGGCTTCTCAGGGATCTCGGCTCTCTATCGCTGTCGCAAACTTGGCTTCGACGCAAGGATCCTAGAGCGAGGTGACGATTTCGGGGGTGTTTGGTACTGGAACCGTTATCCTGGGGCTCGGGTCGACTCTGAATGGCCGTTTTACCAGTTGAACATCCCCGAAGCCTACGAGAGCTGGACGTTCTCTGAACGTTTCCCAGACCACAACGAGCTGCGCCGCTACATTTACCATCTTGATAAGGTACTTAACTTAAGAAAGGATACCATCTTCAATGCCAAGGTCATCAAGGCCACCTTCGATGCTGCGGCGGCCGAATGGACCGTTTCCACGGCATCTGGCCTATGTATTTCCAGCAAGTATCTCATTCTGGCTACTGGTCTGCTTCACAAGGAGTATGTACCCGACCTTCCCGGGCTCACGACCTACAAAGGCCGAGTGGAGCACTCGGCGTCTTACCCACAGGACTTGATCCTTCAAGGTCGAAAGGTTGCCGTGGTTGGATCTGGCGCCACGGCTGTTCAGATTGTGCAGTCAGCAGCGAAGGACACGGCAGTTGCAGGTTCTCTGACTGTTTTGATGAGACGTGAGTTACCCTTCTTAGAACTTTGAACTAAGTGCTTATTTAATTACCCATGCTTAGGCCCGAGCACTTGTGTGCCGTTACGTCAACAAAGACTTTCAGTAGCGGACCAGGGTAAATGGAAAGGCTACTTTTGCACTCTCTTTAATGCCAGCCGAGAATCATTTACAGGCTTTCCTCTCGCAAGTACTGGCAAGATGGTTACTCAAGCGACCGAGCAAGAGCGAGAAGCCCGCTTCGAAGAGCTGTGGCAACGGGGTGCCTTCAACTTTCTCCTGGCAGGCTATATAGACATAGCAGCTAGCCCCGAAGCAAACCGTGCTATCTATGACTTTTGGGCTAGAAAGGTCAGAGAGAGAATCACAGACCCATTCAAGAGAGACATCATGGCACCGCTCGAGCCTGTCTACCCCTTCGGAACTAAGCGCCCACCCCTCGAGGCAGATTACTACGAATGCCTTGATATGGATCATGTTGAAATCGTTCCTCTAGAGAAGAACCCGATCAAGAATTTTGTGGATAATGGTGTCATACTCCAAGACGACACGCATCGTCAGTTGGATGTTGTCATCCTTGCGACGGGTTTTGACAGCTTCACTGGGTCGTATGGTCTGCCCTCCAACTCTTGAAGAGGAAGTACGCTAATCAAGTTGTACAGTCTGACGCAACTTGGCCTCAAGAGTAAGGACGGTACTGATCTTGATGAGGTCTGGAGCGGCGGCGTACGAACACACCTCGGCATGTTTGTCAACGGGTTTCCAAATGCTTTCATCATCTATGGCCCTCAAGGTATGCCCGTACATGTAGCACTCTACTATCCTAGCAAGAGAATACTAATGTCCCTCTCTTTCTAAGCCCCTACTGCCTTTTCGAATGGACCAACAATCCTAGAATGCCAGGCAGATCTAGTGGCCGAAACCATGGCTCGTATGGAAAAAGAAGGAATTTGTTCGATCGAAGCCACCTTGCAAGCAGAAGATGATTGGGGAAAGGCCACCGATGCCACAGTGCAAGGAACTCTGATGAATGAGACTAATTCCTGGTGGAATGGCGGCAATATCCCAGGCAAGAAGATCCAGACTCTCGTCTTTAATGTGGGGATATCTCGATACGAAGAAATTTGCAGGGGTAAGCTAGCAACATGGGAAGGCTTTGATGTTAGCAAGAAGACCGGTGCGAGATTGGCTTAAGAGAGGACAAGACCCATATTACCCAGCCAACAATCCGAGCTGTAGTAGGTTTATATTTCGAGGGAGATGAGGTCAGAGTTTCTTTCATCATCAGTTACCTAGCTAGTAAGGGCGCTCTGTCTGGTCTATAAAGCTATAATAATTACTCCCGCTATCAGCCACCTTTTACCTAACCCTTCGCTATCGGAAGCTCTGCAACATACTCCTGGCCTCCTGACGTCCCAGCTGACTGCCCGGCTAGTGGCCACGGTGCAGCAGCGGGAGGAGGCTGGAAAGGCGAGGGACCCTGATACTGTGGTGGTTGAATGGGGCTGAACTGCTGAATTGGTGGCTGCTGGTTGCCATACACAGCATACGGTTGTTGTTGAGGCTTGTCACCGAAAGGTTGAACAACCTGGGTTGGCTGAGGAGCGGCTGGTCTTGCCGCGGATCGCTTCTTCTTGAAGTAGAGAAAGACTCCGGCCAAGACGAGTAGCACAACGGCTCCCACACCGACGGCGATGCCAGCAATGGCTCCTGTGCTGAGTCCCTCGTTATTCGAGTTTGAGCTTGAAGGCTTAGCGATGACTGTGACTGTGTCCCCGTTGGTAGGCTTCGCGGTGACTGTGACTGGGTCCTCGTCGCCGGAGTTGATGGCGATGGAGCTGGAGGATGCATCACAGACGTCGGTGAATCGCTTGCAGAACGTAGCAAATGTCTTGGCAACTAACATTTATGGGTCAGCAATGCGATTGAAGAGCTACAGTAGACAGAATAGCAACGTACCAGAGTACGCAGTGTCTGGCTCGCCGGTGATGGCCCAGTCAACACAGTCACTGGCATAGTACCCAAGCTCATCGGTCCAAGTGAGAGTGCCATCTGAGCGGTGACAGCTAGAATAGCAAAGTCAGCGAAGGGTGGAGTCTGCGAGGATGGCTCAATCTTGCTTACCAGTAGCACGAAGCTTGTTCTCGATAGCCAAGTTCGGTGAAGTCATCAATCCTTTTCGTACAGTCCGTGAATAGACCAATCATGCTTACACATGAATCATCATAGATCTGTCGGGCGAAAACAGCACCGTGGGTGATTGTCGCCATGTCCTGGGGATTAACCGGCCTAGGTCCATCATCATAGACAGATCTAGTAGAGGTGACGAGAGTGTCCGCCATTATGAACAGAGGTTCTGTCAGAGGTTACACGTTCTGATAATTTTGTTCAATAGCTGGCGTGGGAGGATGCAAAACGAGGAGTAGAGATGAAGGGGAATTTGTGAGGAGGCGGGAGTGGCCACGACGATGAAGGAGAGGAGAAGGGAAAAAAAGTAGAAGAATGCAAGGGGCAAGACGAAATCGGATGGCGACCTTCGGTTAGAAATGTACCAACGCCACGAGGCAGAATCCCTTGAATGCCAATGTGAGGAGTCCTTTGCCAAGATCCTTGGGCCCAATTAAGAGAAGGGCTTTCTTCAGCTGAACGCCACGGCTTGAGGCTGAGGTCCTCAACTGTAAATATTGGCTTGGCATGACGCCAGTTTGAGGCATACAGTGTTAGACAGAAAGTATGAAGACTGCTTTCGTAGCTTCTCTTCAGCCCGGTTAGGCACGAATTATTTGATTCCGCTTTTGGCCTCAGCATACACTTCTCCCATGCCTCGAAGCAAAGAGCTATCGCCGTCACATTGGTCTCGTATTTGTGAGCTAAAGAGGCAAGGCTATTCCTATCGCCAACTTCACCAGCATTTCCCTATAAACACGACCTTTCGCTGCGAGGCACAATGCGGTGCCGAAAACCACCCCCTACCGCGCTTAGGCACATTATTATAAGCCTACATTAATTGTACGTCAGAGGATGGTTCTACCGCGGTGCTTTTTGTCGGCTGAGGTCCTCGGGAGCGACGAAGTTTCGCACTCCAAGAGCCAGTGACCAAGAGACGATATCACTGGAGGGCTTACAGCGGTGACAACTTGGAAATTATTATCTAGGGCTCCTCCAACCATTTGATCACGTCCGCGAAGAATACGGGTAACTTAGCTACAAAATTGCTGGCCTTTGACGTGTTGATACAAAAGACCTACAGATAAGTCGGCGTGATTAGGCAGGGAAGAGATGGGCCGGGGTTCAAGTCAACCAACGCCATCGATGTCACGCATCAGATCTTAACCATCGCAAAGGACTCTCAAATGCTTCCCAAGATCGGGCTGAAGTCGCAGATAGACACTTTATCACTAAAAGACCAGCTACTATCATCTCAAACAACAGACGATGACTCTGTTAGGGCTCTCACAGCTGCATAGAATATCCATCACGTCAACAAGAGGCCAATTGACACTTGGCGAAAATGATAGCATCATCACCAAGGGCTAATCGGAAGTGTGATTGTATTCCGCCGTTTTTTAGCATTGTGAGGCACTATGAACATCGCAAGCCTATTGGCAAGCAAAGTCCCTCCTACTATCTAATCTTAAAAACACACCGACCATTGTGTTATTCTACAAGTACTCTACTTCAATCTCAAACTCACCATCCTTATCATCAATCAGACTAACTTTGATACCCCATCCGGACACTTCATAGGATTTTGTGCCACTCAGAGACAGAGTTGCATCATTCTTAGGCTCCCACCCACTGACTTCGCTACCGCAACTGTCTGATCCAGGCGTGGCATCAAGAACGCGAATCGGTCCCTCTCCTGTTGAGCGGGTAGTGTCGATCGTGTATAGGAGGACACCAGGGGCACAGATCTTTTCATCTGCGCCCTTGGCAGTGCGAGCTTCAGCAACAAGAGCAGAAGTCTTGTTAGCTGCTACCACCACAGCCTTGGTACCTCCCTGAGTCTCTAGCGGTGCGAGAGTATGTCTAGTAGTACCATGTTCGAGAATACAGTCGATGTCCTCGTCGGCCAACCATCCCAGCCTCCACTTATCCCAGGCGAAAAAATCGGGGGCGATTCCTCCGACGTTGCCCATGACACTATAGCCGCCCACGTATTCTCCAGTAGGAAAGTTGAGATCCAGGGGGTATAAGTCGGGTAGACACATGGAGTGGCCAGTTTCGTGGTTGAGCGCCTTGTAGCCCCAAGAGTTATATGGATCAACGCCAAAGGTAATGGCCCTCTTGGATACGAATGTACCGTTGCTTGTGAAGGCGCCAAAGGACGAGGCCAATGAGCGAGACAACCATGCTGCATTACGTGTAGGTACAACGTAGAGGATATCTGTCAAAGGGGGTGGTGGATTCTCGCCGTTGTTCATGTATGCGTCTAAAGCGTTCTCGACGTAGGCGTAATGTTGCTGATTACTCAAACCCGAGTCCCAACCGTATGACTCTGCCGAGTTCGGCATGCGGTAGAACTTGGAAGTATCGGCGGTGATGTTGAGGTCAAGCTGACCATGGCTGATTTCCTGGAACCACTTGTTTGCGTCGGGAACCAACAAATCGTACGCGTCTTGAGGAGATTCCCCTTCGAGGGCCTCTGCATCAGAAAAGTCGACAAAGATCATACGACCCTGGATTGTACCCTTGCTCTGAACACAGTCACCCATAAAACCATGTCCAACGCTCAACCATCCGAGGGAATTTCTGGGTAGTTTGCATGTCGGGACCCAAGGAGTGTCATCTTCGGGGATGGTTCCGTTGGTAGATCCTGTCCCGTTCGTAGGCGCGTTCGGATCAGATGGGAGTGTCTGGTTGGTAGGTTGAGTCTGGTTGTTTGCTGACAATTGACAAACTCGATTTGACGCTGCAGCAGGCAATAGCAGCGACAACAGATAAGCCTTGGATAACATGATGGGCCGTCTCTGAAACTTGGAATGCTTAATGATATTGAAATTCGATGTTGGGTTTCCATGCCGTCTTATATGGATCATCTTGATATCCATCCCAATGTCGCCAACGGACGCTAGGTTCGGCAGTTGGTGCCCGAATTGTACTAGTTTATCTTGGCAGGGTCAAGGAAAAAGGAGCTTTAAAATCATCAGGACGCGGGATACGAAGGTTTGAAACCGTAACTTCAAGCAAACCCCTGCATAGTTCGCTCGGCTTCCCCACCGCTTCTTGGAGCCCTTGACTAAGCTCGCTCAAACACGAGGACTTATTTAGTTATTTTAGGAAATGGAGAACTGACGGCGAGCCCGACGATTCCGAGCACGTGAGGTTCCATCGAACAATGCAACTCTAAAATGATATAGCATAGGAGAGCGCTCACCAAGCTTTAATATCGCGACATGATGTGTCAACCATAACTGATGGTCCATGGCCTACTCGACAGGCTTAGAGTCGAGGCCGCGTTTGCACTCATACGCAGAGTTTTGCTCCAGCGAGCTCCGTGTCCGAATCTGACCGGGGGTAGAGAAGCCGGAGAGTCTTCACCTATTAACCATTATGCCCAACATTGGCTCAAGACGTAGACATGATATTGCTTAATACTACCCAGGTCTATTATTACCGTCGAATATCTAACTCTCTGTCGCGTGTGCCTCTAGGTTTTCGCAGTGTAAACGTAGTTTCTAATGCCAGCCAGTTTCATCCTGCTCCGTCACCTACCCTATAGACTCCAACATGGCAGAGAAAAGTCCTTTCCTATATCTTGCTTTGGCGTTTCTCCCTATCTCTCAAGACCCGTCTGAGAATCTTTCCGCTTGGACTCTTTGGAATAGAGTCTAGAAACTCAACACCACCTTTCAGTTGTTTATATGGAGCTTTATGAGCCGCTACAAAGTTGGTAATATCCTGGACTAGCTCTTCTTGGGCAACTGCCTCGGCATTTGGGCTTCGCACAACAAAAGCCTTGGGCACTTCTCCAGAGCGCCCGTCCGGTACTTGTATCACTGCACAGTCTGAGACAGCAGGGTGTGAGAGAATATGCGCTTCGAGTTCTGCAGGGGCAACTTGATGACCCTGTAGTTTGTCAGTATGTATTGCCAAGACATGCTGATCTGGCTGACCTTGACTTTGATGAGTTCCTTGATTCGATCGACGATGACGAGTTGCTCGTTACCAGACGGGGCTAGAGTAAAGAGAGCCTCGTCTCCTGTCCGTATCCAACGGCCATCAGCGTCAAAAACAAACGTCTCAGCGGTTGCTTTCACGTTATTCAGATAACCCAGCACAACAGAAGGTCCCTGGACTAGAAGCTCTCCCGAACAATCATAGCTAGTAATCTCGTTGCCCGCCGCGTCTACGATTTTGGCTTTGGTTCCTGGAAGTAACGACCCAGATGCTTTCATAAAGATGTCGTGCTCACTCGGCGATGAAACAACAGTTGCTGTTTCCGTCATGCCTGTAGCTCTCAAGTCAGTAATCTTCAACAAGATGCCATCAGCAAACTAACCATATGCTTGACCAAGTGTCCATCCGGGATAAATGCTTTTCAGCTCCTGCATGGTTTCCTCGGCTAAAGGTGCTGCTCCGCTGTAAAGAAACTTGACACTGCTCAAGTCGTACTTTGCGCAAGTATCCTTCGACTGCAGCATCCTGATGATGATGGGCGGGACCTGCATTATTAGCAGACTGGATGGTTTGATGGAGCTATAGCTTACCAGTAGAAGCTGACGAATCTTGAATCGTTGAATTGATTCGAGAAAAGCCTTGAACTCAAACTTGGGGAGAACGATGACCTGATCACCCCTCCAGGTACTAGTATGACACGCAATCACTAAACCGTAGATATGGCTAAAGGGCAGAAAGCCTGATACTGCTTGCGTTTCGACACCTTTCCTAGCTCGGCCAACTGAGTCATAGGTGACATGCTGCAACACATTTGCAATGACGTTGGCGTGGGAGATCATGACCGCTTTCTGTCCGTACCGTGAGCCGTGGCTTCTGATTTATAAGGTAGAGGACTCACTGGTAGCCCTGAAGTCCCGCTCGAATAGCAAAGAAAGGCGGGTTGTCGAGCTCCTTGTCCTGGGACCCATCTGAGAGGATCAAGCTCGGGAAGGTTAGAACCTTGCTTGATGAGGCTCTCAATCGTCCTTTCATTGAGTTGGGAAGATATTTCTATGCTCGGAATGTCGAAAAAGAAGATGTTCTCCTCGGGTATGGATGCACTCTGGGCAGCCTTGAGAGCAGTCTCTGTCAAAGCAGCGCAAGTGACCAGAGCTCTGGCCCCTGATGATTTCAATTGATTTGCCAATTCAGCAGCTGAGCTTGCAGCGTTGACTGGAGTAACAATTCCAGATAACCTATGAACACCATATATCGCCGTTATGAAATCGACCTTGGCGAGTTAGATGTGAGCCCCTACTATCAAGTCGTCATCTTGTTACGTACCGTATTGAGCGAGAAGATGGCCAGCACCTTATCCCACGCCGTGCCTTGATTCACCTCCCAGCCAAGTCTCTTAGCCAGCGACCTAGCAATATGCTCGGAACGTTGAAAGAGTTCAGTGGCCGAGTATGTGCGACCAGTGATACCACAGGTGAAAGGGTGCCTACTCTCAGAAAGTGGACGGCGACCATATGATTCGTTGCTCATAAACTCTGCAATGGGAATCGAATCCGGAGGAGCTAGAAGAGTGTTAGCAGAAACGTCACATTACAGATTGACCTGTGGGCCCTGACCAATCGGGAGTTCTGGAACCCAGCTGGGAGGATGGAACACCATGATGTTGATAATGGCGCTGGCCTATGTCCTCTTGAAGGGGACTGGGAGGATTTGAGTCAAATAAGGTGAATATTAACAGAGCAAAAAATATTGCCACGAGAAATCATACTTGATAAAGCTTCATGAGTCTTCATGAGACTTGCCGCTAGTCAAATGAGGATGGAGGGGCTAGAACGGTTGAGGATAACCGAGCATGAAGCCGGTTGAGAGCAACCCCGCCGGTATACCGGAAATACGCTCCCGAGAGCTCACCTCCTGGATGGGTTAATATCCGAGTCATGCGCTGTAGGGAGAGGAAGGCAAACCAGCCCCCAAGTGATTGTCTGTTGAACAGTGACAGGTAAAATATGCAGCAAGCCATGACCACTACGCAGTTGCCTGCAACCATGTTGGCCTGGAGGAAGCATAGAGGAAGCAGTGAACCAGTACGAAGCGTCTAAAAAGCAGTGACAAAGTCATACACTGACAATCAACGAGGTCTTTGAAGAGGTTCCTGTGCCCAAAGTCTCACCTACGGGTGTTCTCTGCAAGATGTTAGCATCTGGAGGTAAGACGAGACACCAGACACAAGATACTAAGTAAGCTCTGACTAGGCCATAGTATGCAGAAGCGATCATTCACTACTTACCATCGACAAACAGGCGTCTTGGTTCCAGGAGAAGTATATTTTGGTGAGAAACTTTAGAAAGAAACACAAATTCATCCGGCTTTTAACTAATCACGAGATATCAGGGCCATGAAGGGTGTGGGCAGATTGTTCAGCTTGGCTCGGCCGTAGATCAGGACAAGTTCCAAGTGGTAAAGCTATCTCCATCTGGGTTTCCACAAGAGCAGGCTGACTTTCAAATAGGGAGATATTGTTGCTCTTCACGCTGTGCCTGGCTGCGGACGCCAAGATTGCTCTGAATGCTCCCGTGACTTGAGCCAGCTGTGCGAGAAGGGTCATCACTCCGGGATAGGGCAGGATGGATTCTATGCGCCGTACGCAGCCATTGATATTCGAGGCGTAGTCAAGGTACCCTCAGGTGTGTCACATCAAGAATTGGCCAGGAAATGGAACAAACTGAGCTGTACTAACCCGTGCTCTGTCAGGCGTCACACCAGCGCAAGCAGCGGTTGCCACGGACGCTGTCAACACCGCATACCACGCCATAACGAGAAGGGCAGAGGTCAATTCCCACGAAACTGTTTTCCTCTTTGGCCTTGGCGGGTTAGGTTTCAATGCCTTGCAAATCCTCCTGCATATAGGACCCCGGATCATTGTGTCGGATATCAGACAGGAGCGTCTGGACGAAGCTCAAAAACTCGGGATACCGCCTTGTGACATTGTTCCGGTAGGGGCATCACCACAAGAGTTCGTGACCGGAGCTCAACTTGATGGGAAGATTGATACAGTACTTGACTTTGTTGGCACTCATCAAACTTTTGAAGATGCTCAACACATCGGTAAGAAACAGTCCAAGACACACTGAAGGAAGAACTTGAACTGACTTGAGGGCATGTATCAGTTCGACGGGGAGGGAAGCTGATCTGCATTGGAAGCCTGGACACAGAGAACACGATTCATATGAAGATTGGCACAAGAAAGAGACTGTCCTATATCTTTTCTTACGGAGGACAGGTGAGAGATCTTGAGGAGGTCTTGCAGTTGATTGCGGATGGGTCTATCACACCCCAAGTCGAAACGTCGAAACTGGCCGAGTTTCCTCGAGTCCTCGAATCTCTTGGAAGGGGCGAAGTGCGAGCGCGTGTAGCATTGACCCATGATTAGGTACTGTTAAGAGAGCTCCATTACGCATTTGATTGGGCTTGATAAAGGCTGAAGAAGGGAATCAGAGCAGCATTGCATGAGTAGCTCAATCCACAAGTGTAAATGCACAATAAATTGTCTTTGTTATTAAAGATTGATATTTCACATTAGTCAAGACTCATCCGTTGACACTGGCGCTTGCCGGCATGCCTATTCCAACCGCAGCGGTAGCCCCAGCGTCCACCGGCAATATGGCTCCTGTGATCCATCTGGCGTGGTTACTCGCGAGGAAGACAACGGCACAGGCAGCATCCCATCCTGTCCCCTCAGTACCAAGTAAGCTTCTGGCTTTCCTAGCTTCCCTAGCCTCGTCGGACATGCCCTTGGCGTACATCATTGGCGTGTACAGCATCTGAACACAGTCAGTAGAGCTCGTCAAAGAGTGCAGGCTACTTACCCCAGGACACACGCAGTTGACTCGGATGCCGTCTTTGGCATGGTGAGCTGCCATTGCCCTGGTCATGTTGACGACAGCCCCTTTGGCGGTGGGATACAACAGATGTGGTGTCCCACCCTTGAGCCCAGCCACGCTGCCCATGTTGATAATGGCACCCTTGGCCTCGCCCTTATTCTCCATCATTGCCGGGATTGCATGCTTGGCCATCAACACCATGCTCGACACGTTGACGTTCAGATCTGCCGACCAATCGTCCATGTCGACTTCGGTTGCTGTTCCTCGAGCACCCGCTATCCCGACATTGTTGACGAGAATATCCAGACGACTAAACTTGTCCAAGGCCAGAGAGACAGCCTTCTCACAGTCGCTAGACTTGGTGACGTCTCCTTGTATCGGGACAGCCGACACTCCTTTTCGCCCAAGGACAGCCATCTTGGCCGTTTTTGATGCCCATTCCAGGTTCATGTCTAGACACACCACATTGCAGCCCTCGTCAGCTAGCATGATTGAGATTGCTCGGCCGTTGCCAATACCATCTCCAAAGCAGCCAGCGCCTGTAACAATGGCGACTTTTCCAGCCAAAGATCGCGATGGCGGTTCTGCAGGGATATCAGGCGACATTGTTGGAAGCGTTGCTGTTGGAACCAATAAACCGAGTAACTTGTTTGGCACAATGCCATACCTACACTTAGATGAGAAGCAACACCTTGGTTATGAGTTCGTCCAAATGACGGTAGCCTTCTGGTTAACCTAATCAGGTATACCGACGTGGCGATCGGACGTGGTTGCGGGGTAGTCAAATGAGCCGAGGCAGTTCAGTAGCAATGGCTGACCTCAATCACGTCTCCTAGGCATAGGTTGTAGAGTTGAGGGTTGGCCTTGTTGACTGTCCTTGTTACTCGAAACCCCAACGATACTCTGCAGTTGATGCTTCAACAGAATGTGCGACTTTTCCGAGTACGGCGGCAAGTCTCCTGAATGGTTGGCGGTAGAAGTAACTCTTCCACCTCCTCCCACCTTTGGAAGCCTTGAGGAGCGGAAGATGGTGGTCAACAAAGGACGAGAAGAAATCTCAGCAAAAGCCATGGAGTCATTGTCACATCTTGTTCACATCAAGGATTACCGCATTGATACACGAGACGGTGCTACGGTTGAAGCTCGAGGTTACAGACCAACATTAGCAGATCACAACGCGCGTCTTCCCGTCTACATCCATTTGCACGGTGGTGGATATCTGTTTGGATCGCTGTCCTCAGAAGATGCCATCTGTACCCGTATCGCCAGCAGTGCCATGGTAATCGTCATCAACGTCAACTACCGCCACACGCCTGAGGCCACTTATCCAATGGCTTGGAACGATGCGGAAGATGCCTTTCACTGGGTGCACGACCATATTGACGAGCTCGTCGGAGATGAAAGTCAGATTCTAGTTGGTGGCATCTCGGCTGGGGCTCAGCTTGCGGCAGCGTTGACCCTTACGCAAAACCTTTCACCCAATGCTCTGTTGAGGCCCAAACTTGCCGGCCAAGTTCTAATGATTCCATGTCTTGTCCATGTGGACTGCTATGAGTCACAGCTCGAGCAGTTGAGAGACCCTTCGGTCTCATCATATGTGGAGAATGAACTTGCGCCAATTCTTTCCATCAAGACGGCCAAATTCTTCACGGAACTGCTCAAGATCACAAAACCAAACCCTCAAGACCTTCGACTAAATCCTGGAAATGCCTCCAAACAGCAGGTGGGAGGGTTACCACCGACAGTCCTAGGCATAGCAGGCCTTGATCCGCTACGAGACGAGGGACTGTTGTATGGGAAGAAACTTGCCGAGGCAGGGTGAGCTATCTTGTTCAAACGACTAGCCATTTGCTAACTGTCACTTCGGACAGAGTTCCCACAGATGTCCACGTCTTTAAGGGGTTACCTCACGGCTTTCGTCGATTCGGTGAGCAGTTGACCGAGTCTGAAAGATGGGACAAGGTCATGGAAGAAGGAATCTGTTGGGCCTTGTCAAAGCCTGATCCGTCTTGGAACTTCAGGATTCAAAGTTGATGTACATATTTTATCCCATCTTGCCCGGAAAATAGCTGAATCTTGGACTTATACGCAATTCAATATATCTCTACCCTACTAGTGTCTTATCATAAAGTCTGAATATCCTCTCGCCTTGACCTCATCACACCTCTTGCGATACCCAGGCGCTGGTCCATTGTATCTCGTCATCGATCTCTTCTGCTTGTGGGCCAGATTCTTATTCACTCCAGTCATCCACGAGTCGACCTCGTTCGCTAGAAGTCCCTTGCCACAGTCATGGACATGCTCCGTCCACTCGTCCATGCCCTTCTCGGTGGCTTCCACGTAGGTGATGCTGGTGTCTCGGGCGTGTCGCATAAACTCGGCTACCCAGTCCACGGCGTACTCGATCGAGCTTTAAGAGTCAGCATGTCAGACTTGATAGTTATAAAAGTGCAATAGATGAGCATAACATACCGTGGAATGTTGCCAAACATTTGGTGAGGTCCCATTATCATGAACATGTTGGGGAAATCCTGGACGGTAAGGCCCAGGAAGGTTCTGATACCGTTATTCCAGACATCCTTGAGCTTGGTCCCATTCCGGCCTTCAAAGTCCACAGCATTGAAAGACCCAGTGACGGCATCGAAGCCAGTGGCGTAGATGAGGATATCCAACTCGTGAGTCGATTCGCCAGTTTCAACACCCGTTTCAGTGATCTGAGAGATGGGGTTCTCCCTTATGTCAACCAACTTGACATTGGGTTGGTTATAAACCTCAAAGTAGCCGCTTTCCAGAGGCACTCTCCGAGTTCCAAACCCATGATTCTTTGGGATCAGCTTTTCTGCCACCTCTGGATCATTGACACGAGCTCGAATCTTGTCGGCGTGGAACTTGCTGTATAGCTCATTCGCCTTGCGGTCCGTGGCGACGTCAGAGGAGATGCTCAGAACCTTGGCAAACCCTGGAAGGGCGTACAGTTTCTCCCAGTGTGTTTGCCGCTCCTCCTCTGTCATCGAAAAGACGCTTCTGGTGTCGCTCACGTGGATGAAGCATGAATATGACTCGAGACATTTGCGGAATATCTCGGGGTAACTCTTGCGGATCTCCTCCATCTCCTCGGTGCTGATCTTGGAATTCCGAAGCGGCACGGTCCAGTTAGGTGTCCTCTGGAAGACGGTAAGATGCCCGACCTTGTCTGAGATTGCCTGAATGGTTTGGATGGCAGTTGCGCCAGTACCGATGATGCCGACCCTCTTCCCTTCGAGGCTGGAGGCATCGTCGGGCCATCGCGCTGTATGCCAGGACTCTCCTTTAAAGTTCTTAACGCCTGGAATGTTGGGAAGCGTCGGCTTGTTCAAGATACCCATGGCTGTGATGAGATATCGGCTGGTATAAGAGTTGCCTTCTTCGTCTTCCAATAGCCAAGAGGAGCTCTCTTCCTGGAAGTGAGCTGACTTGATCTGCGTGTCGAATTGCATGTCACGCTTCAGGTCAAACTTGTTGGTGAGGAACTGGATGTAACGGAGGGTTTCTGGCTGAGGGGCAAAATGCTCTGTCCAGTTCCACTCATCAAGAACCTCCTGTGAGAAGGAGAAGATGTACGAGTAGCTCTCTGAGTCAAACCGAGCTCCGGGATATCGGTTCCTGGGTCAGTGTAAGCAGCTGCTTCGGTAGACGTAGACCTGCCGCTATACTTACCAGAACCAAGTACCACCTTCAGCTGGGCCAGCCTCAAGTACTCGTGCTCTCAATCCAAGTTCACGCATGCGGTATAAACTCAAAATGCCGCTGAGTCCAGCGCCGACGATGAGGACATCATAGTCGAGACTAGAGTCATTGAATGTGGAAGCTTCTCCATTGGTACTCAACGCCGAAGGCATAATGAGGCTGTTTCAGTTGTGAATGCTTGACAAGGCGTAGTTGTGAAAACTAAGTGGTAGAGAAGACTGCCCATAGATGAGTTGGTCTTGATGGTAAAGTGCTGTTTCAATGGAGCATCAAGATCGACTCAAAGGTTTGTTAATTAACCTTCTCTATTTGTCGATCGTCTCGGGAAACCTTGTCCTCGAGACTGTTAGCCTAGGCTATCTCTCCGCATTCGCTTATTCCCAAAGAGGATAACCATCTTGTTGCCGAGCATCCAAACCCCGCCCGGAAGCTGAATGGCTCTCGTCAGGCGACCTCAGGTCGGTTCGGCGGTTAGCTACTTTTGGTCTAGGGAGAGGAGCTAGTTGACGCACGTTTGGGGGAGGGCGAGAACAGGGTATGAGTCAGAGTTGAGGCTGCAAGAACAGATGTCTGGAATTTAGATCATGTAGGTAGTTAACGTCAAGATCAACTAGTAAAGCCCTTCCGTCTTCCAATAATTCTCAAGATCACGTAGGAACGTCCACTTCAGACCCTTTCCCAAGCCCTTTGCCTTCCAGTCATTCAGGCTCCTCGGAAAATGGGGCACGCCATCCCTAATGGTCGAGTCATGAGCTATGATGACAAATATATCTTGATCGCAGTCAAGTTCCTGCAGCTGGCCAGTCGTTCTCCTTGCAAGTTCGATATCTTGGCCAAATGTCAAGTCGAACAGGCTATCAGTTGATGCTCTTCCGCGTGACTTTTGCAGCCTATCGAAAGCTTCTCCTGGGCACAACACAGTATCCTCTGTCGCGTGACATGGATGAGGAATGATACGATCAGGGACAGGGAGATAGCTAGATGGTCTGAAAATGCCCGCATAATGGCAAATGTCCCCTCCCAAGAGCACAAACGTGGGCGGATTGTCAGTTGTTCTGGCAAGGCCGCAAAGATGTCCTACAGCATGGCCAGGGCTATCAAGAAGATAAAAGGAGCCGTCGCCGAAGTAGTCAAAGGCGGGAAACTGGCCGATTCTCGGTGAATCCTGATCAAAGGTAATCTCACGAAGGTTTCGGCCCCTTATGAGTGTCAGTGTCTTTTCGGCATCTACGAGTCAAGGGTAGCTACTCATAGTCGCTCTCCAGGATGGGTGACTCTGGGTTTGAGGGTGCACCCGGAAGCATCGCCTTCTTGAAACCAGGTCCGACTACCAAGTCCGTAGTGACTGGAAATGTTGAAGGGTCACCGATATGATCCCAATGCCAATGGCTAAATAAGATGAGCAAAGTCCATCTTGCTCTCGAGTATGATGCTGTCCATGCTTACCTCCAAATTACGGCTTCAATATCTTCAAGCGATACGTCATTGTCTTGCAGTATGTCTGCCACGTTTCCCGCCACCTCAATCTCGTAATTGGTCGTAGGAATGTACTTGGCGATTGTAGGTGAGTAGTTCTCGTAGTCTTTGCGGATGCCAAGATCAAAGACCAGCTTTCTTCCAGAGTGATGTTCGAGGAGAAAAGAGAGGGAAGGGCTTGATCTGAATGTCTCAAGACCCGGGACAGAAGGTTCCATGAATCGCTTGATAACTGCAGGCCCAAAATTGACGGGGTTCATGAGCTTGACTGCTTGCAGTGCTTCTCCTTGAGGGATGGAGATGACCGGCGGGATTTTCGACATGGTGTTGAGAACTGCGGGCGTCAACTTGCTCAGCGGATTAAACCCAATCAAAGTCTGTATTTCTTATTGCGTACGAATGACGGCTCAAGCAGATGTACAGACACAAGTGTGAAGTGTTTCCATGCGTTGAACAAGTTACAAGTTACTGCGGCTACGTTGGCGCCACCTGGCAAAGAGCAACCAACTAACCTTAGGTAGTTCAAGATTGGACGCTGACTGTAGTTAGTTGGTGCGGAGTGTGACTTACTACGCAGGCTCTAGAGTCCTAACCCCTCACTTAAGTATCGGTTACTCTTTCGGCAATCCTAGTTCGGTAAAGTCGCCCAGCCGCTCGGGATGCTCGGTGTGCCCTGTTGTAATTTGCAGTGTGCCTCCTGTTACCCCAGACTACCCCAGATTTCTCCCCATGGGGACGAGTTTTCATGTACATAAGTAACAACAGCCGCTCAAGGGGAGCTCTTGTCAACCATCAGAAAGTCATCACAAACAAGCATCAGCAACAGCAATGTCTGAAAAAGAAGCCCCTGTCAAACACCAAGAGAGTGTTGAGGATGGCTCTACACAGGGTACCCAGATCGACACCGTCCACCGAGACGAGGCCCTCCGCGTCCTGCAGGCGTATCAGGGAGAAGAAAGTTGGAGCGATGAGGAAGAGAAAAAGTTGCGCAGGAAAATTGACTGGAAACTCATGCCCGTCTTGTGTGTAACTTACGGGCTTCAATACTACGACAAGGCCATGCTTGGTCAAGCGGTGAGTTGCGATTGTGATCATTGATCATCCCAGTGATATGACCCGCTTGCTAATATCACCATACTTAGGCCCTCTTTGGTCTAAGGGAAGATCTTGATCTCCTGACAGGCGAAAGGTATTCCTTCTCGGCTTCCATCTTCTATCTTGGCTTCATTGTCGGTGCCTATCCAGCCATGGTGCTCGCCCAGCGCTACCCCATCGAACGAGTCGCCTCGGGAATCGTCACCCTCTGGGGGATATGCCTCATTCTCACAGTCGTCTGTACTGGTTACAAGACTCTATACGTTCAGCGGTTCTTCCTTGGCCTTCTAGAAAGTGGAATCAGTCCCATGTTCATGCTCATCGTTGTAAGTACACGTCAACCCCGGTCGTCAAGTGCTGGGTTCCTGATCGGACGTAGGGAAGCTTCTACAAGAAGAATGAGCAAGCCATGCGCATGGGGTAAGTTACTTATGAACTTTATTCATCGTGCACGCTAACAACTCGCAGCATTTGGTATTCCTGCACAGGATACGTCTCTGTTTTCTCCCCTCTCGTCAACTATGGCCTCGGTCTCATCAATGGAGGCAAATCCTCCTGGAGATACATGTACTACTTTTCCGGCGCTATTACCATTGCCTGGGGTATACTTCTTGTCCTTGTTCTCCCCCCCGACCCCGTCCGCGCGAAAGGCTTCAACGAGAGAGAGCGGTACATCCTCGTGGCTAGGCTGAGGAGCAACAACTCTGGCGTCCGCAACACTCATCTCAAGGTTTCTCAGATCTGGGAACTCCTGCTTGACCTCAAATTCTGGGTCGTGTTTGCCATTGCGTTCCTTTCCATGATTGCCAACGGACCCATCTCGACCTTTGTTCCCGTCATCATCAACGGCTTCGGCTTCAGCACTGTCAACTCCCTGCTCCTCGTGATGCCCGCTGGGGCCTATGCCGGCACTCTCATGCTCATCATGCCTTACCTGGCTTACCGTTTCAGGAACGTCAGATCCTACCTGGTCTTTGTGGCACAGCTAGGTACGACCTTTGCAGCTCTTTTGCTGTGGAAGCTGCCACAGTCGGCAACAGGCGGTTTGCTCTTTGCATGCTACATCCTGCCGTCTGTCGGCGGTGGTTATGCGGTGCTCATGGGACAACAAATCGCCAACACTGCTGGCTATACCAAGCGATCTGTCGCCTCTTCTGGTCTCTACATTGGATATTGCCTAGGTGAGTTGCTTCTGTTTCAAGGTATGACGAATGAGACGCTCATGTGCGGTTTGCAGGCAACTTTGTTGGTCCTCTGGTCTTCAAGAAAGAAGATGCCCCCCGTTACACCGAGGGGTTTATTGTTGTAGTTGTTACTGCTGTTGCAGCTGCCGTTCTCGCTATTGTCTACCGGTTTCTCTGCATGTGGTCGAACCGCAAGCGTGATGCCGCTGGGATCATGGAAGGATTCGACCATGCCTACGACGACGATCTTACTGATAAGAAGGCAAGTTTTATAGTACTCATCCCATACAGAAGCCAGCTAACAAGTCAGAACATGCAATTCCGATACATTCTCTGAATGGTGGGCGACGACTTTGTGGATGGACGGAAGCATGGCTGTGGTGGTCTGGGTTGCCTGTCTCAACCGGGAAATCAAGAGATAACTCTACATGCATTAATTAAACTTTATACTTCTATGACGGTTCAATATCATGTAATTTCAGCAAGAAATATGTTAATCTAAGCCACGTAACCGAGGTTAATGTACAAGTCCGACCAGCACTTGGGCCAAGGTTCAAGGATCAACTCGTCATCTAATTCCTGTAGTTAGTTACCGAGACCCGGCCGGTTTACTTAGTTACGTATGTACAGGGTAGGCTCCGGTTATGCTTTTCCCCCGGCATGGTTTCCCCGCATTCTTCTCGGCAATCTCCCTTGACTGCAACTGTCCATTCCGGCAACTCATCATCCATCGACCCTCCACCAAAGATCGACTCTTTCACCGTGTTCGGCAATGTCAGACAAATGGCTCCGCTTTGCAGCTCATCAGCCGAAAAGGAAGCGTGCTGAGGCCGTCTGTTTCTTCTGTCACTCTAAGAAGATCAAATGCGACTTGCAGGTGAGTTTAGTGGCCTCTTCCGGCACGGCCGAGTGTGCTGATTTGCTGCTTCAGGGCCGAAGGACACAGGGTGAAACAAGATGCACCAACTGCGAGGGTCAGGATCAGGACTGTCATCTCAGGCCCTCGAGGAGAGGGAAGACGCGTCAGAGGGTGATAGCTCAAACCCAAGATGAGAATGAGGCTCAGTTTGACCCATTGGCGACTATTGGTGAGCCCGATTTGATCATGGTGGTTACGTTGCGCCTTTGCTGACGGTCAACAACAAGACGATGGCCAAGTTGATGAACCACAGACCACGGTCACAGCCCCTGGCAACGATCTAAGCAATCAGGCCATGGTCCCAACTCCGTCCTCGATTAGAGCCTCCCAGCCAGGGATACCGGACACAGTGGTATCAACAGAGGACCCGCCCGGACCAAGCTCGTACCAAGGAACCCAGCCAAGCGCGTCACCCACTGAGGGTGGCGGACGAAGCCATGGTGGTGATGTCGACATCGGATTTTTACAAGTCTATGGACCCGAGAACCAGCTTGACGCGGAACAACAAGAGCTTCTAGCCAGTCTAGACATGGACAACCCGTCGTCCGACCCTCGGCAGCAAGAACTCCAACAGAGCTTTTCAGAGACCTACTTTAGGTACTGCTATCCATGGTGTCCCGTACTCGACCGCGACACCTTGGAAGCGGATCTAAAGAGGTCACCTATGTTAGCCAATGCACTTGCACTCGCCGCAAGTCATGTTCAGCCACCTTTGGTCAAGCATGAGGGACCAGCTGAGTATTATCAGAAAGCTCGCATGATATTCTACAACGACGAGGAGGCAGATATGCTCACTGCGCTCAAGGCTATCTCACTATTTTACTGGTGGGCTCCCCGACCGCCCTCGATAGCACATCGTCATTCTTCTTGGTGGTGGACATCGGTCATCATCAGACACGCTCAGCAGATGAATATACATCGTGAGCCCACAGAGGAAGTGGCACAGGCGGCGGGAATAGACCTGGGTCTTCGGCGGCGGCTGTGGTGGACGGTATTCGTAAGCATCTCTCAATGCTGGGCAGTAGTGCACACTCTAACTCATTACCTCACAGGCACGAGAACGTCTCACCTCGCTCTGCCAAAGCAAACCCTGCATCATCTGCCCAGAAGATATGAACATCAGAGAGCCGCAGCCTGAAGACTTCCCGAGTGATGCTACATCCCAAAAGAAGGGGCGCATCTTCCTTTACTGGGTTCGACTGTGTGCCATTATTGGCAGGGTCTCTAAGGTCTTGTCTCAATCCCCCAGCGCTCCTTTCCCTGCGGACCTTAGACAAGAACTCGTCAACTGGGTTCAGACTCTACCGCCAGACCTCCAGCTGTCGATTGGCTCCAGCCGAACAGTATCATTCGATCGAGATGTCTATCAGCTTCATCTGCCATACCTCACTACTGTTATCATTATCCATCTACGAAGGACCGCGCCAGACTTACCCCAAGCTCTCCCACCCGCGATCCTAGCCGCGTCGTGTATTGCGAGGATTCTCAGAGATATCCTATCACGAGGTAATGCCCGGTTTCTCATGGCCATCACCTGTTGGTACTGCGGCACTGCCTTCATTGCGCTACTTCAAGCCAGTCGCATCAAACAGTTCTCGCAAGAGGCAGAGGAGGGTCTAGACATCTTGGAACAAGCGGTTGGTCAGCTACAAAAGATGTGGGCTTCTGCAAACGTCATCCGGCAAGGCTTTGAACGGTTACGCAGTCTACCACGAACAATGATACAGTCTGGTAGACCAAAGCCTGCCACAGCTCACGGGGATGACCTATCTGACGAATTCAACTGGATTCTGCTTTTTCCTTTTGTAACCAGGTCAACGAGCAGGATCGCTGATCACTTGATTGCTGATAAAGAGCTTGGTACTACAGTAACGGCACTTCCATCACCTGAGAATGGTGTTTTTCATCATGATCTTCTTGAAGGGTATCAGGATCTCTTGGAACCCTTTGTCGACTACACATTTGACTTTTCCACCCTGGGATTTGAGACTTTGTAACACTTATCAATAATACCAATGCAATGACAATCTACTTGCTAGGTGCTACAGTCTTCCGCTACTGAATGGTCTGGCGGGACAGTTGTAGTAGCCTCCTCGCCTAGCCTTTTCGTGATTCTATAGCCTCCCTAGGGTCATTTGTGTTGCTACCACATATTTCGCCAACCTTGACCACGGCCGAAGAGAAGAGCATGTCGGGCCGTCACTTGTATTTTAGCATTCAAACCAATCACTCCAAGTCGCATGTATGGCACGTTCTTTCCAAGTGTAGCCCCTGTTTCCATTCATCACTACTCAAAAACAAATCTCTGTATCGTTATCTGATTCTAGCTATCTCGTTTCTCATCCAATCTATTTCTCAACGTCCAACTTCCAAGTCTAGGTTGAAAGAGTTTCCGCTTTCTCTACGTACCACGACAGATCGCTCTCCGGGTCCATCTCAAACGCTGTGAAGCCATTCCCCATGAATCGGAAAGAGTTCGCCGTGTTATACGTAATGTCAAAGTCTTCAGCCCGAATATCCTGGAGTAAGCGGTTGAACAGATGAGCACTACCGCCAAACAAGGACGTGACTCGTCCATCGACTGTGCCTCTCTTGTACCAGCTGCGACATCCTCCACTCCAGACAAGCGTCTTGTGGATCTCATCACAGTACTTGATGAAATCATCCACCTTGTCTTGCTTGGGGACAACGTGCTTGATGTCTTCGGTGGCAATCTTCTTGATCCACTTGACAAAGTAATCGCCTGTCCAGTTCAATGACTCGACGAGGGAGCCATGTCCACCGAGACAGTTGGGCCCCATCATCATGAAGTAGTTAGGCATCTCGGGGACTGCCACTGACATGTACGACTCTGGATCTTCCTTCCACTTCTCCCTGAGATCGGCGCCCTTGAGGCCGATCATGGGATAGCGAGGCCTGAAGGAAACGTCGAAGCCGGTTGCACACACGACTGTGATAATAGTCAGCTTGCTAGCCACGCGTGAAACAGGTTACAGCTTTACTTACTGACGTCACATTGATACTCCTCGCCATCAGCCGTACACACACTGTTCTCTGTCACCTTCGTGATAGGGCTATCTGTCAAATGGCAGTTTGGCTTCAGGAACGACTCCAAGTACCCTGGCCCTGGTGTGATACGTCTGCATCCCAACTCCCACTTCGGAATCAACTTGCTACATAGGACTGGGTCGTGGTTGAGCTTTTCAGCCATCTGTGCAGCGGCCATCTTCATGCCTGCATCATTATTCTCACCCTTTCGGAAGATATAAAACGACTTATTTGTCCGAGAGATGATACCCTTTCGATGCTCAAGATGAAGCTCGGGGTTCTGGAACCGAGCTTTATCTTCTTCCGAATATCGTGGGTTTGGGTCGTCGTCTTCTCGGCCGAGGTGCTTTGATGGTGGTGCTCGATAATAAACCCAAGCCGGACCACGAACAAAGTTGACAACATCTGTGCCAGGGAGCTTGGCCATTTGAGGAACAATCTGGATTCCAGAAGATCCGTTGCCGATGACTGCTATCCTCTTGTTTGAGTAGTCATAGTCGTGATTCCAGTCGGCTGAGTGAGTTATGTGGCCTTTGAAATCCCGCAGTCCAGGGATCTTGGGCCATGATTCATGGCTACCAACGAGATTAGGCCTTGTCAAGAATGGATGAGAGGGGGCTTTAGACTTACACTAGGACTCCTTTGGCGGAAATGAGAACATGACAGTACTCATCCCTTTGAGAACCCGCATGTTCGACAGTCACCTTCCACTGAGCCAAATCATCCAGCCATTGGGCCCCAATGACGCGCGTGTTGAGCTTCAAATCTCTATCGAGATTCCACTTCTTGACTGTGGCTTTCATATAGGCCAGGATATCACCTCCGCTAGCGTAGAACCTTTCCCAGCTGGGGTTGGGATCAAAAGGAAATGCCTGGTCACGCTATCAGAACGGGCCTTGTATGAGGATTTTCATGGGGAAACATACGTAGATGTGAGCGGGAACGTCACATTGCACGCCAGGGTAGTGGTTTGCCAACCAAGTACCACCCACATCGCTCCGAGCCTCAAAGATAGTGTGGTCGACGATATCTTGCATCTCAGGAAAGCGGTGCTGGAACTTGTGCGCCATGAGCAGGCCAGAGAAGCCAGCGCCGACGGTGATGACCTTGATCCTACGCGGCGTGTAGGCAAACTTGGGGCTGAGCTTGAAGGGGTCTTCTGTATGGCCATTGGTTGAGGCTGCTGCGTTGGCACTGTGCCTAAACTTGTCTCTATTTCCAGCCACCTCCGGAGGTTCCGTCGATGGGGTTTGCAAGTGATCGGTAGCCTTGGGCACCACACCCGCCATCGTTATTGGTGTCTCAGTGAGGGCAGGCATCGTAGCTAGTACGTGAAGTAGAGTGAGGAGCTTCTTGACGACTGTTCTTCAAAGTTCAAGGCGTTGTTGTTCAGGAGCGTATGAATGTAATGTGTCCTTCGCCCGACGCCTCGTGCAGTTGTATATCAACGATGAAAATGAATTAATTTGTCAGAGGAAAAGGTAGTACGCGCTCAGCTCAGGGTCACCGGCAATTGCTTCGGGTTCATCATTCAAGGTGTCTCTGATTGGCTCGGCAACCTCAGTCTTCGTGATTGACCGGTTATCCCAAATAGGCATTACCGGACGTTGTGACCAACCCGAACTCCAAAGCCGAGCGCCGGTTTGTCACCTCAGCCCTAGCTTCAAAGGCGGGGGACCAAAAGAGGTGCCGCACCTGATCAAGAAAAAGCATGTCATTCTCGCCCTCTCTTCTTTTACCCGTGTAATTAGAGTGACACCAGAAGTACGACAGCTGATACACTCACACACCAACCAAGATGAGTCTCGATCGCTATAGCTACAATGGCCCCGTAGACCATACCACTCCTACTCGGCTGGACGCCATCCGAGGCAAATCAGTCATCATTACAGGGGGTGCAAATGGCATGGGTGAGACCTGTGTGCGAGAATTCGTCGCCGCCGGCGCCCACGTCACCTTTGCCGACCTTAACGAGCAACGAGGTCGATCTATCGAGGCAGAACTTAACGTTGATGGCATAAAATGCTTGTTTGTCAAATGTGATGTCCGAGATTGGGACCAACAGAAGACTGTCTTTGAAGAGGCAAAACGCAACAGTCCAAGCCGCAGTGTTGACGTTGTTATTGCCAACGCTGGCATCAGCAGAAGCTCTGGAGATAGTCTCTGGAACTTGGACGGTAAGTCAGAGGGCCTTTCAACCACATGAGATCAGCTCTGACTATCATTCGATACCTGCAGACCCAGATGGCGAACCAACCAAGCCAGACCTCAACATTGTCCGAGTCAACATTGATGGTACCTTTTATACTTGGAGGCTTGCCGTACACTACTTCCGCAAGCAACCAGTTGACGATGACCGGGATCGTTGCTTCATCATCACTGGAAGCATGGTTGCGTACATTGACTCACCAGTATGTTCCTCTACCGCTCACAACGATTCATGCTCTGACCATAACCCACCTTTGTAGGCCAACTGGGAGTACACATCAACAAAGTACGCCCTACGCGGGTTCATGAAAACAGTTAGACGCTCCAGCCATGAGCAGAACATACGTATCAACTACGTTGCCCCCTGCTGGATCAAGAGCGCCATCCGCACGGCAGAGTACGAGAAATGGTTACTCGACAACGGCATCGAGTTTGGCGAACAAGAAGACGTAGCAAACTGCATGCTACGAATTGCCACCGACAAGAGCATCAACGGTAAGTCTGCCTGCCCTATTCTAGGGAGTCACTAATGATGCCAGGTCGTTCTCTTATGATCACCCCACGATCAATTGCTAAAGAGGGGTTTATGGATGTTGATCGGGAGGACTACAAAGATATTCCTGAGGATGACTATTTTAGAAAGGTGCAGGCCAGCCAGTTATTTATTATCAAGGACAAGTGGCTAGATGACTACAAGGTACCGATATATAAGGCAGACTAGGTGATTGATTTTAGCATGGACTCTCTACTAAACCTCCCCTATAGTTATAGTTGGAATCTGGTATTATGAATGTGAGCCTTTGATGGTAACTTGTCTCCGAAAACTGTGTTCTCTGCCTGAACTGTCTGATTCTTTGACTAATAAAAGGAAAGATTTGGCAAACCAAGAGTAAAACTTGCAGAAATTTGAGTAGAGCTTTTCTGCTATCGCTTCAGTTGGCGTCATGTATCATTTCTTTGCCATAGCATGACACCAGGGGCCTAGGCTCTTTAGGAAAGGCGATGTCGTAGAATCCAACTGTTACTTTCAAGGGCTAGGCTTCAACTATAACAAAGAACACATCATGACGATATCACCTACAACGGAGTGATTGGTAATGGAGTTTGCACGGTTACCAGCGGGAATGTCTGCAGGGTCTTGGTCCGAATACGAAATGTCTCCAAAACGACCAGGGCCGTCAGCAGAGACGAGTACGCCCAAAGAGAGTAAATAGTCATCCGAACGTCAGTGTCACGAGGACATATGTCGATTAAGGTGGTAAATATATAGATAGCTACTACTGCCCCCAAATCAAACAGACTTGCAGTAGCCTGTGTAGCAGTATCCGCAATCCTCTCGACCAACCCCCTTTCTCACATCCAGTCCATATTCACGAGTCTTCTCTCGAGCACAACAGTGACCACCAGCAGATTGGCTGCGACGGCGAGTTAGTGGCAATTCTTTAGCAGGCTCCGCAGTCGGACTTCAGCTTACCAGTTGTGAAACGAGTTGAATGCTCTAATCCTATTGCCTTGACATTCATCCGTGTTCAGCCGGTTGCCGCTACACCCCTTTCTCTTCTCCAGCTTCAAAAAGCCCTCCTGCTTGGCACTAGGGTCAAGCCCCTCGGCAATAGATATGCCAGGCAAAAGGAGTAACAAAAGTCTGCTGAGTTGCATGATAAGAAGATTGCGTTGCTGGCAGGGTGATGACAGAGGGACATCGGCGGGTGCGTGTAAATATTTATGATCTGCTATGCAGCTATGCTACTTAGCATTGCCATCTATATTTTGGAAGCCGTCAGAGACTTAATTCTACATACGTCATGCTAAACCTCACTCGAAACAAACCTGCCGTGTTTGAAACATCTGACAGAAAATCCTCAGTAATACGGCCAGTCTCAAAGCCCGAACCAGCCTATCAGGTGTATTAGAAAGCAGCTGAACAACCCTTGGCGGATCATTTTAGTTCTACCGTCGGGCGATCGACCGGAACTGACGTCGAATGTCCGACCTGAGAATAAAGAACCCTTGAATGTCGACGGATTGACGGGCGCGAAGGATTTGAGGGGAAACTCCAAGCCTAGCATAACCCGCATTGACATGATAAGGTGGAATCATTTCGCATTGATCGCTTGAGGGATTTGTCTCATTCTCCGGTGTCAGACGGAGCAACTCAAGCTTGATCGTCACAAGAATAGATCTCAAGGGTCGACCTGGCGGGCGACTATTGGCTGATGCGAGCGGGAAGACATACCACAGGGAACGTCCCGCAGCATGTACCTATTTAAAAGTTTAACTATCACTCGCTGATCAGGCCGGCATTCGAGAATTGGGGGCCAGAAATTGGAAGGTTAGGCTCAGCCCCACGACGATCCCAACTCAATTTCGCAACATCGGCTCGTTCGTACTCATCGCGAAACCTCGGATGAAGGGCTGCTGGCCCATCAATGCGTGTTTCATGGTGGACTTCAGACTGGTAGACTGATATAGCCATGTTCTTCTATACTGATTCACACAAAGTAATACACTTGGGTGGCAAAGCTCTTGTCTCGCGAATATAAATAGCCCAGCGCCGCATGTGTTTTCATTGTCCACGACCAGACTCATTAGACAAACAAACATCCTTCTCTATCTTCTTTCAGAAAAGTTTCCCCGAAACATCATCTTTGAAACGACAAAATGAAGTTCACCGTCAGCGCTTTCATCTCCGCCCTAGTTGCTGGGGCTCTCGCCACCCCTTTCCCTCACGACACCAACCTCGTTTCACCTCGCGAGGTCTGCAATCACCCAGGCGAGTGCGGTTGGTTTGAGTCAGGCCAATGCGAGTACCACTGTGATGGCTACGGTGGATTCCAATACATGCAGAGTTGTGGTTGGGGTAGAAAGAGGTGCTGCTGTGTTGAGGGCACTGAATAGGTTGGTGGTTTTACCTTTTGTTCACCGCTATTGCTTCGTACTAACCATGGCGTACATCTTTTCAGTCATCTATCCGATACACGTGGTAAGACGGAGAGGACTGTTTGTAATACAGATGGCTATGATGAAAGTAACGTTCGGTTTCAATGCCACCATCACTATGTTCATGACTGTGTTCTATGTTACTGTGACTAAATCTTTTCTTCTTGAGGGGTGAATTAGAGTGGGAAACCAGTGGAACTATCAAGAACGACAACAACAAAATACCTTCTCTCGTTCTAATTGACGCCATGTTCTTGCTTTGGGCTTGGATACTTCACTCGTAACAAGTATCTTGTCTCTACTTTTGAGATTGCTAGGCAGCGTTGTGAGACTTTTGGTTAGGCTGTCATAGGGTAGCTTGCAGATGTCAATGGGTGCGCCGAGCAAGGGATGTAGTATAAGGAAGGGCTTGAATGTATGTCTCGTCCTCTAGGGTAATCCTGCCAACGTTACAAGACGCGCGAGGCTTGAATCTAGTTAGTTAGTGTGCACTTTCGGGCTGGAACCCCCACCAGTCGCGACGCGTTGCGCGCCAGGGGGCTGGCACGTATGAAACACGCTTTCGCGCTCTGTACTCGTCCTGAAGCCTGAAGCAGACTTCGATGTGACCGTTAGGGTCTAGAAGACTCAGAGAGGAAGGAATACCCATTAGTATCTCACTTAGAAAAAGACGTTGGAGATTGGGAACGAAGAAAATCTGGTACTAACGGCGGCGTCTCCTTGTTATGGCTAATGGTTTTTGACATCGTTACAGGCTACCTATAATATAGAGATGACTTGAAACCCCGTCGTGTTTTCCCAGTGGACCTACGGGGTTCTTCGAAGTAACGTGTTATCCTCATAGTCACTCTAGAGAGAACTAACAGTTATCATAGCATTGCACAAGGCAGTCAGTTGTTAGTGCCACTCGGCTCAGTTTAAATTTAACTACTAAGTTACCCGGGAGTTTAGCTAATAGATAAAAGGCTAAGATATTAGGATAATAGATAAGATAAGATAGTTAAGACGAGCAAGATAAGATAATTAAGATAAGATAATTAAGATAAGATAATTAAGATAAGATAATTAAGATAAGATAATTAAGATAAGATAAGTAAGATAAGATAATTAAGATCCTTTTACTTTAGGTATATGCTATTAGCGGAGAGAACTTGTTGTTCTTTAACCCTTTTGATACGTTTGCTCGACGTTGGTAATTACATCCTTGGGAGTTTAACTGCGAGACACTCCGTGGATGGTGGGTGTCAGTGCTGGCTAGCCCACTGATCTCCGCTCCAGATTGCTGGAGAAGAAGGTCGCTCCAGTTTAGAGCTAACACCCTCAAGTCAGCCTGGGTTATACTTTCCTGGATAGGAAGTTTCGAATAGCCAAGACACTCATGGTATCTCCTACGTATGTATAACCTCGCCAAATGCTTCTCCGCGGCTAGACAAAGACCTCTTGCTTCCTACCTCAGATCCGAGCCGATTATTTTTACCCGTGGTTGTGACTTTTCGGTTAATGACAACTCTGTTCAGCTCCCCTTGGGATCTTTTGCTAACTTTATTTCTATCTTGTCAGCCCTGTCATTCCACAAATGTCTTCCATTTCGACAGTCTCCAGGAGCCCAGGTTTCAGAAGTCCAGGCCCCAGGAAAGTCGCGAGCTCAAGCCCCGCCGAGAGCGCGGCTAAACAATCTCGACCTCGACGTCCGCCTGCAATCCGTAGTAGGACAGGGTGTTTCACCTGTAGGGGACGCAAGAAGAAGTGTGACGAAATCAAGCCCACTTGCACGGTCTGCCAACGAAACCAGTTGGTATGTTGCTGGCCAGGCTTTGCGCAGCCATTGCCACCTTCGACTGGATCACCACGAACCAGACCGCATCAACAGGGTCAATCAGACCATCTTCATTCAAACCGTGATGATGGTTCCGGCCAGCTTGGCGACGAAAAGGCTCATGTTCCAGATGATGCAGAACCCCTAAGAGGCACCACATGGACCCAGATTCTTCCAACCATCCTCCCTGAAGCTGGGCCCTCCTCCCCTGCAACCAATGACTGGCTTGGCAACCCTACATCAGACCTCCCATCACAGACAACCAAGACTGCAGTTCAATCGAATCCATCAGGAACGGAACAACATCAGTGTGACGAGCATGTAACATCAAGTCACGTATCCGACTTCTATGGAGTACGCTCGCCCTCAGACCTACTGTCTCCCTCTTGTCTACTCGCTGGTGCGCCAGCCCCCAAGAGAGTGTCAACCCTACCAACACGTGATAGTCGAGCATGTGAGCTTCTTGGCCACTATCTCTCGCGGACAGCGTTGACAATCGGGAACGGCGCCACAGATGTGAACCCTTTCGTCTCCCAACTGATCCCTCTCTCATTGACGAATGACTTCATCCTTCATATGGTTCTTTGCCAGAGCGCTGTCCATAGCGCCGTTGAGGATCCTAGCAAGGCGGAAATTGCCTCTGAGTACTACTCCGAGTCTAGCCGTCTCCTTCGCCAGGAGATGCATGCTCTGGGTAGCTGTCAAGAAACAAGTCCTTTATATGCAACCATGGGTGCACTCATGATGTGTTTCATCGAGGTTTGTTGCCCGTTCTGTTGTACACCGCCTTTCATTCCCTGGCTGACTGGTTCAAATAGACCACCAAAGGGGACGAAAAAGGCACCACGTTTGACTATATCAGGTGTGCTGGATTTCTCGTTACTGCCATTACGTCAAGGCCTAGTACGGTTCAGGATGACCTCAAGGATTTCATCATCGAATACTATATCTATATTGCGACTACAAGTGCAATATCGATGAGTCCAAGTTCGACATCGGCACTCATGATGAGATCTGAGCTAGAATCAGAGGCTAGAAGACTGATTGACTCTGGATACGTCGGACAGCTCTGTGGCTGTTGGCTCCATCTGCTACTTATCATAGTACACATACGTAAGCTGGGAGAACAATCTAGAGACGTGGATTGTAACTCTGGCTTTCTGGCTGCCGACGATTTCCTTACCTTTGCATTACTCCATGCCCAAATCCAATCATTCGAACCATCATCACCTTTTCTCAGCGATGATACCGTTCTCTGCGGCTATCTGTTTAAGGAAGCCACATACCTCTATCTTCTCACATGTCCAAGTCAACCGCAGCGTCTGGGCGGACCTATGAGACAGACCATCAAAAGCTCTCTTGATCGTGCATTCGAGAATCTTCGCCAGGTCCCGGCCAGCGCTCGCATCAACACCAGCCTTTGCTGGCCGTTGGTTGTCATTGGATCTTGTGTCACTGATGAAAGCTTAAGAGATGAGTTACGGGGTCGTCTTCAAATCATGTTCCTTGTACTGGGATTTGGGAATATTCGAAGCTCATCGCTGGTGTTGGAGTACATGTGGGCGTTGCCTGAGAGTGAACAGGGCCCGTGGATATTATGGCAGGTCATGCGAGACAATGATATATGGATCTCGGTTGCTTAGACTGGGAACATGATGGGAATGAGCAATCTCTTCTTTTTGTGGTTTGATGCCAGATACAGGTTATGTCATAATTATTGGCAATGGCACCATTTCGCTCACAGATGATTCTATCAAGCTCGAGGCTCTATTGAGAGGCGTCTACATCAAAAAGTGAGCAATAGCGTGCCTGTATTAACATTCCCAAGCTAGATTTTGCACTGAACGCTCTTCAAAGAGGGCTGTTCAAGCAAGAACTTGAGCAATATCTCGGCAGCCTCGAGTGAATCATCATCAGTATCAATATCCTCCAAGAACTTTTGCACATCCTGCGGGTCCCACTTGTGTCTGAAGGCTTTGACAGTCTCGGTGTTGATCAAGCGGTCAAACTCGAAATGGCCCTGATATGTCAAGACGCGCCTCGGTTGGTAGGCACCCTGAACCGAGCACTTGGCAGATTTCCCAAATCCCGTCCATCCCTTCGGGAATGCTGAAGGCGGTAGCATCACGGAGTCGGCATGTATAAACTGCAATCTCAATCGACTGGGCGGCGGCCTGTTAAGAATGGTTGATGGTGTCGTCTGCCCAGGCTCTGTGGGTGATGAGATTGGTGATGCTCGCCCTTGAGACATGGTCTCAGTTCCCGAGCCGAAGGCCTTTCGGAATTCCTCATGGATAACAACCTCGTGAACTCCTATCTCCCAACCATTTGGATCCTTTTCGACCACGACGCCAAATGGCCGCAGGAGACTCTGGCAAATGATCTGATGACCAAAGCAGCCCCCAAATAGCTTGACTTGAGGGTAATCTCGGTACACGCGCCATATATAGTCATCAAGAGTCTTTATCCAGATGCGGTCATCGTAGGAAGATGAACCAGAGCCACTGATGATGATGGCGTCAAATTCTAGAATGTCGTCGGGATATTCTTGTTGGACCATGTCGAAGTTCTGAGATGCAACAGTAACCGAGGGAGCGATGCGTCTGGCAGCAGCAACAAGTAGTGCGTGAAATATGGCGCCATAAGTCACGTATTTTGCTCGCAAGGCCGGAACCGGGGTATCGGCATTGAACATGGCGACGCGAAGTGTGGTTGTCATGGCTACCAATGCTTGTCGTGGGCGTGGGTGCGGAGTCTGTTCATCTCCTCCAGTGGCATGGGATGGCCCTCCCTTATGTAGGCCATCCATCCACTGGTGGAGCAGAAAACTTCTCCGACTAGTGGTAGGAGATGGGGAGATGGAGAGGGAGAGGCCGACTTCTGCCGAACTAGATCTTGGGGCTTAGTGAGTGACAACCGATAAGCTACTCCGCAGTGGGCATTCAATTTCAGGCGGCCGTGAGGTGGAGAATGCGGAGTTTGGCCACCGTTCAAGTTGGTAAAGGAGGAGATGTGAACTTCTGCCTGTGTAGGTGCTAGAGGCACTTTAGGGCGGCATCGTGGCTTTGGAAGCTCGGCCATTTCTTTACTACAAGGATAGCATGAAAATATCAGCTTGGAAAGCTTCGGATGACGACAGCACCCAAGTTTGAAGTAATCTTTCTCAGTTGCAAGGTTCTATGTACCACCATGGCTCTGCATCCATGTCTTGATGGTTTCCAATTTTGCTACGAATATTACATCATCGTAGATGACCGGAAGATCTCCTTCACATGGCTCTCGCTTCCTTTGAGATGAAACCTCTACAGAGAAGAGCAGGAAAAGGGGCGATTAATCGAACCTGACTCAAACTTATGGATCTATACAAGAGCATATTAGCAAGTCGATAACGTCTTTCATGGCGAGGAATACTTACAATCTGGGTCAAACTAGCGTAGAAGCCAATACCAAACACGGTGAAACCGGCAATGAACACAACAAGGTTTGCAATGGCAGGGATCAAATTAGCACCATCATACCAGTTCCCTTGCTTCAATAGCCGGAGCCACATGATAGGAGGAATGTAAAATGACAAACCGGCTACGAACAGGCAGCCAGCTAAGGAGAGAAGTTCGGAAAAGAAAGGAATGGCCTCGGCGATAATCCAAGAGAAGAAGGTTACGATGGTAATGAGGAGGAGCCAGGTAATCCAGCCTTTGCGGGTATTAACAAAGCGGACGATCGAATCATGATACATCCGGACATGAATAAAACGGCAGGTAATAGTCGTGTTAATAGACCCGGATATATAGATGACCGGAAGGGCGACACCGAAGGCGATCTTGGCGACAAGAGGGCCAGCTGAGACCAAAGCTGGGGAGCCAACATCTCTGCCAACGAAGAGGTAGATCAAGGAACCCGTAAGCGCGTAGATGGTTGTCTGAATAACGCCGAGGGCGTAGATAGACTTGGTATAGTCTTGTGGCGTATGCATTTCATCCATGAAAGACGGCTGGGCGCCGGCAAAGGAGTATGAGAAGACGATATTGGAAATTGCGACGAACGCTTCAGCAAGCGTCAGGTTTTCTTTCGGCCAGGCAGACCATGAGTTCTCAACCTCTGATCTCTTGAGGCCTGTTGCAACCAATGTGATGCCGATAGCGAGCAGAATAGATGCGAAATCGACGTAGCCTAGGATGGCAATCTCTGCGAATGAAGGTGGGATCGCAAGGATGAGGAGGATGATGGCCGAGACAACGCCGAAGACGAGCGAACAGACATTACTCTCAGTGATAGTGCTAAGGGCGATCGTCCCAGTGAGACAGTGAGACCCAATCACTAGCAGCAATAGGGAGACAAAGGCAAAACTAAAGAGCCAGTCGCCGAACTTTCCCATCAGCAGGCCTCCGATATCAGCATAGCTGTGGATATCAGGATACTTGAGTTTGACCTGGCCGATGATATAGCTCGCGTAGATGGCGATAACCCCGAATGCAACACAGGTTATCACACCCGCTACCATTCCGAGTGTGGCAAAAGCTGCAGGCAGACTGAGGCTGCCTAAGGCAACGGACTCGACGATGAGGATAATTGTGAGGCGTTTCCAGCCTAGACGGTGGAAATACGCGTCGCCTTGGGCGGTTTTCTCCTTTTCGAGATCGATCCCGCTGACTTGGCCAACACCCTCGTCTGACAAAGTCAATAAGATCCTTGTCATGGTGGTTGTTGATGTCATTGTGTGGCATAATCTCGGTTGGTTGTTTGGTCATGGTGAAGCTGCTGGACGTAATAGAGATGGTGTCGAAAGATAAAGGGGGATAAGAACTGTTCGGCTACCAGCAAAGTATGCGTCTGGGTCGATTGTTTATATTAGGCTCAGGAGCATAGCCAACGCTCAGTCAAGACCTTCAGGAGACGGACATCGTCTTAACTTGTTCTCCAGAGTCTCTCTCCTTTCGAACTGTTTCTCTCCGCTCTTCTTCCCCCACAATGGAACCCATTCCCCCTCATGTGGAGAATCCCATGGAGTTTCGCGCTATATTGAAATAGGAAGGTTTAGTCGGACCCACCGTTGGTCTTGGGGGCCTTGGGGGCGGCGACTCCGGGGATTCATCTTCCGCGCCCTTCTACTAGGAACAAGGCGATGATGATCATGATTATTTTTTGTCAGGGTATTTGTCAAGCCTTTTGGAGGAGTGAAGGGGCATGGAGGGGTTGGCCTGTGGGTCAGATCCGAGGCAACAGGTTGCAGGTTACCCCGACCAACTGAAGCCTCAGGTGTTGGCCGCGTATCAGTCCCATGAGAACTTTCCCTCAAGGTGTACTTCAATTTACCTACTTAATTAGGCATTTATTCATACTACGTAGGTTGAACCCCTAGAGAGGAGTGCTCTACGTCTTCACGGGGATGCCTCAACAGCCGTTGGGGAGGAGCACTGGTCGAGAAATCGTGAGTGCCAGAGGCAGACAGACTGAGAGTCCATGTCACCATCCCGGATTTATGGCGGTGAGAAAACGAGCACATGATGGGTTTAAACAGGTAGGTCACGGACTATTGATAGTAAAGTCATGAGGCATTGTCTAAAAATTGCCAATAAAGCCATAAATCCAAGGCTACCCCAAACGTGCAAATGAAGAGTCCCCAAGCAAACCTAGGTAGCCTGAATCGAAATGTTCGAAATTCCGCCTACAGCCACCCTTCCCTATTGTCAGAACTGGCCCTTGGAACAATCCATTCAGTTACATCTTGGCCTGGACATAGCTTCTGCCAAGTTAGCAAGCTTAGTATGATATCCAGATTGGTGACGATGGCATACTTGAACGAGTCCTTCATCTGCCTCAGCCGATGCATAGCCTGAACAGGGTCAGTTGCCCCAGCTGCTTCCTGAATCTCAGGTTCCTTCCATCGTCGCGTTAGTATACGTACAATCCCTTAACAGACGCATATCGACTCACGCCAACTCTCATGAAGACGTTGTGTCTCTTGAGCTTCACATTAACAGATGGGTCTCTTCCGCTGTGTCTGGAAACGCACCTTCTCGTCGCCAATGGTAAAGATGCCAGTTGTTATCGAGTTAAAGTCTACGTACCGGTGCAATCTCTTTATGGCTTCGGTTTGGGACACTGATATCGCGAATTCGGCATTCATCCGTGTGTACTCGTGCCCTGGCTGAAACATGCATGATGAGATGGTGGCTTGGTTGACAACATCTGCTTGAACTCACATAGATCAGAGTGTCCTGGGGCAGTGCAGCCAGTCGCTCATTCAGTGAGGCGTGCATTTCGGCAGCTGATCCCTCGAAAAATCGTCCACAGCCTGGCAACATGTCAGAAGAACGACTCAGCGAGATTCGAATCACGGCTTCCGAGAGGGGCGCCCAAGGACGCACGCACCGCCTACAAAAAGAGTGTCACCAGTAAAGACTGCTCGTTGTCTGCCCGTTTCCATAAAGAAACAAAAACTGTCCTGTGTATGACACGGTGTATGGATGCTTGTTACAGTCGTAGCTCCAAGATTGAAACTATCCCCATGTCCAAGAATCCTTGTTACACGAGGGCACTGCTCCCCTCCGAGCACGTCTAATTCAGGCTTCTCGAGGCCCGCAATCTGGTTCGTAAGTAATGTAATTCCAGTGATGCGAGAACCGGCAAAACCCACCAGATCTGCGTTGCCACCGGCATGATCCCAATGACTAGCAAGTATCAGTTGCATTGTCCTACCCGAGGCGGGTCAAGGTCTTACTGATGAGTGTTTAAGATGGCAATCAGTGTAACTCCCTCTTTCTGGATTACATCATTGAGAACCACCATGACTCTAATAGGCTTGCCATTAGATATGTGTTGCAGAAGACCTAACCTGCACTCACTCTGGGGGGTTGGCGGGATCGATAATGACAGCATTCTTTGACTGTTGGTCAACAACCAAGTATGCATAGTTATCGGTGGTACCCCTCCCTGCGCAGGTCAGCTGCTTGAATTCAGCTTTAACAGAGGGGGACTGAGACAAACACATGGAGATGGGTCGGATATCCATCACGGCTGATCTAATTCGTGAAAAGAATACTGCAACACGATGTGACTGTCAAGGTGAGTGAACCCGCCTAGTTATAGTCAAGGAAATCGGCCGGCAAGCAGGTAACATTGAAGGGGCTGGCCGGGGCTGGCGTCACAACTAGCTACATCGGGTTAAAATAGCCAGTTTCTTACAGTTCGACGCAAATCACGTCCTCTATGACAGTTCATTGCAGTCACGTTAATGCTGCCAAGATGTCGTAGGTCCCCTTTCTGGGTTTATTCAATGCCAAGAGAGCACAAACTTCTATTAAAATCATGAACCACTCCCTAAGAATCTTATTTGTCCAAGGACAGGGATAGAATGGCCCCAAATGCGAAATCTTGCCACTGTTTACTCGCGGGCATGTGCACAGCTCGGGTGATCTAATTCATACACAATGCCCTCCCGCCTCAGAGTATCAGTTTGATCGTGCTCTTTGTGAGATGCCGCATTAATTTAAGAGACTCCAATTGTAGATTTCCACGATGAAATGACTCATCTGTGCAATACACATTGAACAATGGCTTTCCATTCACCACAGCACTACCTAGCACTCTATAATAACCATGATTCTCTCTTTAAAGGCGAGAATTGCAGCAGGACTCATTGACTGCTAGCTTACTGACCCTGTCCGTAGCATCAAACGATCCCTTGCCCGACGCCACCTCGCTCGGCGTGATCGAATACGACGGTGGTACATCCATCACAGGGTTAGAGGAGAAGAAATGACGAGGTCTCAGAAGCAACGTGATAGGCTCCGCGGGCATGACGGGGAAGTCCTCGGGAGATGGAAAATGCGTGATGCCAAAGGTATGCCAAAGAACAATATCAGTGTTCTCAATGGACTCGGTACCATCGCCAATCCATTCAGAAAGACCTCTGGAGGGTTCGCCAGAACTTTGAGCCACATGGTTTCCCGCAGGCCACAGCTGGTCATCGGCATCTGTATCAATATGTTAGCGTAGTACGCGATTTCGAGGCGGGACGCTTACATTTGGTCACATGAACGGCGTGCCGGGCAAAGGCAGCTCGCTTCCAGACAAGAGAACCCTCCTTGGGCATCAGGCGGGGGACGTCCCTGCTGACCAACTTGTACGACACAGGCTTCCCACTGTGCTCGTTGAGGCAGTTCTCGTTGACAATGTCCCACGTTCGGGACGTATCGCCATTATAGTCAGTTGCGGCCTCGCCAGTAGTGGTGAACCTGGTGCGCTTGGCGTAAAACGCATTTCCATACAGATTGTCCCGACTACCCACCGGCGCCTCTGATGGGACTGCATCGACCATGTGAACTGTGTTTCTAGGGCCATCTACACATGGGTTGATGCGGAGACAGAAAATGTGTTGGTGATTGTGAGCATTCACGCCTGTGATAGTCCGTTGGGTCAGCCTTTGAATTCATCCTTCCTCGAGCTGGCTTTACCTTTGTGAACTTGAGTTCCGTAACCAAGAGTGTCCTCGCCAGGATTCAGAACATAGGTATTGAGGATACCAGTGAGCTTGATATCCGGCTGGATTGTGCCGTCTTGGTGGAAAACCCACTATGTATGTGAATCTAGAATGAGCGTGGATCTGGAGCAATATTAAGCTAAGACTGACCTGGACAGCATACTCGTAGTTGGCAGCAGTAAATATATGCTGCACAATTAGCTTCCTAGCTCGGGTGACGATCGTAGAGTTATCTCGGAAATCAGTATGCTTGAATAAGATACCATCGTCTTCTTCGTGGATGCAGATGGCGTTCTTAATCTTCCTGGCGGTACCGGCCTGCGTAGGCATGTATGCGTCCATATAGTAAATAGCGCCCTTGCAATCACAACCTAGAGCAAGGCTATTGCTAAGATAGCCCGCTCCATATTCACCAAGGTCAAAGGCATGTTTGCGGTGGTGGGGAGGCTCAGGATTGCCACTGGAGCGACTTGTCAACACGTGGGCCCATGTCATCATGACTGGAAAACACTTACTAGGGAACAACCATTTCGGCCAGAGACATCCTATAGAACACCGGGCGCACATTTTCCTTGTCTTTGAAGGTAATATTGTTGATGACAATGCCTTCTCGGTAGTTGAAGCCGACATGGAACGTCCAGTTTTGCCAGTTAACTTCCCGTCCGGTAACACTAAAGGAGACGCCTTCAGGTTGAACAATGTTGATAGGTCTGAGGTTATTGCGATAGCCTCCCTGTTCCTGGACCGCGAGATGGTGATAGTTGATAGCCTTGTTTCGCTGCAGAGGACGTCGGATCTTGGGGATATCAATGGCGATGATGTCCTGGGTCTCTGGGTCGTAGATAGGACAAAAGTCGAGAGGATACTGATACTGGCAATCGTCGACATTGGGGCGGAAATACATCAACGCCTGGTGTACTCTCTTGCCACTGCCAAAGCGAGTATCATGGCTGATGGTCCAGGGATCGGCGTATACCTTGTGCATCTCATCTTTGGAAATTCCGCTGAGGACACACTGCTCGATAACCTTGGCGTTCTTGCGGCAAGCCTTTTCGAGGCCGAGTAGCTCTTCAACGATGAGCTGCACAAGAATTAGCCATTGGCGAGCCTTGATAGATTTCGGGGCGACTTACGATGGGCTGTTCGCCGTAGACCTCTTCCCACTTGGTGATGTGGGAAGATTGGAGATCGACGAGGCCGTCAAACACCTTGCCACGAGGAACGACGACGACGACTTCGGCAATTCGTCTGGGCCGGGAATAGTGTGAAGGGTTGGCGAGCCAGGCCATCATCTCGGCCTTGCGAGGCTCCTGAGCAGTGATGACATGGAAGTGGACATTCCCATGCGCTCGGCCAACGACGGCCGCCGTGAGCTCAATCTCGCCAGCTGTGAGCGGATCGAAGGGGTGAGGGAGTGAGCCGGACATGATCTCTGTAAGGCGACTATGGTAGAGGAAGTTACTGAATGACACTTGAAGAAGTACGGGTTACCTTGACGTGAGTGTAGTGGCTATCGTTGGGCTTTTCTAATAGATGAAGTTTGAGTGCATCTGCAGCCCTTGAGACTGACCCCAGCTGAGATCGCTCCAGCTGCCACATCCACGACGCCATCTCGGGTATATAATTGCCAGAAAAGGAAGATTTATCGATGACTCGGGCTCCTCCAGAGAGAACTACCGTAGGCTGGCCCTGGTAAGCCAAGCCTTGGAGAAGCCGAAGTCATTGACAAATGCGGGGTTCAAGCCTTCTCCGCATCGAGAAGGTGTAGCCTGATCCACTCTCTCATGATAGGAGCTCAGTGAAACTAATTATAACGCGTTACTGCAGTCAGCTTGAGTGGATTAGATACTGCACTGTAGAGCTCTACCCCTAAATCCCGGGGCTAAACTATTACTGGAAAGTCGAGCCCTGACCATGGCTGAAGCGGAGGGTGGACCCTTACAAGGGGAAGCCTTCATCCGTTTCCTGGCTTAGCCGAAGGTCTCGTCCACGGGGTTGGGGGCAGGCTCATCATCCGCGATTCTGGAGCAGACACCGAACGCCTCGAATCATTCAAACGGAAGGCTCACAAGCTCATAGTGTAGAGATTTCCAGACTTCAACGTGTGTAGTTCAACATCGGTGCTACCCTATATTTATAACAGGAGCACCTTTATCTTCACCTCCCTGTCTGTTGTGCGGAAGGGGGGCGGTAGATCACTCGGTCCTCCTCGCAGCATTTACGTAGTCACTCTTCCCACTGTGTTCTCATTAGGATATAATAGTATGGACTATTCACGTTATATTGTCTGTTCTAGCTAAAACCCAGCGTATGATGAGATAACCAAGCGCACCAATAGTGTTCAATACTTGCGCAATGTATACCATTCAAGTTCAGCTGATGAACAGGATGATGCTAGAAATTCTCTACGCCGGTGTAGGCTTCATTTTGCACAACCTCGATCCAGTAACCATCGGGGTCGAGCAAGAATGCGACATTCTTCATCCTCCCGTCGGTCAGCCTCTTCTTCCACTCTACACCCAACGACTCAAACCGTTGACAAGCTGGACCTAGATGGTCCACCGAAATGCCTGACCAAGGTTAGCCAAATATTCGGGCTTCTGAGGACTGTGCATCTTACAGAGGTGCCCAAAGCCCTGGGGCTGCTCATTCCCATTATGATAATGGAAATCGCTTCGGTTCTCTGTTCCGTGTTCCCACGTCAGGCCTAGTAATCCCTCAAGTCCGCCAATTTCGTCACCGGCGGGGATATTGACACTGCTGGTGTAGCCGAGGAGAAACAGGCTGTAGCCTCTGTCTGAGTCTTCGATCGTCTTCAAGAGAGTTAGTCCAAGGATCTTTTCATAATACTCGATGGACTTGTTGGCATCTTTGACGCGGAGCATAGTGTGACTCTGTGATTGTTAGCTTAGAACGCGTCTCTCGGGATTCTTTTCTCACCATCCGATAACTCGACACATCGGTATTGGTGGCCTCTTGTGCCGTTCCATGATGCTGAGAAATCAGCCTCACCCAGTAACCATCTGGGTCCATCGCAGTGGCGAACTCCTTGGATGCGGCATCGGCCAGCCTATGCTGAAACTTGTAGCCCTCGTCCTCCAAGCGCTGGCAAGCTGCCTCCAGAAAGTCCACACTAAGACAGATATATGAGAACCCATTATGAAGTTCCATATTGCCATTGTTAACCTTGTATTCAGGATCGTGTTCGGTGCCGTAATTATGCGTTAGTTCGACCAATCCCTGACGATCAAAGGTGCTCTTCCCGTGGGAGGCTGCTCCTGGAGTATCGAAACCGAGGAAGTAAAGGTCGAACTTGTTGTCAGGAAATTCGAGTTTCTTTACCAGTGTCATGCCCAAGAATTCGTAGAATTTGACTAAACGTGGTCAGGCTGGCGGGGAAAAGGGGACATGGCGGGATCTTGCTTACTAGATGCATTTGGGTCCTTGACTCGGATCCTATGCTGTCAACATGTTGATCTTTTCGCATGCCCTCTCAGACTCTGGCTTACATCGAGTGATTGAGCTTGTACTTGCTCGTATCCGTAACAATGGAAGAAGTCATTGTGCTGTTTGTTGGCTGCTCGTAAAAGATGACTTGCTCGTGCCGTTCTTGGGCGACGTTGAGTCTGGGGGAGAAGATTTGGCTGAGAGCTCGAAGCCGGTTTGAGGCTGCCGTGTTGCTCATCGATTGCTGTACCACGTATCTTGGTTGATGAAAGATATGTCTAACGAAGCATAGATTGAATGCTTAGAAGATGATGGGATATGAAAACATGGCGAGAAAGTGCATTCAGAAGAAGGAAGGCCTGTGGTGTGTGAATAACATCCGTGGCCAGCCAGGGGCGCTTGGAACCTGACGAATGACGACCAGGCTAGAACTACTTGATCTAGTAAGTCCAGTCTGCACTTGCCTATTGAAGTTAGCAGAAGCAAATTATCCTATCCAATCAATCAATGATTTGCATTAATTAGATGGTGGAGCTAAGCCACGCAACCCCCCCTAGTTTCTAGTCATGAGGAGAAATGTTGTCGAGAGACGGACATGACAAGCGTGATCTGGCATGTTACATTGAGTGGCTCGGAACTGGCAGGCAAATGACGGCGGAGAATTCCATTCTCTATTGGAGCTTGAGGTAAAGTTAGGTATTCTCAGATATCTCGTCCGCTTTTATACGATAGTGGAAACCATTGTGCCAAACTGTCGGCGCTATAAACTGCACCACACCCTTTGTGTCATGTACTCTAGATGCCGATGAAAGACACTCTCTCTAGCTTATCCATGCGAGATTACCCAAACAACGACCGCAGGTTGTTCTTCTCCATGATATCAACCCAATGCACCCTCCCAGGAACAGGGCCTTCATTGTTGTATTCGTTCCAAATGGCCTGTACGAGTTTCTTGGCCACGGCAATTGGTCGTGGGGGTAGAACAGTTCCCAGCACCTCTAGACGGTTCATAAGAAAGCACCGAGCACTGAGAATTTCTGAGCGTGACTCGACCGTCAAAGTCAGGTGATCGAGTGCTTCATCCGCTTGAACAAGATGATCGATGTATTCCAACATGTCGTCACAATTCTCAATCGATTCAGCATCTCCTGTTGCAGACCCAACGAGATTGTCATTCTTGGACGCGGCCTCTTTTGACCCAAACCTGAGGCCCGTACTCGCAGTTATGCACAGGAGAGGTTGGGTCATCTTGCAGCCCGAGTCAGCGGGAAGCATATCTATGAGCTTGACCAAACGGAGACTCAAGGGAGTGACAAACTCGTCCCAGGCGGCCCAGGGATTGTTCGGATCAGAAACATCAGCCAGGTCAGGGAAGGTTTGGTAGATGTGTATCAATCCCACTAGTTGGTACGCCTCGGCGACATTCACCAGATGCTGCACCGGCGTCCGCTGGTCCCCAGTCTCGACGGTTACTGCGGGAGCCTCAAAATGAAGGTCCAGCAGTCTTTCCTTCAACGCCCTTGCTTCTTCGACAAACATGAACTGGTGGTTAGTGAACAAGTCCTGACTAAGAGACATGCGGTAGCCGCGGCACAGTCTCATTATCTCCGTCAGGATCCGGGTCACGATAGTCGATACGCCGGTCCAAGGATGCGGGATATGGTCCATAACTGGCTGTACCAATTGAGCAGTTGGACTTTGATCGACACTCACGTCTTCGATCTTATCAATGTCGTACTGGCTGAAGGAACCTGTATCAGCAACCATGGATAGCAAGAGCTCACAATACGCCCAGCTTCTGTTCAAAGTGCGCAATATATCCCATTCTTCGCTACTCAGGTCGCGGCTCTGCTGGTTGATCCGGTAGAGGAGAGCTTTGGCTTCCCGGAGGAGGGGAATGCCTAGATGTGTCGCGTTCAGCCAACAGATACTGGTCCCGACACATAGGAGACCGTAGAGGAGCCCGAGTGGAACCACTTCGAGTTGGTGAGAGGACTTGACCACCAGGAGCTCTGAAGATATGGTTTTTGTCGCTTCTTTCATGAGAGATATTGCCGTCTTTTGCATATGGGGCCCCTTGGTAGAGAGATACGCTGACGACATGCCCCGAAGGCTGGTTGAAACAGCTGCTGACGTCGACCAGAGCGTAGCCGCTATTATCCGATTAAAGTTAAAGTCAGAGTCGTATTGCGACCAGAGGCCGCAGACGTCCCGAAACCAGTACTCTATGAGGGAGATGGAGACATCATTGACCTCCGGGGGGATAGAGAGAGGGCAGATGGTTTGTCGAGAAGGGATGACGGCGTCGGCGACATCAAGGTCTCCAGACTCTTGAGTCATTTCTATCGGATCTGAGGGGACCAGACTCCAGCCGAGATCTCCTGGGTCGTCCGTAATGGCCTGAGGCAATTCGGGGATCGAGGAATCGCATGATGTAGGATCAAGTGCGGTTCTGGTTGGCTGGTCGGCACCCGAAAAGGACATCAGGTCGAGAGGATCCGAGACAACATTGCCAACGGTAGTGTCATTGCTGGAGGTATCATGGTTTATAGCATCGTTCCTGGTAACAGCATTGGTCCCTGGGCCTGACTGACGCCTCGTGCGACTCCAACGCTGGCTTGGACCGCGGGAGCGCGTGTGGGCAGAGCGTCGTACATTCTTACTCGGATCTTCGTGCTTTCTTGACCACCTCAGGGTAAGGTGATATCCCCCACATTCTACACCACGGGTGCTACAGAGCTGGCAGCTGGGCTTGGATTCGTCACATTTGAGCTGTCGAGGTCAGCAAAGTGTCAAGCTTAGACAGCGTGGATGACGTACGTGTTTGGCCCTGCACGTCACACAGCCGGATCTTGATCGAAGAGACATGTCCGTAAGACTGATTTTAAGCCTTCAGACTTCTTGACAGCCGCAGGATACGCCAGGCGGTTGATGCAGAGCGCCTTCCAGGAAAGAAGACGCGTCCAGACTTGGGACCCCAGCCGTGCTTGCTGGGAGAGGCAGGTGACGTGTACCCACTCAGAATCGTATCGAGATTGATGGTCAGGGGCCTCGGCGAGGCTCACAGGTGGTTAACGGCTATAGGACGAGCCAGCCTCGGAGTGGAGACTTTTTAATCACCTGTTGGTTCTTGGGAGTTGATTTTGCACAATAGTTGTCAAATGGCAGTAAAGCTGACCTGGCTGGTAGTGGTGATGAGTGAGCGGAAGCTGCGTATCTTGCTAACCCAGTCAAGGAGGAAGCCGAGATTCCCGGAAACGGTGTGATAAGAGGGCCTGATAAGGGCTCGAGTGCGGGGTATATATCAAAAGCCTTGGATTCGTCCAAAGCGGAGGCCAAACGCCGCCCTTAGAATCGGTATGGGCTCGTCTAGGGTATAGCGGCTTGAGACATTCTTGTACTCTCCATGCTTGTTTTCCTTCTCTTCCTCAGCTTAGGAAGTGATCATCTAACTCAAATGACTTTTAAGAAACTGTAGAGAATCCGCCCTATTGCTGAGGACCCAAAGCTCTGAGTTCCACCATAGAAAAAGCAGCTTTCTGGAGGTTGTCGATCCATCCATAATCTCCAAGGCTGAGGACCCTTGCCTAGACTAAAATTCAGCCGTCAAGCTCGCCCTCAACTCCCCTCGTTCGTTGTCTCGGCTTGGAGGGCATAGCAAGGTACTGTAGTTAATGTTGTCACCCCTTATCTAGACCTAGCTCATAGCATGTCTGTACCGACGAATCAGGATCATCCATTGGCATTCTCACTGTCCCTAATTTGGCAGGTTTAGTCTGCAGTTGCTCGATTGTTGTCTAGCGCGAAGGCTACACCTGGTGTCAACCACGTTCGCGGTAACTGAGGACTTCCCCGCACTTTGCATCGTGCTGATTCGTGCATTCAAGGGGGCAGATGCCGAGACTCCAAGAGGGAGATCCAGGTTATAAGTCGCTTGGTGACGCAAGACCAGTTCATTCTTTTCTGCTTGAATATCATCACCGTCTTCTCTATCCATTATAGTGCAGTGGCGACATACCTTCACAACTAGCAATCTCTCCGTCGACCATCATGTCACATCATGCACCACAGAATTCAGCTGAAGGCCATCTTAGGCCTCGACTGTCTAAGCTGACCATGGTTGCAATGACATTTGCAATTCTCAAGTAAGCAGCTCCGGACAGATTTACAATGCAGTATTCCTGACACGCTGCTCCTTTCTAGCACTTGGATTGCCCTGGGAGGCACGATAGGCATTGTAATGCCATCTGGTGGCCCGGTTGCCTTCCTGTATGGCTTCATCTTCTGTGTTCTTTGCAACTTTGCCCTAGCTGCTAGCTTGGGTGAGCTTGCAGCTATTTGGCCAACGGCAGGTGGACAATATCATTTTGTATTCGCCCTCAGTCCTGACAAGTGGAAAGCTCTCCTGGTAAGTATACAAATTGGTAATTCTCTTGCCGTTGTTACTTTGAAGCGTTGCTAAAAACTGGTCCCCTAGAGCTTCTGGGCCGGCTGGATCAATATTGCTGGATGGCTGACCCTCGTGACCACAGAGGCTTTCTTTGGTGGTACATCTCACATTCAGCCCTTGCTTGCCTTTGGAACAAAAACGTGGCTAAAAGTTGCATGCAGCACTGTTCATCTCGGCCACGACCGTAGTCGCTTCGAACGGGTCCTATGTGGCGGAAGCATGGAAAACATATCTCATCTTCCTGTCAATTCTCACGTTTTCAACAGTGTCTAACATTTGGGGCAACAAGATACTGGGTCCATGGAATAATCTCGCCCGTAAGTGACTCAACCTCATACGTAAGGCTCCTGTTTTCTCACTGGTCACTCTTAGTCTATTGGTCCATATTGAGCGTGGTCATCATTAGCATTCTTCTTCTTTCAACATCAGATAAAATGAGTGCTCGCTTTGTCTTCACAGAGTTTCGAAACGAAACTGGCTGGTCAGACGGCATGTCTTGGATTCTCGGCCTCCTTCAATCTGCCCTATCATTAATTGGTTACGATGCGGTATTACATATGACGGAAGAAATGCCTAACCCGTCTCGAGATGCCCCTCTGGCGATTGTTTATGCAATTGGGGTTGGTGGCGTGACGTAAGAGCTTTGCCCTCTCGGAATTCTCACCCCTTCTCGATAACCCGGACCAGCTAACTCTTGAGCAGTGGAACCATCTTCATCCTCGTCATCATGTTCTGTCTCACCGACCTGTCGACATTAATAGCTTCCACTACCGGTATGCCACTTATCGAGCTTGTTCTTCAAGCTACCGGCAGTCGCGCTGCTGCGTGCATCATCAGCTGTATGCTAGCTATATGCTTTGTTCACGGAACCAACGGGTCTATTACGAGCGCTAGCCGACTAATTTACGCCATGGCTAGGGATAATGGTATATTCCTATCCAAGTACTTCAACCATATTGATCCAAGGCTTGAGGTTCCTGTCCGCACTATCCTCTTATGCTTCTGTTTTAATGTCTTATTTGGATTATTATACCTCGGACCTGCCGTGGCCTTTAACGCCTTCATCGCATCATGCACCATCTTTCTCAACGTTTCATACGCCTTCCCTATCCTTATCCTAAGCATCCGCGGAAGAAAGATTCTTATCCAACATCAGTCACCTGCTACCCCCTGGAAACTGGGAGATCGCCTGGGACCAATCCTCAACTGGGTCGCAGTTCTTTATGTCTTGGTGACATCTGTGGTGAGTCGCTGAGCCCAGAGTATTCCGGATAGAAGCCATTGACGTGCTCGGTTTAGTTTTTCTGCTTTCCTCCTGTCTTGCCTGTGACATTGAGTTCAATGAGTACGTTTCCAGAGTTCTTTGTACCTGATGCCAATCTGCTCACTAGAAACCTAGACTACGTTTCGGCCGTAATTGGCATATTTATCATTATCATCATTGGCTATTGGCTTGTTTACGGAGCACAGTTTGAAGGACCGGTAAGCATTATTGGCGTCATACAGAACGTTGGACTTTGCTAACCTTTAACTTGATAGCAATTCGATACTATCATTGCTCAGCAACTGGAGGTGATGGAAAATATGCATGATTCCACACTGGGAAGCAGGAAAAACTCTCATCAGGCCGTCGTTTAATTACGTGTATGAGGATGAGGACTTGGTTGTATTTTTTAGCTGTGAAAGGTAGTCTCGGCTGAAATGGAGTCACGGGAGCAGTCCTTATCCCCTCCCTGCCTTGGCTGATCAGACCGTTGACTTATCTTCTATAGTATTGAATTGGCTTTGAACAGAGGCTATCACATATATATGTGGCATACACCTAAGCCTTTCCCATCATGTAGTATTTAACTCTCTCAGTATTAACTCTTAATGTTCGCAAAAGCCATAATCCACGCCCTCCCATGATCCCTCGGCGTCATTTCGAAACGCAGCCCTCTCCTTCATCAACTTTTCCCGGTGCCCCTTTGCCTCCTCAGCACTCATGGTGCCCTCGATCCCCTTCTGCTCTAGCCACTCCTCTTGCTGGGGCGGGACGTTCGCGGTGCTAATAACACGCATAAAGGGATCCACAAGCCATAACGCGATAAATCGCCTATGCCCTGGCTTCGTCTTATCAGCCAACTCAAAGGGCGTCACGCGATGGTGAAACACGTTGGGGAACGCCAGTAGCCTCCCCTCACGGGTCTCGACTCGGCCATAGTTCTGAAGACACGCGCCTCCAGACATGGGCCCTAGAAGCACCCCGAACACCTGCTCCATCCAGCTGAACGAGTTCTGATCCACCGCAGTCTGGTACTCGTCCTGGTACGGACTCGTCTGCATCCGGAACTGCAGGCTGCTGGGCGTGATGTTCTCTGAGTCAAGGTAGTACAGGGCTGTGCCAATGATGTGCTCGTTCATCTGACCCTCTACGTGCCAACCGCCAAGGGGAAAAGAGGGGTTTTTGTCGGGGTCGAGCTCGATGGAGGCCATCTTGACGATGATTTGGAGGCCCGAGTCTTGGAAGCGCTCGCGGAGGGGGGGAATTCTCGCCACTCCGTATGGCCAGGCCGAAAATTCCGGGGGGTTAGGTTGAACGGCCTCGCGGGTTTCGGCCCATTTGATGATACGTGGATCGGAATAGTCGTTGCAGTCGAATTCGTTGTCTTGGTTGGGTTCGCTTTGCGTGTACATTGGAGTCAGGGTTCCCTCTGACATGACATTTACCACGCCCTCGGGCATGGATGGGTTCCAGTTACTAAGGTTGCTATCACTGAGAGTAATGTTAGAGTCGATAGGTAAACCCTGAGGCAGTTCCTTACCATGGGTTCACTGGCCTGGGAAATCGGGGTTTTGTCCGTCCAAGCCCACTCCAGTTACCCGAACTGTACTGTGCTAGACAAAAGTCCCAGGCGCAAAGGGACTTTTCGACCAGCTTCTCGATGCCGTTGTAGATGTCACGGTGCTTCAGCGGATGCAGATTGTTAATATAACTGGTGAGCTTGACACTCCCATCAGACTGAAATGCTAGATTCGAGGGCAACCACTGGTAGTCCAGAGACCAGAAGGTAGGGTCGACCTTGGAACCGCCCACGGAGTAGTCGATGCTTCTGCGTATATCTACAAGGCTGGGGGTTTCAGTGCTCTGCGGGATCACCTCTCCCTTACCAACCCAGGAGATGGCATCCTGCACACCCACTACCTCATTTTGCATGACACGAGTGCGGCCATAGACCAGTGGATACAAGGAAGGGTGAACAAGATCTTGGACCCGGCTTTCAGTGCCTGGATGCCAGTCTGGATTGGCTTTTTGCTCTTCCTTGAGCTTTTCGAATGCACTCCGGAGTTCGTGCTTTAGCTTCTCATCGATCATGATATCAGACTTGACGACCGTGGCTGAAGCATCAAGTGTGGGCACGAGACCCGATCTCTTAAAATACTCTGCCTTGGCACGCAGCTCCTTGATACACTGCGGCAGAGTCAGTCGGAAAGGTGCTCATATAAATAGCGAGAAAGGCTACAAGGCTCACATAATCAACGCATGCTTCGTCCAAGATAATCTTTGGTTTCGGCGCCTGCCCAGGAAATGCTTCATCAGGCCAGGCAATCCGGTCCTCGGCAATCTCCTTGTACATGGCGTCAACTGGCAGTGCCAACGCCTCAGCCTTCCACTTGTTGGCAATCTCCGTATCAAAGACCTTCACGTGCCAATCCGGCTTGTCCGTGATGCTCTCCATGACCATCATCATGGCAACCTCACGAACAAGCAGCATCTCGGACTCGCTGCCGTCGCAATTAAAGTGGATTCCAATCGGATAAATCGCGTCGCGGTCGATAGAGTCATCATGGCGAATGTCAAGGCCAAGGCCGGGGTACTTTCTCTTGGCGGTGGAGGCATTTTGAGTGTGATCCCTGGACCTGGGAGGTGTGATGGCATAGCATCTGACAAGCAGTCTCGGGCGGAAGAGATTGGCCAATGGCCGCCTGAGGCTGGCTGGGAGGTGAGGGAATGCTCGAATCATGGTATTGAGGTGCCTTTGTTTGTTAGTCGAAGATCAAGTCAGACGAGTGCAATGTTGAGATTCGCCTTGATCCTTCGCTCCAGGGGAGATCACTGATCACCTGATCTCGCAAGGCTACTGGCTACCCTAAAACAGTTGACTGATTTAAGCATACGTAGAGTATTATAAAATATAATTAATAATTACATTATACGTACAACAACTACAGTCATAGTAACAATCCCAAGTCAACCGTTATATAACCTCGATATAACTCACGTTCGCTGTGATCCTCGCATAGCCTGGCTTGAATTAACTGAAGCCCCCGCTCTATCGAACTGGTCCGTGTCAAGAGTCGACAACGAGTTGCTCCGCACTTCGATCTGCTGCGAAGTCTTTGAATTCAAGCCCGTTCTGCTATGGAACCCGTAGTTGTTGGATCCTAATTCTATCTCCTCAATCTCCTCATCTGGTTTGTGGAATATTAAATTGCGCCAGTGAGCTAGAGATGACTCGTTGATGCCGTAAATGACAGCATCGATGAAACCCTGAAGGACGATGCATGCCTATGTGACGAATGTTAATAATTAATGACATGGACTTTGGATATTGTCAAGAGTCTTGATGTCTCACCTTATCGACTGTCTGTAGAGCAAAGGGAGCAGGAACACCACGTGTTGACTGGTAAATTCGAATAGCTGTTGGCAATGACCAAATAAGCATGTACGCCAGAGGATATAAGAGCATACGCCGTGCAAGCTGGCATCAAATTAGTAATGCCTTGAAAATGTGTCATAACCATGACGTACATTTTTCATCTTGTTGATCTTATCTTCTGACTCGGCAGGATTCGACAACGGCTGTCGATTCGCTGAAGGCCCAGGCCGTTCTTGAGGCTGTTGAAGCCCTTCCGTATTGCGTTGCCTCGATACACCATCTGATGAGAAGTATCTCAACGACAGCATGCGCCTGTGTGCCCGATGAAGCATGTAGTAAAGGTTGCCATACATGAATAGTATCGCGACGATGATGACCCAACGCGGAATAAAGTTGACTAGCAGGCGAACCTCGTCAGATGTGAACCAGCACCCTACTCAATGATCAGTAAGTGTCGATGGAAATATCAGAGCGAGTGCGTACAGGCACCAATATTGCCATAGCCCGCTGTTCCCAGTCCTATGCCCGCCCATGTGACAGACAAGACCCATGGCAAAGCTGCGAGTATCAGGCGGTTATCCTGTACCCAGGATGAGGGTGTCTTGAAGCCTGCGAGAATGAAGTAGGTGCAGAGGGATATTAAAAATACCCAGTAGTCGGTCTGGATGACGAAGACCTGGGTCATGAACCCATTGAAAGAGCACAGGGCGGCCTGCTCTGGCGCACCAATATCTCTCCCAGCGATGTTTGAACTGGTGGACAAGACAAAGTTGGCAGCCATCAGAAAGTCGCTAAGCGCTAATCCGCTACATATTGTTACAATCTCATGGTGCAGAGGCGGGCGGGCAGTCAACACAACTCACAGGATAAGCTGGTGACGAAATGATCTTAGACTTTTGAAGCACTGAGGACCGGGTCAGCATAACGGAACGGACATGCATAAGCATGACGGGCCGTCGTACAAAGAAACTGAGTATCATCCACCCTGCGCCAAGCAAAGACAATAACGACACGGCGAGTATCGCAACACTCTGAGTCAATACTTGGCTCCTATCCGTCGGCACAGTGAGCGTTGTACGCCGATCAACATTGGCGAATACTGGCATTGTCATTGTTGGCGAGAAGCATTTGGATAGCCTTCGCCACGGCCTCTAAAGCAACAGGCCGTTACGTAGATATTTGAACTCTAGCAAAACGCCACATTTTCACTGCCCATACCTCTCGTTATCAGTCGAGCCTCGACGCCTCCTGGCTGCTGGGCCAGTCGCGAAGCGGCTCAAGGGGACGGACGCGTCCGAGTTATCGATTTACGAGCGCAGGCCCAAAACACCTGCGGCTTGGGAAAGGGGCGCCTCGGGTGAAAGATTACAAGGCCGGTCGTCACATATGATAGAAAATTGTGTGTGTAGACAAGCCCTGTTTTCTACCACCCTCTTGACGGGGGTTGAGTTTCATCCAGCTTACGCCCGCTTCTTATCTCATGGGCCCTGAGCCAGGAGAATGTTAATCTTGAAACTAGCCTCAACCAGCAAAGTCAGCCGACAGGGACATGCTGATTCCGGGATTTAGCACCCCCACCTTGAAACTCAGATTTCCGCGGGGAATGTTTTAGAAGAAAAAGAAAAGAAAAGAAAAGAGGCGAGATCCAAGATAACGCCGCCGCAGAACCAGGGCAGGATGGCGCGAGGCGGCTCCCACGACACGGAGATAACTTTGTCATGCAACCGACCAAAAGATCAGAGTCTAGGCCCTGTCCTGTAACAATTGATGGCACAATACTGTAAGTACAAGACACTTAGGCTCCCGGAAACCCCTGCCAAGCTGGACAAAGCGGCCGAGAAACCGGAGAAGAGAAAACCAGTTGTGGGGAAATCGGATCTAACTGACAGGCTTCACCCCGTCATCCAAGTGATAAACCTCCAGCTCCGCTATCATCTTCCCTGCCGTGACGGTGACGCGAATAGGGGAACCGTGATAGACCGGATCACTATTCGCCATCGCAGCACATGCGCTACTCCTCGTCTCATCGCTGTTGAGCCGCCCTCAATGTGCGCAGCTCTCCTTTGCTGTACCCCTTCAGCTTGGGTGTCTTTTCGAAACGCAGTAGTCACAGTACAGTAGGTTTACTTATCTACTCTATCGAACCATTATTACACAATTCTAAACTCCCGAAATGACTCAACAGTCATAGCTTGTATAGTCTCTCCATCCATAATCCCGTGAACGTAACTAAGTTGTCAGAGTCAATCCTATAAGTTCAAGTGCTAGACTTACCATTCACCAATGTAGCACCAGGTATCTCCAGTCTCCCTGAGAGCATATGCAGCACCACCGCCAAGGAGAATACAAATAGCGTCGTCAGGCTTGAGTTCTGTCGGTCCCAGGCCAATATAGCCAGTAGTAGTAACAAAAAACCGTCTGTTAAATTGCTCAATGAGACGAAGCTGCCGATATTCAATCTGAATGCAGGCGGCCCAAGTGTTGAGAAGCCTTTCGAGCCCTTCAGACGTGTCGAGCCGAACCAACTCCTGTTTGTCTGAATCATCGAGTCTTTGAGCCCCGATGGCACTTGATGGGTTCGGATGCTCGCCCTGCTTGAGATCTACCAAGACTGTCCTCCAAAAAGATTGATCATGTTCCTCGCCTGTTCGATAATGGCTATTGCCAGGTAAGAGAGAACGCCATCCGCTCAAGACGGAGCGCATGGTGTCTACCCACTTGCTGCTGTCTTGACCCTTCCAACCTGGAGCTTTCTCGCCAACTTTCTGAACTGAATCAACAACTAGTCCCTTCAACACCAGAGTCGAATCATCGTTGTCGGTGCTGATAGAAGGCGAAAATTTGTGGCGAAGAGACGCGTCATATGGTGGTGGTGAAAAGATGGGTTTCGATAATGAGGTTATGTAGTCGGAGAATGGTTCATTGTGAGCCCCAAAATCCGGGACCCAAGAGTTAAGCTTCTCATTCCTCAATCCTCTGTCCTCTGATATCAATCCAAGACAGTCAAGGTTTCCATCTTCGACCAACGCCGCTCGCATAGCCACTCTATAGATCTTTTCAACAGGCCAAGAATAATCAGGTTTGAGGTCAGGGCGACGGCCTATTAAACCCAAAAGTCCAATGACCTTATCCTTTGGATCCGATGCGGCTCTATTCCAAGTGGAATCGAGAGCCAAAGCCACTCGAATACCTTTTCTAGTTTTCAGACACTGACTGAGATCTGCAGCTCTCCAAACTGCTCTCAGTGAAACCTCAGGGTCGATCGTAGACCCTTTCCAGCAGTTGAAGTTGACCGAGAAGTATATAAAGTATGATAGGTGATAAAGATAATGAATCGGAAATGTTTCTGTACCACACCAGCATAATACTCTTGGACAGAGGACGCTCTCCTGCAAGGTCCACATTCTTTTCCACCAGAGTCTGGATAGAAGAGCAACTGCGTGGTCTAAACCGGAGACGAGACGGTCATGGGATAGGATGGGTCCATAAACTTCGCTGTATGACTCGATGGAGCGAGGATAGGCGGAAGGCTTGACTCCACGCTCAACTGTGGAACCAACGACTGGCATACGCTTTTGGGGGTTTTGATACATGAGCGAATCGAAATCTTTCAGGAAGTCGATGCCGATATCTGAGCTTTCTGTTGACTCGCCAAGCCAGACATTGACAACCTCAGCCTTAGAGTAAATGTCGTTCATCTGCTGGACTTGGTTGTTCCTTTCCGAGATATCGTCTTGGTTGATACAAATGGCGTCAACCCAAATCGTGCGAGGGGTGTTGGCATTACGCATGGCTTGAAAAGCTGAGAATAGATTTGGTCGGAGATGGAACCGTTTGCCGTTGACGAGCATGGACTTTGTTGACTCTTCGTCGCCCCAAGTATATGACATGGCTTCATACGAGACAGAGCTGTCTATTTCACAGTGTTCAAGCCTGCATGAAATGACCTGGGAGGCCTCTGCTGGCTCGATGGTGAGCAGCCGCAACCATCCTTGTCTAGGCAGGGGCGTGTAGTGATACTGATCTGGCGGGGTGTCCATCGCAGATAGTTAGCTTAGTGCAAGAGAGCAAGTGGGTGAAGGAATGCTGCGTTGGACCAGAATACAAGCGATAGTTACTTTGTCGTTGGTTTGAGAAAATTAAATAAACGTCATGGTGAGGCCTCCCTCGCTCGAGTTTTTCTTGAGCCGGAAAAACGTTGCTGCCTAATTTCTTACTTGAGGTCATGTCATGCAGGTCGCTATCAACTGTCAGACTCAGCAATATTCATCATCCAATCAGCGGGCTATGCATGCCAATCCTAACACAGTGGCATCTGACCGCAGCTAGATGCTGTTCCCTAGCAAAGCATGTAGCAGAAGGGGCAGATTAAAGATGGAATGACTTGCTTTCTGCCCTGCAGGTTGTTTCAACTACCTTACGATCGAGAGAACCTTTTGTTTCACATTCGAAGCATCATAAATCCGAGTTGGCGATAATATGATCTTGACTATAGTTATAACCCGACCCTTAATGGGTTAACTAAGCCAGAAGACAAGTACCTATATAAACTCCCAGTAATGGTGCAATTACTGCGCTATACCCGCAAGGTTCCCCGGTACAGATTCCGAGTCAAGCAGCCAGGCATATCGACTGGACTTTTACCATTTAGCCATTTCGTCACTGCATCTATGTATCATACCACCTAGGTGCATTTGTAATCAAGGTTAATAATGTTGGCATCACTTCGAGATGCATTTGTCATCGCGACAGTCTTTAATAAACCATGGCCCAGAGTTTAGGAGTTGCACTTCCATTCACAAACCCTTCGCCTTCAACGCCAATCTTTGCTCTCAGGTTGCAACTATGGGCACCAAAACGGTTCTGGTTACTGGTGCGAATGGCTACATCGGAAAAGCCGTAGCTTGTGCCTTTGTGCGTGCTGGATGGGTGACATATGGGCTCATCCGTTCGGTGCAGTCAAGCCTGTCACTAACGGCCGAGGAAATCATACCAATCATTGGCAGTATTGATGATGTCGACTCTCACAAAGTCATCGAAACGCTTCTTCCATCGACCTTGGATGTAATCGTTTCTACCACGGAGAACACTTTGGACTACGTACCGCACTTCCAAAACATCGTTGGTCTCCTTCAAACACTGTCAGTATCCAGCACAGCGAATGGCGTACGGCCATTGGTCATCTTTACCGCAGGAAGTAAAGATTATGGTGTTGGACCTCATCTTTCTGATGACCCCGACGTGGCACCACATGACGAATTGTCGGAGCTTCATCCACCTCCCTTTGCTGCTCCTCGAGTCCAACATACACCAAGAATCTTTGAGAGCATCAACGCTTTTGCAGCTGTTCTTGTCCGACCAACCAATGTCTATGGCCGAGCGTCAAGCTATTACAGTGTCTGCTTTCGAGCTGGTTCCAGGGCAGCGTTGGTCGAGAACCCAAGAGAACGGATTCTTATCGCGCCAACACAGCCCAATTGGATATCCCATTCTCTACATATCGACGACTGCGCTGAGGCATATGTCGCCATCGCTTCTGCACCTCGGCAAACCGTCGAGGGTGAGGTATTCAATATCTCATCCGAGCATTATGAAACGGCCGAGCAAATTATCAACGCAATCATCAAAGAGTATGACATCGCAGGTGGAGTCAAGTATGTAAACCTCCAAGATGTTGTAAACCATGAGGATGCTTCACTGGCAATGGCGATTGGCTTTCCACAGTGGACAAGTTCGAAAAAGTTAAGGGTGGCCACTGGGTGGACAGATCGCCGTCTGCCGTTCTCGAGTGCATTTCATATCTACCGGTTGTCTTATGAAGCAGCTTCGCAGTTGAGAGATGAGAATGTGGACAAGATTGGAAAGACTGTTAAATCATTAATGTCTACCGTTGAAAGCGTATGATATTAATATACTAAGTGTGGGAGCGTACTTCTGGAGTTTTTGGGCCTCAACCTCGTGTTTTCTACCGTTCCGCCTATGGTCTCCCCTCGGTGTATGCAATCATAGAAAGGAACTAGAATAACTATTTAACCCCCAGTTATGTAACATAATCAGTGCCACCCTGTCAGGTATTGCCACATAATGTAACCCGACCAACAGCCCATTGCAGAGACGATATGCATCTATGATATGTCTTCGACAGGGGTCCTACTGTGGAGACCCCCTCATCAAAGAGACATTAAATCGGCATTTTCTTTCTCTCCCTCTGCTCAGTTCTACTCCTCGAACCATAACATTTCAAGAGATTTTCCTACTTCATCTCCTTACGCACTACGAGAAGTAGCTTGAGCAACCATGTCCTCTCCAAAGTCACGGCAGTCCAACTCGCCAACCTCGCGATCCCCGCCGAGCCATCAGTCGCCTGCCGCGTTGGCTGAGGTAACTGAGGCCCAGGCAGCGGGTGGTGGTCACATTGAAGTTGTAAGGTCAACCCACAATCGTTCTATGGCTTACCCTTGCTTACCACTGTGTTACTGGTAATAGGATCAAGACTCTGACTCTTCCTACTCTCTGTCGTAAGCTGAATCTCGAAGATCAAGGTACACGAGGGATGATGACTCAATTGTTGAAGGACTAGAGTCACTGATACTGAGTCGCTGAGGTCTTCCATTCTTAGCTATAAATGGGAGAATGGGCGACGGTATCACTCTTATCAGGATGGGTCTTATTGGTGAGCACCCTCGACTTTAGTTGGCTCTTCACAGCGTTACGACCGGAGTACTCACATAGAGGCCTAGGGCTCCAAATGATGATCGCCAACAGGAAGCTGAAGACCTCATGTGAGTTAGACTCGTCTACTGCTTCTAACTCTCTAACGTGTTTGTTTGGTTAGGCATGAGGTTTACAGAATTATTCTGAACAACGAGCTCTATGAGGCTCCCATTGGCGATAATCCGCAAGTGAGTCTTTCATCCCAACATTACATGAACCTGTCGTCTAAATACTTGCCTAGAGAGTCTTGGACTTGGGTTGCGGTACCGGCATTTGGGCCATGTGAGTGTTTATTATGATGACATTATGATATTGGTTGAGATTCTAATAACAACAGTGAATTTGCCGATTTGCACTCATCTGCTGACGTTCTCGGTGTTGATCTTTCACCTATCCAACCCACTTTTGTGCCGCCCAATTGCAGGTTTGAGGTTGATGATATCAATCAAGAGTGGACTCACCCCGATGACCACTTCGATTTTGTTCATATCCGTGCCATGATGGGCTGCATCCCCGACTGGACAGAGCTATTCGAAAAGGCCTTCAAGTTTGTCAACTCCTGCAATAATTTTTGTGAAGAGTTTTAACCTTTGATAGACATACTCAGCCTGGCGGTTGGATAGAGAGCGTTGAACTTTGGGGTGCCGCCAAGTGCGACGATGATACCTTGAAGTCTGACTCTCCCCTATACACTTGGATAGAGGTATTCAAAAAGATAGGCAGTCTAACTGGCAAGCCTTTCTTCTGGGATGATAAGATGGCCGACTCTATCAGAAAAGCAGGCTTCATTAATCTCAAGGGCCGGGTAATCAAGGTTCCTATTGGAACCTGGCCTAAAGATAAAACGCTCAAGCAGTGGGGTGCCTGGAACCGCCAGTTTCTGCTACAAGGTCTTGAAGGTTTTTCTATCCGCGGTCTTACGGAGATGTTAGGGGTAAGTTTCTATTCCGCGCCTTGCAATAGTGAGATATGGAACCTAATATGTGGTGACATAGTGGAAGTACGATGATGCACAGCTGTTTCTGGCAAATATGCGCAAGGAACTAACCGACCCAGCGGTCCATTCGTATCTTAATGTGTAAGCTCTTCCAGTTTAACCGCGATCTTTTGGGGTATATTTTATTAACGGGAGGTGTAACCCAGAACCGTCTTTCACGGCCAGAAACCAGAATCTGCACAGGCGGGGACCTGATCTACAAATTCCTACGAAAGTACCATATCTCCCTATGGTAGACAATTTAATAGCTTTTGACAACAATATTGCGGCCACTGCAGTTAGATTTATGAGCCGCGTCGTTGTTTGGCGGCACCCTCTGATTTTGTCGAAAGAGCCATCTCGCCATTAACCCTGCATCAATGTTCGTCCACGTTTTCCGGGACCATCGAGATGATTTTGAACGATGACCACGGTCGAATCCTCCCGACCAACCCGGCTCCCTCCCAGCTTGCTGAACTGATAGAAGTGACCCTCTCGTCAGGGTGAAACTGCACGTGAGTGCAACGATGACGTCAAGATGAGATGGGCCCCGGAATTTCTTACTGCCGAGTGGGGTGGTCCGGGGCATCCGCGGGAAGTGGGGCGTATGAGAATGGGGCCGGGCGTGGAGCTCACGGGAGAAAGTCAGGCCGGAGTTCCAGAGGCATCTCTCTCCTTACCTTGTATGCCAACAAGTCGCGTTGCGCATCCTTGATCGACTCGTGTCCTTTATTAACGATGTGTTTATGGCACAGCTATACCTAGATAATTGGCCCTATAAGAGTCAAATAAAGCCTGTGCACAAGGTGCACTGCTGGTGGGCGTCTTCTTAGGGACCGATAACCATTTATAAGATACTGATGTTCGAGTGCCAGTAATGATTCGGTTCATACCTCCCCAAGAGAACGAGCGGGAAATTTACATGCACCATGACGATTAACAAGGAGAAAATGGTATTTATTAAATCAACTCTCTAGATTTCTATTGAAATTACGGACTACCGCCGCCACAAGACGCCCAAGACGCTTCCCTGCCTACCTACCCTAGGACCGACCGGAGCCCGCAGCCCAAAGCCGACCCGACCGCGAGGCACGTGCAAGGGGACGCACGTGCTTCAGACCACGTGTGGGACAGCGTGACGTGACGGACCGGCCCGACTTACTGGATTGAGTAAGCATTGACTGAGACCACCAGCGGGAGGGCCTTTCCTGTTTCGGCAATTTCCCCTCGTATATCATTCAACCGCACCACATTGTTGAACTTTCTGAGGCATGATTGAGATAAGATGACTCCTGTAAAGGGTATTAATATACTAGGTTGCGAAAGAATAGTGATTGTATTAAGCTGTGCGTTGGAAATAGGTGCAACACTGCGCGCTAGGTGCACACACTTTACAACATAAATGAGCGTCAGGGAATTTGCACATATAAGGAGGCTTGCCATGCCACGAGAGCCTCAACGAGATCTGCAAATCCATGTCTGCTGTCTTCACTCTTCCCTCAAAACCTCCTGTATTTCCGCCTATAGATAACCGGCACTTACCGACTCCATGTTCTCATCCAAATGTCTTAAGCTCAAGACCTTTTCGCAATGGTCCACTTTCCTGGGATGAAGGAGGATACTCAACGACTTGGGATTATCTTCTCCATTGTCACAGTCTCCATTTCGGTGTCCTTTGCCGCACAATCTCTTTGAGGCCTTGTCAAGGATGACGCTAACCCGCTAGCTAAGATAGTCAACTGACATGACTGATGGGTATGTGGGCCAACTGTCCAGTATTCTAGGTGTCAGTTGAGAAAATCTGACATTGATGGTCAGTTCCGCGGGTATACCGGGGCGGGATCTTTGTTGAGTTTGGGTTGGAAATAAGGGTACCTGTAAGAAAACTCAAGATGAAGAAATGTTGTAATAAAGCTGCAGACATCATCACTGACTGGGAAAGGTAGAAGAAGAGGATTTACCAACTATGATATAGTCTTTCATTTGTCGTTCCTGGTTGACAATACTATGAGCAAGTCCATTTACCATTCTATCACTCTCTGCTCGCCGGCTTGTCCCCGTATCCAGTCCTGCCAAGTCCTCAACGATAGCCTGGCTCTCCTCCTGCCCTCCATAACCAAGGTCATGTTAAAAATGCGATGCAAAGGATCTACCAGTGAGTTGGCATCCCTCTCCATCATCTCTGGTGCTAGTGTCCCTTCTTCCACCCTTTTCAACTGGTCCTCGTATGCGGCTGACTTCTCCCTTTCCATCATGGCTTCTCCAATCCTCGCAGATAAGACAGTGTCCCACATGCCAACCATTTTCGGCCGCTTTAGAAGCTTAATCGCACGTCGCCGGATCTCCTGAGTGAGCCCGGAGTGGGCGAGGATGAATAGAGGGGTAGATGTTGGAGGACTCGGTACCAGAGGCTTGTTGTGACTCTCTTCGCCGAGGTTAAGGATCTCTTCTGCCAGTTCGAGAAGTTTCATGCCAGCTGCAGTCAACCCTGCATGCCTCTTTACCAGGTCAGGTTCGTCTGGGTCTTTCAAGAGGATGAAACGGCTTGTTTCCTGGTAAAGCTTCAAGGTAAGCAGGGCTTTTTTGACCCAAGAGTCTGTGAGAGAGTCCGATGCCTCGGATTCTCTGACGTCCACTTCATTCTGGAATAACTGGATGGCACGGCAGATCTCGGCAAAGCAACGAGTCTCAGGCTCCTGTTTCAAGGCAATTGACTCCATCAAACCAGCATCGCCAGTACCGAGGAAAATGTCCTTGATCTGGTTAGCGTGCCGCTGCATGAATATCATCAGCCCGTTCAGCAACGACTCGGATGCCCGACTAGCCCTCGTCAGGTTCTCAACTGTAAGGTATGGTGTCTTGGATGGTGCCGTGTACCTCCGCCACTCAGTGAAGCTATCATGTTTTGATATCAGCACCGGCACGTCTGAGATACCTCCTCGACTGAGTGCCTGATCCGAGATCTGGAAGCCTGTGAGGATGGAGCTAATGGATGACAGTGATATCGGACTAATGCTTGCTGCTGGCTCGGACGATGAACTCGGTCGGCTTTTCCGATTCCACCGGGCGTCTTCCTCCTTCTGAATCTCTTCAAGCAGCTTATAGCCAGCTCTGAGATGGATACGAGCCTGGTGTTGCAACCCCTCCAAATGGCATACGCACGTAAAGATGGTGCTGACGACGAGCGCTCTCCACCTGTCAGTATAGGTTGGGGCCGTTAGAGATTTGACAGAGGCATTAAACTGCTGCATAGCAAAGGTGCTCTTGGCGTGTTGATCTGCCGATGCAGACAGGTAACTCTCATGGACGCATCCGAAGCTTACGGCGGCGTGCCAGATGGCTGGGTCGGATTGGCATATCCTCGGGAGCTCCAACTGCCAAAACTCAGAGTCAAAAGTAGTGGCAATAGCTGGAGCGGTGACCTCTGTGAAGAAACGATAGCTTCTTATCTCTTCAAGATTCTTTGGTGGTAGGACAAGTCTAGAGTCGGCGGTTGGGTGCGAGTCTGTCGTAGTTCTCTTGGTCGACCCAGAAGCAGGTGCGTAGCCATCACATTTGCGCCCAGTCGAGAGACAGCGGTGACACTCAGGTTTCCCTTCATCGCAACGTACTCTTCGGATCCTTGATGTGGCGGTCAGAAGCTTCTCTAACGAGGTTTGGGTGGGAGAACCCACTTGCAGGTGATACACCCAGTCCGGACCTTTTTGTGAGGAGCTCGACTCTTGGGTTTTGTGTTAGGATGGGCATTCTCTTCGGCCATGGCAACTGTTGTAAGAAAATTGTCTCTGTCTTTGCTCTCCCTTGGCCGAAATTTGCCTTGGAGGTTGTGCTGACTGTGCTGTACCTACTGTAGCGACCTAGTTAGGGCGTTGAGGCGGCATGCGTCATTTCATTGTACGACCCGGCCAATCACAAGTCGCCGTCGAGGCTGAGAGAAGCTGATTGGTTGCTCGACTGTAGACATATCCTAGTAACCCTAACCCAAGATGAAGCCTCGAAGATGATTCATTTCAGCCTTGAGTCCTACTAGGGGGGGCTGTGCTAGTTACAGCTTTGCGACCCTACCAATCACAATATCCCTTGCATCTTCAACGGCTCTGGTTCGCCATGTTCACTTGGGTCTTGCGAACCAAGCTCTGCCAGAATGGGACTTGATCTTCTATAAAAGTCGACGATGATTCCCTCCAATTTCGAACTCATCATCTGCTTTCTTTCCTGTACTCCAATCCCCTCTTTCCCATCACATCATGCTTCTGAGTACTGTCACCCTGGCCCTACTGGCTCTAGCAGGTGGCACACTCGGCCAGACCAATCCAACATGCCCGCTCCTTGGCCCTGTCTTCCCTCCCGTTCAAAAAGGCCTGGCAAAGTCAGCAGCCGTGAAAACGGCAATTGAAATATTGACAGATGAATTGAACAATGTTGTCAAAGAAGGAACTGACACCACCTTGTACGTACAGGCCTTTTCCGGGACAGACAAGATCTTCAGCTATGGGTACGCTCCGCCAAGCACATCTGGTTCGTTGACATCAGGAACTCTGAATGAAAACACCGTGTTTCGTATCGGAAGCGTCTCGAAACTGATCACTGTCTACGCGCTGTTGGCTGAAGTTGGCATGGAAAGACTCAACGACCCCGTCACCAGATGGGTTCCCGAACTGGCCAAGGCCATGAATCATCGAGACGATCCAGCTCAGAGCCCACGATGGAACGAGGTAACTATCGGCCAACTTGCCAGCCATATGTCAGGCATTGGGCGAAACTGTAAGTACACAGTACCTATCCTTTCCCCAAGAACCCACTAACACTTTCACAAGTTGGACTTTTCGACTTTGGCCTCTTGGTGAAGGCTTCAGGCGCGAATCCTGAGGAATTCGGTTTACCAACTCTCAAGGTCCAAGATCTACCAAGTTGCGATCTCTCATTTGGCCACAAAGCTTGTACTCGAAAAGGTGAATAGATAAGCTCAACCTTTTTGTCGGAACATGTCTAACTGATGATGCTTTAGAATTCTTCCAAGGCATCACCAGCAGAAATGCCTTGGCGTTGACATCGACCTCCAACACGCCCATATACTCCAACTTGGCATTCCAGATCCTGGGATATGTTTTGGAAGCCATGACAAACAAGACATTTGAAGAATCTCTTCACTCATCGCTGCTTGAGCCGCTGGGGCTGGGCCGCACATCTTTGGAGGCACCAAAGAACAAGAGCAATGCCGCCATTCCCGGCAATGAGACCGCCTCGTGGTGGGATTTGACTTTAGCCGGCGCGAGCCCGTAAGTGTTGCCCTTTCTCGATCCGATTCTGGTATGACATGATCTCTAACCGTCCCCGGCAGTTACGGTGGCATGTTCTCGACGGCAGCCGATCTGACAGCCCTTGGGCAATCTATCCTTCGCTCGTCCATCCTCCCTGCCAACGAGACTCGTGCCTGGCTCAAACCTCTCTCTCATACCTCAGAGCTGCAAATGTCCATCGGAATGCCATGGGAGATTCGACGAGTATTGCTGCCCACCTCTCCCAAGTCCAACAAGACTCGCATCGTCGACCTCTACACTAAGAACGGCTTGCTAGGACTCTACAGTTCCTTTTTTGTTCTTTCGCCCGATCACGATTTTGGCTTTGTCATTTTGCTTGCCAGCGAATCTTCGGGTCTTGACATGTGGCCTATTCTTCCTAGTCTCATGATCGATACGCTGCTCCCTGCCGTCGAGGAGGCCACAAGGGAAGACGCCAAAGAGAGATTCGCAGGCTCGTACAAGAGCGCAAGCGGAAAACTGGAGGTTGGAGTCGACAGGGACCTCCCAGGCCTGTCTGTCCGGAGCTGGACCAGAGGCAAAGTTGATGTTCTAAAGACATTCGAAATGGCTCTCGGTATGGGATCCGGCGGGCTCCGACTCTACCCCTCAGGGCTAGAAGGAAACGGCAAGATAAGATTCAGAGGAGTTTATGAAAATGAGAGGGAGGTACCCATACCGGGCAGCGTCGATCCCTGGGTTGATCTTTGCATGCCATGGGGTGGGGTAGATTCTCTCAAGTACGGCGGTATTGGCATTGACGACATTGAGTTTGAGTTGGATGAAGGCGGCAAAGCAACTGGGGTCAGGCCTAGGGTATGGAGAGAGACTCTTGATAGGGTCGCAAAGTGAACAACGTTGCGTTGGTGAGGCGGAGGGTAGGACAAGCACTGAGAGTTCCCGCTTCTTCAAGGATGGCGTCTACATTCGTCAGTGGAATACGCACTTTTTGAATCTTTGTATGCCGATGGCGCATGAAGAAGAGCAACAGGTGGGAGAAGGACATGGAATTATCCAGCGTATCGATAAAGTCTAATCCTATATCTGGAATATGATCGATCTTGTTTATCGGTTATCCCGATTTCAACTATAATAAAGAAGACGTTTCCAACATATCCTAGCATCATATCCCAATGCTGACACAGTTGCTAAAAAATGCATTGATTAAGAGCTGCGGCGCCCATTCGGCTCGAAAGGGAACAAAGCTGCGATCAAAGCCAAGCCACCGAACAAGGCTGCACATACGTAAAGCGGCACAGCTGTAGCAGTGTTTCCAGAAGAAGCCACAAAGGCCGACACAATACCCATGAGCCGATTGAAGGCCACTGCGATCCCGCTCCCTGTTGCGCGATGTGCCGAGGGGAAGACTTCGGCGGTATAAGCGTACAAAGTACTGTAGTAGATGTTGATGCCGCAAGCTAGATTGCAAACTAAGCATGAGCAACTTATTTTTCACGAGTAGAGGTTGGTAACTTACAAATAGCACATGATATTCCCACATTCTGGGCATCAGTCTTAATCCCGGTGATGCCAAAAAAGAGAGCCATACTGGCAAGGGCGCCAATGAACATGGTGTACTTGCGTCCTAGTCTCGTCGAAACGAGGCAGCCAGCGACAAGGGACCCGGGAATTCCAGAAATCGTTGTCAGTGTTAAATTTCGGTACGTCTCGAACTGCGAGACTGCCTTACCGGGCACTCGAGTTGAGAGATACGCCCTGTTACTCGGTCAGCATTGTTCTCCATGCAAGAGAGCGAGATTTGCTCACGGTAAAAACACGTAGAACAGCGGATAAGCTAGTCCCGTGATCGCCCAGGATAACCAGATTAAAATGGTGCTTAGGGTTATCTTGCGCGAGACAAAGAGGCCCTCCACATGTCCCCTAATATCGCTGAGGATAAATGTCTTGCCTTCTTTTTGCGTCAAGCGAATCTGGCCGCATGATTGAAGTTTCTCCAATGTAAGTGAGCAAGGCCTGTTGTACTTGCGAGCCTGATCCTGGTAGTACTTCACCACATCTGCATCTCGCCCAGCAGTGAGGAGGTACTTGGGCGTCTCCACGAGGCGAACTACTGTGACACGGAGTATCGAGAGAACAAAAACAAGTGCGCCACAGGTAAACATGGTGTAGCGCCAACCAGCGTTGTTAGACCACCCACAGTCACTGCTGTCGGAGCAGTTCCAGCGACTTTGTGCTATCCGAGAGAATTAGCATTCGTGTCAATTTGGAGCAAAGGTATTGCTATACTCATGAAGCCCCAGGCAACAAATCCTGTGATGGACTGTCCAAAACCCCACCACCCGGCCAGGGCGGTAACAACCCATTGCTTGTCGCCTGGAAGAAACTCAAGCAACACTGTAGGATCAAGGATCAAGTTTCCACCAGATCCGAAGGTAGACAAAGCAAGAAAGGCGCCCAAAAAGGGAAAGTTGGGCGCTGCGCCCGCCACGACCATGGCCACAGAAGTGATCCAGAGCGTCAGGTTGAACGCCAGCCGTCTTCCGAGAATATCAGCGCCAAAGCCCCAGAACAGTGCTCCTACGAGGAGACCGACATTCTGCGCTACGACTCCTGCATTGACGTAGGAAGACGCAGTGGCGAGCTCCAGAAATGCCTGTGGTCCAGTAACACCCTGCACCATGGTCAACAGCGAGTCCACTGCATAACCAAATCCATTGAGAAAGAAAAGCTTCCAGTGGAAAGGTGTCCAGCCGAGCTCATCGTTTGCCTGTTTGGCGTAAGTGCTAGACCCGGGTATAAGGGGAGAAGGCTCACATCGTTCACTAGGCGAATCTTCAGCGCCAGGACCTCATCCTCGATATCGAATTCGAGAATATCCTTGCCTGCTGACTTGGAGGTATCGAAACCATCACTATCACCTTGAGGACTGGTCGAAAGCCGGTGTTCTTTTAGAGGTAGAGACATGACAAATATGCTTGGAAGTAGAAATTGCCGGTTCTTAGCGTGAAAACAACTCTATTCTCAAATTTGGATTGTCTCATTGCGAACGGTGGGAAGAGACCGTATTTGAATAATTACACCTGTCAGACGATTCTTTTTTGGAGGTAAAATCGACCTAACACCGTATCCTTGCGTTTCAGATGATCCAAGTTGGCGTTGTTTGCGCTAGACCATATCGCTCTTGCGTCATCGTAGGATCAAGACTCTAAATGTAGGGATAAATGAGCTCGGAGCGTTTATGTCATGGCCCCGGTCTTCCTAGCTGCTCTTGCGTGATTGCACGACAATCATTTTGAATGTCTGGATAAGAGAGCTCGGAGCATTCATGTCATAGCCCCGACCTTCTCGATTCCGAGCCAAGAAGCCGGGGCAGAAGGCTAGAGGTTGAATTTTGTGACTAGTGAATGATGCAATACATCCCTGGCGTTGTCTACATCAACCAAGGTGGATCCTACAGCTGTAAATGGCTTGTAAACCCCCGCATGACAGAAAGGGGCTTGAGCCATTAGCAAGATCAGGCCTTCCTTCGGAACTCCTTAGTTGTGCGGAAAACCATCATAATAGCTCCGATGTTTCTTCCAGGACAGAGGGTTGCTCCATGTCACCAATGTAACTTACGGAGCTTCCGACACAACCGCCTCCGTCCGTCTAACTCATCACCCTTGCACCACTGATCAAGCAGACCACCGACATGTCGACTTCAAAGAGCCCCGGGGAGGGCATCAGAGTTGCCATTATCGGAGGGGGCCCTGCAGGCCTTGCGGCTGCCATTGAGCTGGCCAGACTACCCTTCGTGGATTGGCATCTTTACGAACAGAAGCCAGCTATCAGCGAAATCGGGACCGGTATAACTTTGCAGCGGAGCACATGGAGGTTATTGGAGAAGCTCGGAGCTTCCAAGCACCTTCGAGCTAGTGACTTTTTCCGGCCCTCAGATGGTCATGACAACCAGTATAGGTGAGCCAGGCACTTCTCCCAAAGGTGACCTATGTTAATGGATGCCTCTTTCAGGAACGGACGATCCGGCGTGGTTGTGAAGCAGACGCATCCACTGCCACATGTTGCTCCTCACCAAGCTCCCTGCAGAGTGCATAGAGGCAAATTACAGAAGGCATTGCTCCGGGAAGTAGATCAAGATCGCATTCGAACTGGAGCAAAGTTGGCAAACGTCGAACGTTTACCTTGCGGTAAGCTCCGACTCATATTCAGCGACGGTTTAACCAGCGATGTCGACCTCCTAATTGGTGCTGACGGTATTCGATCTGTGAGTGAATCATATAGCGTCATCTACAGCCACACTGCTGACTTCTTCTTGAATATCAGGCCGTCAGAAGCTTTGCCTTTCCAGACCATTCCGTCAGCTACACAGGCATGACTGCCTATAGAGCGGTAGTCAACGTATCAGACGTCGAGCAGATAAACGGCTTTTCTAGAGCGACTGTGTTCTGGTATGGTACTGAGGGGAAGTGGGTTTACACAACTCCTCTGGATAACCATGACTGGGAAATCACATGTAGAATCAGGGAGGCCGATGATGGGGACAGGTCGACCTGGGGAAGAGAAGTCAGCGTGACCAAATTTGTTGAAAGGTTTCAAGAATACTGCGAGCCGGTTCAGCAACTGCTTTCCCTCGTCACTCATGTCAAACGATTTGACTACTTTGGTGGGACACGATTGCACTCAGTCATCAAGCACGGCTCTATCGCTCTCATAGGGGACGCGTCGCATCCTTTATCCGGTGCCTTTGGTGCTGGCGCTGCGTTTGCTCTCGAAGATGCTCATACACTTGCAGGAGCACTCCACTGGGCTGCATCTTCGACTCGAAGTTTGCAAGATGCTCTCAGGCTCTTTGATATCGTGAGATCACCTTATTATGGTGCTCTTTACCACACCATGGATGACATCGCCGCTTCTCACGACAAGACCTCCCGCGAGGCTGCGTCCGTAGACGAAGAGATCGTTGGCCGTATTGAGAATGTCTCAAAGCCGGAGCATAACTGGATGTTATACCACGATGTAAGGTGGAAGCCTTCCCAGTTGTCTTTATTTGTTCTAATCCGCCTTGAGCAGGTTGACCAGGCGTTAGAAGATGCTATCTCGGCAAATCAAGAGGCAACCAGGGTTAAATCGGTGCTATAGGCGTTTCTATTTACCTAGCAATACATTGGAGGACTATGAATAAGCTGGGTTGCGTGGGAGATTGCGCCGGAAGCCTGGCACTTTTCCATAGAGTTGAACCTCCTGTCAAACGCTCATGAGTAGCGTGAGGTGGAGTCGCCCCTTGGTGAACACCAAGTCGCCGTAGTTTCCACCCGTCACCGTGTATAGATACAGAAGTTTTCTCTGATTTTATAATTATCGCCATGCCGGCTAGAACTGTAACGGAACTAGGTCTGTCTTGATGTCTCAAAATCCTGGTGACAAACCACGGCCATGATGCACCACTCAGCTGGCACTTTGTGATATGGGTGAACTCAGATTACGCAATGCTCGTGGCCAGAGTCCACCCGGTGATTGCGGCAGGGGAGATTTAACATGCCAGCTTGGCTAGCTTCCCCGAGATTCGTCTTTTACTTGGCAAATGACGTGATGCCGGTTTCCATACAGGCCTCAAAGGCACGATGTTTGTTCCCTGTTTAAATACAAGTAAGCATCCTCGTCAGCAACACGCAAGGCCACTACACTCCGACCAGCCAAACTAAGAAGAGGGGTTTGTGTCATCTTTCGTTTCTTCCAAATCTACACCGTCACACAATGTCGACAAACTCTTTCAGAGCGATAGTCATCGGTGGTGGACCCGTTGGCATAGTTGCGGCGCACGCCCTTCACCATGCTGGCATCGACTTTGTCGTTCTTGAGCAGCGAAATAACATCTTTGAGGATGTTGGCGCTAGTCTTATTGTCAGTCCGCACAACTTGAGAGTCTTCCACCAACTCGGTCTATGGAAGCATCTTGAAGAAATTGGCGCTCCCCTCCTGCATCATTCACAAGGATTTGACCAGCGGAAGCACAAATTCAAGCGCTCCTATGCTTTGAGCCTTTTGCAAGAAAAGTACGTAAGATTTCTCTTTAATCCACTACTGGTCAGTCTTTTATCAGAGAAAAACCGCGAGTGTGAAGAGGAACCAAGAAGGAAATCAGGGTCTTGAAGCCAGTTTTTGTTTTCTCGTTCATGCTATAGCCTCGAAGGGTCTTGTCATAGTCTCGGCTTACTAACATCTGTAATAGTCACGGCAGCTCTCTTGTAGCATTTCATCGTGCTCACCTGATCAAAGTTCTCTACGATAACCTGCCCGATGCTGCGAAATCTCGTTATCTTCCGGGGAAAAAGCTTGTCGACATTGTCATAACCTCAACGGGAACGGATGTCACCTGTACAGATGGGAGTGTCTACTCAGGGTCTATCGTCATTGGTGCAGACGGTGCCTATTCCAAAACTCGGTCGATAATGCGCCGTTGTGCACTCCAAGTCGACCCGTCTCTCGCTTCCACCTGGGATCCCGAGTCTCCTTTCACATCAACTTACAAGTGCCTTTGGGCATCTTTCAGACGCCCCTCAGAGCCAGGGGACAGCTACGAAACACAAGGCCAGGACCGCAGTATCATGTATCTAACGGGCCGCGACAAAGGCTGGATATTCTTGTACGAGAAACTTGGCCAGCCATCCAATGATAGGCCCTTCTACGACGAAAAGACTCTCCGCTCCTTTGGGGAGAGTTTTGCACATTGGCCCCTCAATGAAAAGCTGGCGGTGAAAGATGTACTCGAAGATCCGTCTGCCATCGTCGGCATGACTGATCTGGAAGAAGGGATTGCCAAGAACTTCAGTTGGAACGGCCGCATCGTGCTGGTCGGGGACTCATGGCACAAGTTTACCCCGAACTCTGGCCTGGGCTTTAACAATGGAGTCCAGGATGTGGTGTCGTTATGTAACAGATTACAGGCGCTGATACGTGTAGAGGCCAAACCAGATGCAGCCGCTCTTCAGACCGCCTTTGACGAATATTATGCTGAGAGACATGAACCCCTGGAGGCGGATTTCTTGCGGTCTGCTGGCGCGACGCGGCTATCAACTTGGGAGGCTCGGAGGGACTATCTTCTGGGGAGATACTTGTATTCCATTGGTTATGTTCAGCGGTATCTAACGCGTAAAAATGTTTCTCCAAGAATTAGTAAAGGACTAATCCTTAACTATATCTTGACACCGGAACCTTTTTCAGGCAAAGTTCCTTGGAGATATTCTACCAAGAGTTAAGAATAAGTTTAACAGATTTAACAGCTTTATTTTACTTTCTAGCTGTGCTTAATACGGGGTAGGTTAGCCCGTTTGGTCTATGCCAACACGTCTCAGCACTTAGATCTGGCTCTCTTTGGAGCTTTCTGTAGCTCTGATGCCAGTCCAAGCAAGATGTCAGTCACTGTCAACGTAGGCAGCCGAGTGTGATGCAAGTTCAAGCATGCTGATAGTCACGATCAATACAGGCAGCGGAGTTGGTCATTCAGGTCATAGTTAGCTAGCAGCAGGGAATAAGCTCTGATCTTTTCGGCGGCCTCACTGACAAAAAGGGTGTGAACAACCGACATAATATCCACAGAATTCACGGTCATCCATTAGAGATATTAGATATTTATATCCCTACATGAGCTCTCAGTTTCTATACCATTCATAAGCAATTACGACAAGATACTTGGAGACATATTTAAATCAGCAACAATCAGCAACAACACCAACCATGTGCGATATTCTAATGGAGGTCCAAAAGTTCCGGTGTGGAAGAGTCTACCGACATGTAGAAATCGGCTTTGAAGCATGCGCTTTTCCGGACGGCGTCGGTCACGTACCAGGTCGGGTCATTGTGTCTGAGGTGATCACCCAGACAAAATGCTCCAAGAGTCGTCGGTGCCCTACGTGCCACCCCCCTCCCCGTGAGGGTGATTAGGTTCGGCCTTCTGGCTCGGTTATCCCATCAAGGGTCGGACTTGAACGGTATTCATAAATGCAAGGGCAATACATCATGGCATTATATCTCAATGCCAACACAGTGGGGGTACAATTAGGGATCGGATATCAAGATAGCGCCCATTAAATAAATTTGGTCTTTTTGCAACCCGTGCTCTCTATCCTGCTCTCCTTGTTCTTGAGGCTGCCGGTGTTTCCTCTCGTATAAACCGCCCGTAACTAAAGCATGCGAATTAGTTCTGTAAGGATCTCACTGGCAACTGATATACGATACTCCTTTCCCTGCCTCTGACGATCAACTTTAACCACAGCTCGTATCTTTAGATCACAACGAGACCTTGCACTCCGGTCATATAACTTTAGCGCGTAAGGTACCATTTAAGCAATTTAACAATTCCATTAAGCTAATCAGAGTTAGATCCTACGTCGGACTCACTTATATTTCCCCCATGATTGGTGTTGGCGTCGGCAGTCTAATTGCTGGCAACTTTGGCGACGTTGTTGTCATTTGGCTCGCTCGCCGTAACAAAGGAATGTGGCACTCGGAATATCGGCAGTGGCTGAATATTATTATGGCCGTCCTTCTACCTGGCTCTCTTCTTCTCTGGGGCCTCGGGGCAGAACACGGAATACACTGGGTTGGTCTGGTCTTCGCTATGGGACTCATCGGATGTTGTATTGCCATGGGAGCACATCTTTCGCCCTCTTACTGCATTGACACCTACACAGATTTCGGCGCCGACGCCGTGGTAGCTACCATGTGTATCAGGAACACTATGGGCTTCGCCATAGGTTATGGCATCACACCGTGGACAGAGAACTTGGGATATCAGAACGCCTTCCTGATCGCAGCAGCAGCTGGTCTTCTTCAAGTCCTCATATTCCTGATCATGGTCAAGTGGGGTCCTCAGATTAGGGAGCGCTCAACTGACCGTTACCGCCGTGACGAGGACAGGGCGACAGGGTTGGGCATAACTCATTGATCTGACATACTTTTGCTATTCGATGGGCCTGCGATGAATGCGGCGGTTTTGTCGACGGAATGGACACAATAGCTTATAAATCTAGATCGACTTGAGATACTGCAATCGCTTTGCTCAAGTAGTTCTACTAGAGTCTATACCACGTACACTATGATTTGCAGTGTAGAAGCCTGAGAGGCACTGCAGCGTTGTCTGACGGCCAGAGACGCAAAGTGAGGCTGGGAGTCACGTCAGGGAGCAGGGTGATCATGAGTCGCAGTATCTTTCATGCTCTTCAAAATATGGCATTGAGGATGATGTGAACATTTGGGCTGCCAGCTGGAAGACGACGTTCTCCGGTGGCTCGTGTGGCTGGTCTCTCTGACATGTTAGGTAGATAAGAGAAAGCCTTCCAGAAAATAAAAGCTCATCACAATCGATCCCTTATCTCGGCACTTGTCCAGGCTCACTCGGTAACAGTGCCGACTTAACCGAATCCTTGCACCCATCTCCTTTACTGTCCATCATGCAGCCGAAGATTGCTAATCAGATATAAGCAACTCAGTTGGCCAACGACGACTCAAATTCGAGGTCAGCCAGAGCCAGACCAATAATTTTCGGGCACACTAACCCGTAATCATCCATCATGTCCAAGTCTAGACCATAAAGACATAAACTGCCGACGCCGAGAAACTCTATTACCCCGCTACCCCAGACACTGCAATCCTTGTTAGGCATTTCCCCTGATGATAGCTTCTTTACAAATATGTGCCTAAGACGGCCGACCTACTTGCCGACAGGCTGTACCGAAACTCAAATAGCTATGAGCCTCCCCGCTCTAGACAAAGTAAGAAGACTCTTGACTGATTCTAGTCATCCGAGGTATCATGTATGCCTCGGGGTGCCCTCACGACATGAAGATGCGGCAAGTAAACGATAGGTTGAGCCTGTAGATAAATCAACAGCGTTTGCGTCTCATACCAGTAGTCGTAATAACAGAAGTTGACAATTTGACTTGCAACTAAACTGAAATTTCCTTGCTCGATTTAACCAAGATGCAGAGTCAAGTGGTTAGTGAATGGTTGTCCCATGCAAGAAGCCCTCCAGACTAATCTTTGGCCTAATGACATCAGGAACGTGGGGACGTTCAAGATGAACTCCAGATTGAGGTTCTTCCGGGAACCGAGATCATGGCAGACATTGGCAAACACCACTTTGTCAAGACAGAACAGACAAATCAAGTTCTCATTCCACAGCCGTCTCAGGATCCCCATGACCCTCTCAACTGGAAGCCTCTGTGGAAGTTCTCTGCAATTGTTTCTGTCTCAACCATGACTTTCACGCAGGGATTTGCTCCATTGGCTTTGGCCCCGATGTTTCCCGACTTGATCAGAGATTATAATAGCAATCTCGAAGATGTCATCCAATTTACCGGTGTAACCATCCTGATCCTCGGGTTCAGCAACTTCGTTTGGTCGGTTCTATGACGATGCAGGTTACGACGATAACTTACTAAATGAGAAATAGGGCACCTCTTTCTACTTCTTTCGGCCGTCGACCCGTATATCTTGCATCTCAACTTATTTGCATGGCTTGTCACATAATTCGAGCAAAGGCTTCAACATACGGGACTTTCATGGTGGCTTGCGTGTAAGGGTACCCCCAAGGACAGATTTCTAGACGAATGCTGACAACTGCTTCCTACAGGCTTAACGGAATTGGAGCAGGCCCTTCCGAGATCCTCCAACCTGCTGTTATCGCCGACATCTTTTTTCTTCACGATCGAGGAACATGGAACGCACTATACTGGGTTGTTTATATGGGGTCACTCATGGTGGCACCAATTATTGCCGGGCCCATGGCGGATCGTACAGGCTGGCAAAACTTCTGGTGGCTAAATGTTGCCGTGACTGGACTCTCAATCATCCTTGGCATCTTTGGGTTCCCCGAGACCAAGTGGAATCGCATCGATTCGATCGAGGCTGAGCTGGACACCGATGTACCCGTGGGCGTTTCTCCTCAAGACGGCAAGCACTCGGCTCCTGAAGGCGATATTGAAAAGTCCACGGCTGTGCCCGATCAGTCTCATGTGGAATCCGTTTTAGATCTGAATCTGGGTAAGGGGAGCCCGTCGAAGCAGCAATGGTTGTTGTTCCAACCCAACTCGTCACCCCTGCGAAGCATTCTACTCGATCTCTGGACTCCGTGGAGACTTTTCATGTATCCCATTGTCCTTTTTGCTTCTTTTGTTGTCAGCTGGAGTTGTAGCAACTTCCTGATCCTCAACCTCACCCAGTCCCAGGTCTTCGCCGCTCCTCCATACAATATGAGCTCCCAGTCCATCGGTATGCTTCAAAACTGATAATGTCCCAAGCATTGGGGCAACGGTTAACAAGAAACAGGATTCCTCAACTTTGCTATTCTTGTCGGCGCCTTGATTGGCCTGGTTACTGCAGGACCATTCAGCGACTGGGTATCCGCAAAAGCAACCACCAGGAACGGCGGTATTCGTGAACCCGAGATGCGCTTGCCAGCCATGATTCCCTACGTGATCGTTATGATCTTTGGCAATATCATCACCTCTATTGGATACGAGAAGCAGTGGCCGTGGCCAGTCATTGTTGTACTTGGGTATTCGTCGGCGGGCATACAAGTTGCGGCTCTGCCCAGTATCGCCAGTACCTATGCAGTGGACTGCTACAAACCAGTTACAGGGTCACTGTTCGTTGCTATCACCGTAAACAAGAGTCTCTGGGGCTATGGAATGGGTAGATTCATCACGCCATGGACAATCGAGGCAGGGTAAGGCAACACTTGCACTCACAGAACAATGATCAAAGCTAATAGTTTGTCTAGGTTCATGCCCGCATTCATGACTAACATGGCACTTACGGTTCTATGGTGTGGCTTGGGAGCTGTCTTCTACTTCTATGGCAAGACTTTCAGGCGATGGACAAAGAGCAGCAGCGTTCACCAGATGTGAGCATCCTGCGAGGTGAACGGGAGGACTCTTTCTAGTCTCAAAGTGATCGGTTACGGGAGGACCAATTTCCTCATTCTTTTCGCTAGGAGGAGATTCATACCGACATTTTAGTCTGATTGCTTTAATCTCATCCCTTCATGCTTTTGCAGGCTTGACCGCCGTGAAGAGATCATGTAACGCCGTTCCCGCGACTCATTCCAACCCATGGATGAGACCCAACGTGGGGCGACAATCTGTGTGCATGGTGGAGAAGCTTTCCTCTTCGATCTCAACATTGAGACTGTAACCTCCACGATGAGCACCTGCGTCGTCACGGCCGGAAAGGTAGAGGCCAAGTGTGCCCTTCTTTCCAAGATGATGCCACCCACACGCCGTTCCCGTCATCGTCCCACTGCTGAACCGGGCTCCGAGGTTGACAAGGTCGAGGAGCAGACAGCCTCTTCCGATATTTGCGGAGTCCAAGAAGAGCGAGTTTGCTGTTAGTTCACCCGGTCAGCTTAAAGATGTGTCGAGCGCCAAAGCAGCAGCTAGCCATCTGGCGGCCTACCTAACCGAGTTAGCGTCCTGTAACAAGACCATCGTCTTTGCAAGGTCGGGTTCTGCGACGGCTAGCGCATGTGTAGGCCCTGGTGTACAAAAGAGCGGTGCAGGCGAGGGGGTTTCTGGCTTTGGGTAAGGTGAGACGCACCACGTCTTTCACGAAACCCGCACCATGTTCACTGGAGCTGAATACAAGGCCACCTAGGTTGGTAACGGGGACAGCTGCACTGCTCTGTCCATCCGGTGCGCTATCGGTGGCGCAGACTTCGTCAAGTGCAGCAAGAAGAATGTCTGCTCCAATCCCATGTCCAAGCAACGAGTGTGCTGCTCTGCCAAACGCGTGTCGGTTGGTACACTCAGCTGTGGACTTGACCAACCGCCCAATCTTGTAGACGAAATTGGAGAAGACGATGAAGCTCAGTTAAGCCATCTGAGCGAATCCCATGTTCATCCGCGTCACTAAGTATCTTGTCGATGTATTCGCCGGCCACGGAAAGGTGTAAAATATGCGCGATAGCACGATGAATAGCAAGAAGTCTCGGCGACGGTGGGTCAATGCTTCTGTCCTCAGTAAGGTAAAGCGTTCGAGTAACGGGGACATCTTCTTCCAAGTCAGGAGGAAGAAACGTATCTATACGATACGTATGTGGCTCGTTGCCGTTAGGCTCGAAAAATACCTGAAAGTCGCCAAACGATATATGAAGATTTTGGGTAAGCGTCAAAGCATTACCAGGTCGATCAATGTCGACTCCCTCAATCAAGTAAGCAGCTCCACTATCGAACATGTTAAGTATCGCCAGCGCAGCTACTTTTGAGGGATTCTATAGAGTTAATCAGCAGGGGACATATTCCAGGCCCAACGACTCTTACCAGCTCCTCAGAAGAACCGAGCCGGGTGAGTGAATGCGGTAGAATGTGTGCTACCTCAAGATAGGCAAAGCTCTGGCCCTTCAAAGGAGCGCCGTCTTGGTCACGAGGCTCGGTTTCATCATGTCGGCGATAGCGCTGTAACGCCTCAGCCTTATCGAACTTGCGTGATATCACACAGCGATAGCGATCTCGCATTAGGCAGGCACCTCTAAGGCTGGCTATCCGCTCCGGGGTCCCAGAGAAGACATGACCCTGGCGCTGGGTTCTCATAACGGCTGAGTGAGATGCTGGCGTAGGCTGCGGTGTTTTTTTGGTTGACGCTTTGACTACGAAGGTGTTAGGAATTTGGTAGCGTAGCATTATTGCAACATCTCACGAGGGAGGAAGAAGTTGTCGACTAGGTAGTCGGCGAACTCGTCCAGACCTGCCCGCAGCTCGGCTCGATGTGTTGAATCCTCGAAGTCGATGTCCTCATGAGCTGATGGCGACAGATTGAGAAACTCAAGTAAAGCGACTAGCAGATTACTTCTCGACTCGTCACTAATGGAGTATTCATAAGTGAAGCGAACAAGCTTGACCCGGTCATATTTGTCGTGATTTTGTCCGGTGTCATTGTTATCAAAATGGTTGATGACTTGGTAGAACCGACGGACAGCAGAAGCACGATCATGAACAGATAGGGGCGACCGTGAAGAGAAGTCAATGATGCCCTCGAGGGACGATTGATGACGATGAAGCGGAAGCGTGGGTGGTGCCATCGTATTTGAAGGTCCTCATGGCAACAATACTGAGATTCTTTGCTGATGAAATCATAGATGTTGTTGAAAGGGGCAATCCCGGCAAGACGCGTGCGGGACTAGCCCTGATTTGGCAGGCGGTGAGAGCGACAAGACGGCAGAACTCTGGACCCCACCTTGTCCATTCACGTGATTGAAGGTACCTACAGAATGTTAGCGATAACAACAACCCACAATCCAGCAATGGCCGTCGTGACGACCTCTCAGTGTAGAAGCTAGAATTGGTCGATTGTTTAACTTTCCCCGTCTTCCTGCGATCACTAGATGTCTCAATGTGACCTTTAACCATTAACCAACAGCCAAGAAAAGGGGCTCCATTTGTTAACACAGTCCACTCGGCGAGATAAACCCAGCTATCCCATCCCTGTAAAGCCTCGATCCAGGGGGTCCCCTTAGCGTCGATTGGGGGGGCGGGGGGCGGGGGATATTAGGGACTGGATCTCCGGCGGTTACCCGATACCTAGGAATGCAGAGCGGCTGTGTCGTTGAACGCTCTTGGCACCTTTAAATCATGGCCACTCGCGTAGTGGGTGGCATACCCGTGCGTGTTTGAGGTGGAGTGGAAGCTGTCAAGTGTTGGTTGTGCCTAGTGGGCCAACGTTCAGGTACGTCGATGCACCATGCCTCGGACATTACTAGCTTCAGAAAGCCCATGCTTGTCCCGTTGTGCCATATGTTACTCAGACAAATAGCATTTATGGGGCAACAATAATATGACTCAGTATACCTAGCCCCCAACAAGCCCTACGACTTCTTGACTCCAACATAAAAGTGTTTTCTTCTTGTCTTCCCGCTTTGTTAGGCCCACACAAGTTCATTGTTGGTGACATCGCATACAAACCGCAGCACTACCTTCGGGGCCGCAACCAAACATCCCCTCACTTTATATTAAACTTGGAATCACGTTACATCTCTCTCTTGTCTTTGCCATGCCACCCTTCCCCGTCTATAAGACCCCCATCCCAATCTGGAGTAATGATTACCGTACGCAACTCTATGATACCGGAAAAGGTGTCCTCGAGGAGTACAAGTTTCCCCAAGACCTTGAGAGTCCGGTCACTCGTGCGTGCGTTATTCGCGCCATCCGCCTCAATCTAGAGTTCGCAAAGAGCGAAGCCGTTGCCAAAGCATGCGTTGAATGGCCCGAGTTTATTCGCGCCCGGAATGCGCGTCTGATCATGAGCAACCAGTTGCCTGAGCCAGATGAGATGCCCGAGTGGAACACTGAGACACACCCCTACTGCGTCTGGTATCCCTCCTTTGCGCATGAAGACACCTATCGTCAGCTGTCCAAGGTGTTCCCCTGGCTCAGGTACCAAGTTGGCCGTGCCTGCGCTGCTGCCGGCTATGCAGAGCTCTACGCAGAGCTCCATCTCCTTCCAGATGTTTCCATTGTTGAAGAGGCAAGAGAGAGCTATTGTGACGGTGGAACTGCCATCTACGAGTCCATTATGGCAGCCCCAGCAAGGTACGCCGTCATGGATGACCTCAACCTGTCTATTGAACTTCATCATCCCCGAACGCCCGCCTTTTTAAACGGAGACACCGACGTCAGATGGAAGCTTGATGATCGGTGGTCGCTAGATCGCGTTATGCACGCTGCCATGCCTCCGTCATTCCTTGGCGGGCCGGTCCCCCTCGCTCTATGCATCGAGGAGGATATGCGAGTGGCCGAGACACATTGGGAACATGTAGTCAATGGTATCACGCCCCGGAACACCGATCTGACGTACAAAGAGACGACGCTTCTCTGGAAGTCACTCCCTCAGGACCTCCCAACTGTCAGAAAGAAGACCCTTACACATATGGCAGCGTATGAAGGCAACCTGGACCGGTACGCGCGACTTAAACAGCCAGGGCCAATGGCAAATGATGAGCTCATCTGCGTGATGCGTGGTATATATCACCACGGCATGTTTGCACGGTGGTGGCACGAGGAAATTGTGACTGATTCACCCCGCGTCAAGGCCCTCAACTGGGGTGTGGTCGCCAAGATCCGGGAGGCAATTTCTGCACGGAGAATCATGACCAACGACCATCAAGAGTTTCAGGACGGCTGGAAGGGAGGACCCATGCCCTTCATGATCTGGTGGCCGCTCAGGCCGGATGAAATGACGTTGGAGCTCCTCAAGGACAAGGTGCCCGAGATGCGTGAGCAAGTCGCCGTTGCCTGTATCATGTGCGATTATTGGGGGTGCTTCAATTCTATGAAACCGAAACCAACTGCGGCCATGTGGTTAGCGGCCGAGCAGAGCGTGGAACCCTTCTACCGCAAGTACATAGAGGAAAAGATAGTCGAGCTCGGTCTAGATCCTAAGGACATCAAGGACAGGATAGATCCGTACGAGGAGAGTGGTTTGATCATTAACAAGGAGCCCACGTCAATGATACTTCAAGGTGGTCTGCAGGAGGGCATCTCGATTCAATACCCAGGTCAGAGCTACGACCCTACCGGACCATATCAGTGCGCAAGAACGGATGTTGGCAGGATTGACAGACATGTGTGGGTGTTACCCGAGATGTTGCGGAAGATCCAACTATTCACCGATTGTGGCTATGTCAATGCGACCTTTGAGATTCCAGATATGGAGCTTCCACAAGACGAGCTGGAGGCCTTGGAGCTGTAGATGTTTGTGTTAAATGACAGTATAGGTCAGTAAAGCAGCTGGGTATTTCGTTGTGAGACCCTGTGAAATGGCGGCTGCTACATGTTCGAATACGGATATTCGTTGCTTAACAAGCGTTGCCTTAAATTATAAGAATTCAAAACACAAGCATTGCCACTATAATCAATACTGCGAACTTCTTATCAAGTACGACTTTGGCTCCTCTGAATCCTCCATTCCAGCCCCCAGAGTTCTACCCAAAGTGCCATCTTAGCTCAGGCTTAGGCTAAAGGAATCCTAATCTGCGTTATAGAGGTCCTCTTTCTCTTCTACTTGTTCGTGAGATTCCCAAAAGGCGGCGGTATCCCATATAGTATCATACTGCAGGACGTCAGGTTGGCAGACACGAACGTGACTGGGCGACCATTTAGGAATGTCCAAGCCCCTGAGGCAACCGTTCCAAACCCCCCACCAGCAAACATTCAATCTTTTATCATGGCTGAAGAGCATAATGATGGAAATTCGCGTCAAATATCAGTCAAGGTCAGTATTTCCTCCACTATCAAGGTCTAATTTCTCACTCCACTAACTCCTTTCCTGTTTAGTTTTGTTTTAGCGGAAATACTGTGACTGCAGTAGGCGACTAAAGCGATCGAGAGCATCCCAACGTCCTACGCCTAACTATCCTCCGGTCTTCATTTGATCAAGCCATCATTTTAATACTTTTAGCACTGCCCTATTCCCTCCAAAACCTCGCTCGAACCCTTATCCCCGGCTACTTTCTTCCGTCATGAATTGATCTTCGTCATCGGTTATCCCGACTTCAACTATAATAAAAAACACATTTCCAACACATCATAGCATCATATCCCAATGCTAACACAGTCCGTCACGAATCGTTTTAAAGAAGATGAAGCCTGAATGGGACGACGAGTTTAATAACGAGGTGTGCATATATAAGCGATTGCGACCTATTCAGGGCCACCTCATTCCGATATGCTATAGATTAGCTTAGTATAACAGCAAGCGAGCTCTAGTCCTATCTGAGATCGACGGGGTTCTGCCATTTAAGCAGCCACTAGAATCTCCGCTAGATCCTACTAAGTTTTGCCATCAGTTAAGGGTAGCCTATACCGAGCTCGTATGTTTAAGCTAATATACGGTGACCCAAAGCTAGATAATTATCTCTTAGTTGATGATAGAATTGTAATTGTGGATTTGGAGTCAGTTAAAGAAGGAGAAGAAGACGCTATTAAGCGTGTAATTGAGTCAAATGTTGAATTTGCAAGGGATCGCTATAGAAGTTATCTAAAGAATCGATACATGCTATAATAGCTGATCCCACTCCTGAGAGTACACTATACGCCTTGTGAGAATTCCTATATTCCCTTCTACTTCGTTCATCAAGAGACTACATCAAGTCAGTTATGGCCAAGGCCGTTGATCGATTGCCAATCGCGGCCAGGCTGAGAGGAAAGCCACCATCACGACAATAACAGCAGAGAGCAGCACTGTCAGATAAGCAAGAGGCAGATCTTAACGTTGAAGAAACCAGCACGAGCAAACTAATATTAACAATTAAGTAAATATCATGAAGTCATTATATTACTATTAATACTCTTTAGAAATTTGTTTTCCAAGACATGTTCGACTTAATTCTATCATTTTGGTATGGGAAGAATAATTCGTCGAAACGCAGGCCAGTAAGAATCCCTCGCCCATCTACGAAGGATTTGAAGGCCGCAGATGATTTGGTAGACACCTATCACGCTGTCGGTAGACCCAATGTTGATTTTATTCCAGCATACCGTCTTCATGTTTTCCTTAGTTGCAATGACGAGATACCAGCCATGGCCCTGGATGATGATTCCAGGCAAAAAGCCTGGCAAGGGTGCAGGCTCATTTTCCTGTTCACTGTTGAGCAGGTCCAAGAGCCTCCAGTGTGCTGCTTGCCAAACACTCAGTTGCAGCGTGGCACCATCCCAGCCCTCGCCAGTTCTCTTAGTCTCAATGCTCAGTGCAATAGGTCGGTCGCGGAGGGGGTAGTAGTCAGTATGATTGATGACTCCATCAGGTAGCCGGTCTCGATTATTCAGGACAGCTGACTGCGACTCTGCGGGTGGGTTATCGTCGTCGTGGGCAGGGTCGATGTAGACACAGAAGTCAATCTTCTTAGACACGCTGGACGACGGCAGATACGCATCGATGAGGCTAGCAGTAGAGCTTCCCGAAGCAAGTTAGTTTACAATTTTGAGAAGGAGGCCCCAAGCACTTACCAAGGCATGAAATTCACCATGTGCTCGAACTTTGGCAGGCCAGCTGGTCTAAAAGCCAGCCGCAGGACCTCACTGTGAACCAGCATGTTCCAGCCCGGCTCTGCATGAAAGTTTCCCTGGCACTCTGCGGCAGCCTGAAGTATGTCGTTGACATCCTCTAGACTAGGAGTAGACCCGAGCTCATCTCTATCTTCAGAGAAATAGAAATCCGAGTCGAGCTCGGTGACACTGTCATCCTGACTCGCGCTGAACAGCGTTCTCATGGACAGCGAGAGTATTCCCTGGCCACGAGCCACCCGGCGCATAGAATTTAAAAAATCTTTGAGATCAGGGGAAGAATTCCGAAGGAGGGATAGTTCGCGGATTTCGATGCCTCTGTCAAGACGGCCAAGAGCGTTGAATTGTTTCTGTGGTGATTGGCTGCCGGACTTGCGGGAGACTGAGGAGCGAGTGCTGAGCGAGTATTCTGACTCGGAACCTACAGTCTGTAGCTTCTTTGCTTTGGGCGTTTGGTCCAAATCTTCATGACGTTTTTTCTTGGATCCCCCAGCCATCTCTTCGTCGTCGGTTGACTCGGGCGTCAGAGGGCGGCGTCGCTTGAGTATCGGGCGCGAATGGTGCCTGGAGCTGGAGAGGGGTTGATCAGAGGGAATGCCGCGTAGCCACTCTATAACATTGTAGTTTGACATTATCTGGGCATTTCAAGCTGAACAAGGTCAATTGCATAGGTATTGTCGTGATAGTATCAACGATCATTCAATGATGTTTTGAAGCAATTGGCGGGGTAACGGTGAATAGCCGATGTTGTTCCGACCAGCTCAGCCATAATTGGGAACTCTTCTGAAAAGGGTAAATTTACCGATACCAATCAGATCGTACAGCCAGCGGATTCTCCACCGGGCTTAGTTGTTTGGCGCCACCTAACTACCTCGGGAGGAAGTTAAAGTAATCGACCATTGAATCCAACTTATTCGTTGAATCATAAGAATGTTTAGTTTCAGGATATGCTACTAAAAAATTAATTTACATTAATGCTGTTGATGGAGGGGCGACGTGGGCGTGATGAGCTTCATCCCTTCCTCAGCTGCAACCATTACCTCAACATCATATGGCTCACCCCATTCTCTCAGCTGATTCTGCTGCACCCAAATCATCTCGTCACCCACTTCAGGCCAGTCGCTGGCTTTAACGCTGCTGCAGCTCCGTCCGGGAGATTGTATCGGTGGACTCAACAGGTTCTTGTCTCGAAAAATGTGGAAACAGCTCTGAGCTTCATATGGATCCCAGCGTGGTCGGTTTTCAGGAGTCCCGTGAATGGGTAGCGGGCAGACCGAGTCTTCGTCTGGTCTGGACAGGAGGAACGAGATGAAGGAATCGAGTTGCCTTTGTGTTGGTGGGTAGAGGGTACGAGGACCACCCTGGCTAGCCCCGTGAATCCATATACCTTGACACTTGAGAGACGGTCAGCACCAGAGGCCACTACTAGCAGTAATATTGGCATACTTCACTGTCCATCTCACCGCGTTCAAACCAGACCACGCCGCCGAATATTTGGCCTTCAGCCCAGTACCCGGCCACATCGGCAGTGCCCCTAGGATACCGCTCTGCGGAGCGATATGCTCGGTGAACGAATATCGTAGCAGGTGGTATGTAGTGTCTCAGCGGATTCTGACCCTTCGGCTCTCGTCTGACCATATCTAGCCAAGTTTGATGAGCCTCATGCTTGTGGGCACCGTCGTCCAACTCATAGAGGAAGACAGCTATCTGGTGGCAGGCAACGACAACCAGTTCGATAAGCCGCAAGTTACATTCCTTTGAACCTAACTGTGTTTGTTGAAAAGCTTCCAATAGCTAAGGATTGGCTCGTTAGATAAAACCGAGTGCAGCGACAGAAAGGTCTGGGCGAGTCTCACCAACGGATCAAAACAAAGTTCAGAAGGGTCAAAGCGAGCCGTGAACTTCCGAGCCTTGCCCAAAAACCCCTCACATAGGTTTTCGTGGCGCAGTGTAAAAACAGGGTGATCATGAATAAAGTGGAAACCGCTCCTGACGGACCCCTCGGTCGGTAAGCCATCAAGAATTTGAGCATATGTGAACTCGGCGAGATCTGTTGCCAGGATGTTGATGATAGCATTAGTAAATATATGCCTATAGTCTTCGTCAAGCGCACCGATAACACTCGATGCGCTTTCTCGTGAGCTCATAGAAGACATCGTTTAGGATGAGTAAAGTTGGATGAGAGAGGTGGGCCTAGGTCCCGATGAAGTTCTAGGGTATTTGCCGTGGATGTCTGGATTGATGGCGGATGGGTTTGATGATGAAAGTGTCATCAGCTGACTGAAAGACGTTGTTGAAGCGCGCGCTTCTCTCGGCTCGCCTATTGGTTTGAGCACATCAGATTCTATAAGGCAGCTAACACGTCTAAATACATAACTGATTCCCAATGTCACAAGCCTACATCTTCTGGCCTAAGAAATCCATAACCTCCAACGTACCAAGATCGGATGTGCGAATATGCTTCTCGCCGTCGACAATGTTAACTGTTACGAGTCCCGCATACCTGGTATACCATGTTTTCCAGTCTTTTGAGGTGGTTGGAAATGGGAATGTTGCAACCACCTTGTTCTGGCCGTTGAATCGAACTTCCGCTACACCTCCTCCTGCCGAGTTGACGATGTAAATGCAATCAGTGCTTGTCGGCTTGCTGGTGACTGGATGGGACCTTTTAACCCCTTCCAGGCACACAAGCTGTTCATCGACTGCGTTCACCAGAACCTCATCCCCCTGGACGATGAACAGCAAGGGGACTTCTCGACCACCACAGTCCTGACGAAATCTCACAGAGGCGGAGACAACAGTAAGCCCATGAACGTCAGCGCGCCCCCAAAGCCAGTTATCGAGAATATTTTCCATCGGAACGTTGCCCCAGTTGTGATCGTGATAGGCGTTCCCTTCAACTTTTGTTTTGGTGCCGTTGGTGATGATTTCGCCAGTGAGCTGACCCCCAGGAACAGCCACAAACCAGGAGAAGTGACGGCCGTCCACATCCCACCGACCCGTGCCCGGGCGATAGGATGGGGTGGTTGCCGTAATGGTTACATCGGCACCGAATCCTTCCATCTCGTCCGGGTCGACGTGGATGTGGTACTTCCGTAAACCATCAATGCTGTTGAAAGAACTCTTTTCGAATCGTACATCACATTTATCCTTGCCAACATACAAGTCGGCCGACAGCTCAAATCGCTTGTGCAAGTCGCAGAGCTTTTCACCGTCCTTGGCAATGTTGAGATCGATAAGTCCCGCCTTGGTGCCATCGCCTTCGGAGTTGTAGAAGAAGGCTACTTGGAGAAACCAGCCATCTTGCAGATGTCCGTCAGCGTACCACCACTCATACTCTCCACTTTCGGTGTTTGGACTGCGCAGGGCATCCTCCCATTCCTCAAATTTCGAACGACGAAGTCCAAGCTTGCTCATGCTCGCGTCATCGGTGAGAAGGCGACCCTGGTTCGGCTGGGCCATATTTTCTGGCGTCTTGTGAAAAGTATTGGGGGAAATGAGGTCCTGTATCGATGCTACCCAAGGAAGAGATGAAGTGAAAAGCTAACGGGGAGAGAGGCAACATTGAATATATAGAGAAATATCATATTATCTGCGGTGACAAGTCCACGAGAGACCGTCAAACCCAGCAGGAAAAAACACAGTCACAAATACATGACTGTATTAAAACACAATAGTGAATTTCAGACTTTGTTAGGGGTTCATTCCGGAATCGCACGACCTCAACAGGCGATCTAGAGTTTTGACTCCACTCGTTTCGTGTGATAGAAGTGCATCCCGCAGTCGCAGTAAAAGAATCCGGATTTCTGCCAATGGCCGCAAGTCCGGTGATTAGTATCAGATCATGACGGAATATGCGAGTCTGAATCTCCGTGGCAAATGGGCCGATGGCGGAACTCGGGATTAAAAGTACTCATCTCCCTGGCAGTTCGGAGTTGTAAAACTCCAGGGTAATGAGACGATGGTGAAACATGGCACACTCTAGACCAACGATTTCCTCCTAGTAGCAAAACAAAGGAATAAAGTGAAAAAAGAGAATTATAAACAAGACACTATAGAGGATGATCAAAGGTGGGTGAGGGAGGCACAGGTCCTGATGATGTCCTGGGGTGGTACAGTATTCATTGGTCCACGCCACATATAAATACGCCACATTACGATGCTGAAAATCATCACGTGCATAGAACGTGGCGCAAGCAGAGTCTCCATGGGCCCCGCACCGACCCTGGCTAACCCAGGGCGGTAAACAAAAACATCTATCCATCACAAGCAATTCCTCAAGGAGCTTTTCTTCGCTATCGTTGCATCTTTTTAGTGGAACCTTGTCTCCTATGCGAGTCGCTTAGGGGACGATTCCTCTGGTGGCATATTTCAAGTCATCTTTTCCCCCGCCACCAGCGCCTGCAGCTCCATTGAACAGAATCCGTCGCGTATCGTTTCGTCACCAGCCTACCCGGAACCTGCCCCTGACCTACTCTAGACACCATGAACATACCCACAAGGAGATGCGTATTGTTCTGAGGCCCGTCTCATAAGGGCAATAAAATTAAGGTGTTGTGTGATGAACACCAATTACGATTCTCTTATCTCGCCTTCGGCCTTCCTCATTGGTGGAAAGGGTAGTTTGAAGTTCGTCGATCCTTGATAGTCAAACAGCACAGTTGAACCATGTCAGTGCCTTTTCAGCCACAACTCTGTAATCTCTGGGCTCAGCCATGGTTTGACTGCGTAAGCTCTGGGATCTGGTAATCATGATGCGCTTTTTGCATTTGAGAAGGGGAAATATAGGGCTGATCCATTACCTATCTTCATCACACGTTGACGGAATCTTGATACTTGTTTTATGTGCTATGTGGAATCAAGAGTTCAGCTCTCAAGCCCAAATTGCGTGGCTGCGTATGTGGCTTGAACAGCACGCCGAGGTAGTTTAGTGCCCGTCGCCCATGCCAATCAAGTTCAGCTGGAGACAGTCGACTAACCATATCTGGCGATTTTGATGACTGAACTGATAAAGCCACAGAACAATCAGCCACTCCCTAGGCCGCGTCTCCTGCAGCACAGTTGCACTGGAACTTGACGGTCTAACCCTACCAAGCTAGGACGTGGCTGAGCAACGAATCCGAATCAGGTAATCCTGATGATTCACCTCAGTAACTAGGAGAGGTGAAACAAACCGCCTTACAGGAGGCGCAGCTATTTTCGCGGTAGTATTCGTATGCAAACACAGAAAACTACCATCATCATGTCCATCCACAACTTGATTCCAAGTAACGCCCGTTATCTTTGTTTGATGGCTTGGGAGCCAGTAGATGCTGGCTGAGGCAAACTACTACACTGCCCCTGAGCTTCTGTAACCATAGAACTTTTCGAGATACAAAAGCCTAGATTGTCGCTTCACTCATTACATATGCATCATCAACCACCTTTCACTATACACTCATCTACAATACTCCATCACTAAATTCGGTCTTATATTCACTCAACATCATCTACCATCCACCTAAACCACCCATGGATACCGCCACGCACCGAAACATGCCAGACGATGAACTCGAATCTTGTCTGAAGGCCGAGCCTGGGTCCTCGGGACATAATTTGTCGCCAACCGACCCTGATAGTCCTATGACCTGGTCATTCCTCAAAAAGGTCTATGTATCTGCTGTGTCTTTCGCCTTTGTCTTCGTCATGTAAGTAGCACTGAACTCACAGATCAATACGGACATTACTCATCAAAGCAGCATGTACGGAACAACAACATATACTGCCGCTGTAAACGCTGTCCCGGACGCGTTTGGTGTATCAAAGCGCACTGCCCTTCTCGGCTTCACCATGCCCTTTTATGGTGTTTTCTTCGCGCCCATCTACACACCACATCTCTCAGAAAGATACGGACGTCGACCCATCTACTTTACCAGTTTTCCTCTTTTTTCTCTTTGCGTCGTCGTCATTGGTCTGGCCTCAAACATTTCCACCTTGCTTGCCTTCCGTTTCCTCGCTGGACTTTTCGGTGGACCATGCCTGGTTTTGATCGAGGGGACATTCGCGGATGTCTGGCCTGCACACAAGACCGTAACTTATTATTCCTTCCTTACGCTTGCATCGTATTCGGGAGCCGCTCTAGGTATGACATATCTCAACCCATTTGCCCATCTTTCACGCTGACACATATGATCAAAGGTCCACTTATTGGCGGCTTCGTTTTTGCCGCCAAAGGTCCAGCTTGGCTGTCCTGGGTCACACTCCTATTTGCCATGAGCGCCATGGCATTTGGAGCTTTCATGCCTGAAACATACAACCGAGAGATCTTGAGAACTCGTATTCGCTATAACAAGAGCGGTATTAAGCTGCCTTGTGCGCAGAGCGGAGTCACCATTTCAGAGATGGCGCACATCACCTTCTTTACCCCCCTCAAGATGTTCTTCACCGAGCCCTTGGTGATTCTTATCACCTTCTACCTCGGACTCAACTTTGGGGTACTGTTTCAATGGTTTATTTCAGTGCCTGCCGCGTTGAATGCAGCTTATGGATTCGACGTCAAGCAAGCCGGGCTTGCCTTTATTTCGGCTCTTTGCGGTATTGCACTCGCGCTGGTATCGTCTAGCTCCCTGGAGGCTCTGTTCTGCAAGCCAGCAAAGAATAGTATGGAATCCATCGAAAGGCGCCTCATTCCTGCAATGGTTGGGTCATTCTTTGTTGCTGGCTCTCTCTTCTGGGTGGCATTCACGGCCAAACCCAGCTTTCATCACTTGGTTCCCATCTGTGGCACAGCTTTCTATGTCTGGGGCAATGCCATGGTTCTCATTTCTTTCATCTCCTACCTATTCGATGCTTACCCTCCTGCTGGAACGCTGTCCGCACTTACGACAGCAGCGTGCTTCCGAGTTGCTTGCGCGGGTATCGTTCCTCTCTTCATTCTTGATATGTTGAAGGACCTTGACGGAGACTGGACATTCAGCACATTTGGCATTCTATCCGCCATCATGGGCACCTTCCCATTCGTCCTCTACTGGTTTGGTCTATCATGGCGCACGAAGAGCAAGTATGGTGCTGGTCACATGTCTGCCCCAATGACGGAAGAAAGCATGATGTGAGAACTTCAAAAGGGAAAGGTTAGGCCAGAGCAGTGTAGGACGAGAAGGACAAGGGGGAGCGATGTGTGAGGGCGAGAATGTTAGCATACCTAGTAGAGGACTGTTTAAGTTCAGAGGAGAAATTGTAACTATAAGACCGGATTGTATTTGATAACTATAAAGAGTTCGTGCTATAACAACCCACCCAGGTCGTCAAAGATGTGGCTCATGCCAGCTAAGAGATAGTCCGAGTTTACTTCCAGAACCGACAGCAATACAGAACACCGGCCTAGCGAAGATGCTCCCTCTGCTTCATCCCCGTAAGTCATACCTTTAGCAATAGCGGAGATCCCTACTCCGAGAACAGCGTGACCCACTGTCCAGCTCAGGGGGAACACTAAGGGTGGCTGCGTCTCATTTTGCCCTCCGGAGTACAATCGTGCGAAGAGCCGCTGATGCCGGAAGAGTTGGAGGCCAGTGTCTGCCACGGCCCGGCACAGCATCGTCGTTCTCCCCCCTGGTGTCGGCCAGAGGAGAGAGGCGCGGAAGACAGCAAGGTGGTGATGGTACTGGCCCCAGGCGGAGAGTTCAGACCTAGATACGCCATCGTCATCGTCATCGGGAACGGTCTCGAGGAATTCCTTCCAGCGGACGAACCATTCGTCGAGGCCTCGGCAGTACTCCCGCGACTCCTCTGCGGTGCTTCGACATGTGGAAGCACCCCCTTTTACTGGTTGTGAGTTGTGCTGGAGGAGAGCACTGTGTATTTGTAGCATCTGTAGAGAAATCAGATATGAAAATATAGAAATCTGTTCCTCAAGATTGTTCTTTGTGCTGTGGGCTAGTTCCTGCAGTGTGACTGTCAGTAAAAGTCATGTCTCCTGGTGCTGTTCATCACACACCTGTCGAAGAGCATCGCCAATGTTTAACAAACTCGGTCGCCCAAATGCGATGGACAGCTGACTGCGCCAAGAATATTAACTCTCCTGGTTTTACTCGACCTAAATCATAGGTATTCTTACCTCTCTAGGCAGTATAGCGTCCTCGTCAGAGTACATAGAATATCGTGGAACTCATCCTCTTCCATGGACGGTCGGTGCGCTAGGTCGAAAAAGTGACGGATGGCAAACCCGAGGTGCCTCCACACATCGCCCGACCCTGGACTGAGAAGTAGATACAGGCAGATCAGAAGCGTCCTCTGCAGGAGAGCAATATTCTCTGCCCGTGATGCGTGATTACATGTCGTACTTATATCAGAGACGGCACTGCGGAAGTAGGCCTCCGCTTGCGAGGATAGATTTGCTTGGCCGACTTGGCCAATACGCGAGGACACAGCAAGAACAAGGAAGAAGAACACTCGTGTGTCAGACTTCAAATAACGGCCATCATTCGCGTAGCATTGTGCCAATATTTCGTCCAGCATGGTCGGTTGCAGGATCGGGTAGAATACGTTTGCGGACCGGGCAAACAGCCGAAATAAGCTGATGGCTGTAGACATGGATGGAAGCGCGGCAGGGAGGGAGCCTGAACCTTGAATAAGGTGAGGAGAGAAGTAGTTAGCCCGATGAATATTTTTCGGCAATGCATATGCTTCCTTTTCACGCAGGAAACTTCGAAGACAGCCCAGGGAACTCCAGCGGCCAAAGAAAAGCATTGAGGTATGTCTGGAGGGGATTGTTGATGCTGATTTCAGTTTCCCTTTATTCAAAGGAACAAGAACCGTTGGATCCAGAAGCATTTGTTTGGGGCGATCAGAGCGATTCTGTGAGAGCGCCTCCTCAGAGAGCTGCTTGATCTTGTCGACGAGGAACCCAATGCGCCTACATCATTGCCCCCTTAAATATCTGTTCAAGAATGACTGGGCGGCTTGGGATACATACCTCATAGATACATTCCTCCCCTGGACAGGGTCAAAAATCATGCATTCTCGCGATACGCGAAGACATTCCCTACATGCCGGCAGCTGCTGGTGACATTTCATGCGGCGATCGCGGCAGAAGCTGCAGGATGGCAGTGCGCCCAATATTTTGTCAAGCTCGGCAACCGGAGTTGAGGCCAATGTGTTAGGGCTTTGGGGCTCAGGAGGAGTCACTTGGGCTTCAGGCAAGGTGAAATCAACGACAGCTTCGTGATGCGCAGGGGGACTCCCGCCCATCCCCACGTCGTCATTAATGAATGCCCGCCACCAGTCATCGTCATCTAGAAACCCACAGCTTGTTTGACTAGCTGTGTCTGACTGGGGCCCAGGTTTGGCATGAGGAGGGAACGGAATATTCCTATGCCGTATGGTGTGCACGCGACGCTGGGTCACTAAGCAGTCGAGCTCTTCAAGGACACTCATGTCATAGTCACTACCATCTTGGCCAACCTGGTTTCGTCGGCATGTGTCGACCAATTCCCGGATATAATGTGCCGTGTCTGCCACGGCAGGCCACCGAATTGATAACGCATCCTGTCATCCGTGTCAGCAAACAGACTCGGCCTGCAACGAAGGTTAATAAGTATTACAAGAAGCTTTATGAGAGCATCCAGCGCTTCATGGCCGGATATAAGAATCGGCGTGCCCTCGAGTTCTGCTGCGTGGTTGCGAACAACGTAGAGTAGCACCATTCCAGCCTGGAAAGCACTATTGGTCAACTCAAATGCCATGATGAAACCACCAGATCGAACAGCTTGAATATGTGACGTAATGAGCTGAATCGATGCAGTTGCAGCGGCTATCAAGGAGGATGCAGAGACGGCCATGTTCCTTGAGCAGGGTCTGTGAAGCAGTACCTCGCACTGGTAGGCCGCGGACTCCAGACGCGAGCGCGCTAGCCCATCAGTGGCTCCTTGGTTCACAAGGCTCTTGACGAGATCTATCATGGAGTGGACCCAGGCATCATAGTTCTCGAAGTGGTCGGGAAGAGGCTGATCGAAAAACTGGACACCGTGGATTTGGGACTGGATTATGCGGATGCGGGTGTGAATTAGGAACTGTGCCTCGCTGAAGCCATGTGACCTCTGAAGACCGAACCATTCTGGAGTCGTATGGGGGTCACCGCCGTTGTATGGCAGGTGAACACTGATGTGTGCATCACTCAGTGCCACGGGACATCCAGCAGCGATGCCGACGATTCGATCGAGTTGGTAGATCTGCGCATGGTCAACTCCGGAGGGGATGGGTTGAGTATGATAACGAACCGTCCAAAATATCCTCCTTCGTAATTCGGCATGGGCTGCATCAGGGATGATTGCCGGGTCGGGTTCCTGGTGCAGTCCTAGACCAACCGCCATACGCATCGCTTCGCCCGTGATGAACCAGCAGTTGGCGGTGTGAGGGAGGAGAAGCGCCAATTGGATGAGGAGAACGAGACACTGAAGGCTTGCGATCGAGGAAGTATTAAGAAGCTGGGAGTTCTCTAGAGCATCGGCATGCAGTGACTCACTCAAGGCTGCGACTTTTGGGAAATCGTGACTGTTTGACGTAAGCGAGCTAATGGCCAGGATCATTGGGACTATGAAGCTAGGCATGGTGGTTTGTTGCTGACCGAGAGTACCATGGCCATAGAAGGATTCGAAATAGTGATCAAGATCCTCTTCCATGAAGCAGGGGAACCTGGGCAGGATCTCGTCCTTGTAGTTCTTGAAGAGACGCCGAGCAACGTGGATGGGGATCTTAGTTGCCTTGAAATGAGAGAACTGGGGGGCATATGCCCTGCCAGCGCTTCTTGTCTGATCATGGAAATAGAGTCCGCGGACTGGAATTTTTAGGGGAGGTCGTTCTGAGGAATAGAAGAGTTTGGCTTGATGTTGAATCTTGGGGTCCGAGTCAAAGAGGTCCGGTGTCATATCGGCTCCAACAGATAGAGCAACCATGTCTAGAGTTCTAGCATGACTCTTGTCTAGATCCGCACGCAGGCAGTTGCCATCAGCGCGAACACCGGCCACGGCGGGGAGACTTTGGATGCGCTGAAGCTCTTCTAGCTGCTGCTCCAGATGTTGTTGAAGACTATTCAAGGTTAACCCGGGACTTGCTTTGACACAGGCTGAGAGATGCAACCTACCTGCGTGGTACTTCAGTTGCAGTCTGTCGGTTGACTGCCATGCATTCAGCCCCAGCCGCTATGCATCGACGACATCTAGGAGTCCCCCTATCGCACTATGGGAGGTATGATTCGTATGAACAAGAATTCAAGGGTTGGTCAAGGGTAGGATGTGTCAACCCACCTTCTGCTTGAGCCGGGAACATCTTGAGCAAGCCGGGACGGACTGGTGCCTTTTTGATCTTGCATTAGAGCTCATTGTGTCTCATGATACTTCTAGCACGTTGCTCTGCTGTATTCAGTGTCACCGGATTCTAGCAAGGTTGATAGATGATGATGGAAATATTGAAACCATGGAATGTCGGCTACATGCGCTACTGGGCTCCGATGACATGTGGACCCCACGTGACAGGGGCGTCGTGTGTAAAAAGTGACATCTATGTGTGCTATGAAGTACCTAAACTACCTAGAATTTCTCTACACAAGTCGCAGGAACCCCGAGGGCCTGCCACCAGGGGCAGCTCTAGCCAAAACAACCACCATGGTCTTATCCCTCGCTACTGGTTCCATCGTCTGTTCTCGCGCTTCTCTTGTTTTCGGTCGAGATGTGGAAGCCGTTACCTCAAAAGTGGCCGACCGAGAGTGGCTGGTGATGTGAATCTGCGCTGATGGGATATCTTGACCATTGACCGTCACTTCTATCACGGGACTGACTACGCCCTGGACATCTTCACCAACCTCCAACTTTCCCCGGATTCTGATCAGGAGAGTATCCGTTCCGTCAGGAGAAACCTCACACGTCTCTACATTGAGAAGCGGCCTCTCTTGTCTACTCAGAGCTACAAGTGCGGTCTTCAGCTGGATCATATCCGAGTCCAGGGCGGGCGTGTGGGGAGGCTCGATACGTAGCCTAGTACGTTTCTCGAAGGCATTGGCCCATCTGAGTAGATCCGCGTCGTCATATGCTCGGCCTGCAAAGGTCAGACCGACAGGCATCTCTTTCTCGGCCATGATACCCATCGGCACCGTCACAGACGGGATGCCCAGGTGGCGAAAGGCCCTGTTTCCATGGCTGTACCAAACTCCGTTCTTCCATGCATGAGCGGCAGCGTCTGGATTGATATCCGAGTCTGCAGCCGCCACATCGCCCTGAGATGGGAAGACGAAGAAGTCGCATTTGTACTTCTCAAGATAATCATCCACAAGTTGCTTACGCATGGCTTCGAGTGCATTGACGGCGGCCTCCAGATTCTTGGTCTCGAATATGGACGTTTCACAGGTATAGCTGAAAAGCTTGCCCCAATGAATCGAATTTGACGCTGGAACATGCTTCAGCTCGGCTGGCGTTCTCATGGAATGCGGGAAGATCTTAAATTCTTCGACACAAGACAGACTGGAAAGCTTGGGGTCTGCATTGTCGCGTAGGAAGCTCTCCCATCCATGAGCGACCATGGGACCCCTCTCGTACCAGTTCCAGTCATCTGGCAGACGTGCGGACCCATCTGGAAGCAAAGACGGGTTCTCATATCCAGTGACAGCAGGGAAATCGGGAACAATGACAATCTCGGCACCCAAGGCCTCTAACTCGCTTTGCGCGTCCTGCCATAGTTGTGTGACGGCGTCACTCGTGAAGACCAGCGTAGCGCCATGCGGCACAGACCCGCCAATGTACATACTAGGGACCGCGATGCGTCGGCCTTTCAGTGAGATGGCCTCTGAAATGCTTCGGAACAGCTCTGAAGTTGGACCCAACGCGCCCCAGGGTTCGGTCAGTTTGATGAATGGCTGGTCTCTCCAGAAATCGCCTCTAGTTACAGGGTCCTTGGCTGTGATGACCTCGAGGAGCCTCAGCAAGTCATCAATCGTTCTAGTATGTGGCACCACCACGTCACAAGTCGGGTAGAGGGGCCAGTTGCCACGTATGGAAAGCCATCCTCTTGAAGGTGTGTACGCGACGAGAGCATTGTTCGACGCAGGAGATCGTCCAGAAGAAACTGTTTCTTCGGCCATTCCAAAGGATGCCATAGAAGCTGCCGTTGAAACTGCAGACCCGTTGGAGGAGCCAGATGCCCAGGCGGCGGCTAGGCATGCGGGGTTATATGGGCTTTCGGCACGTCCATAGATGCCTCGCTGCATTCCACCATACGCCATCGGCGGCATGTTTGTACGACCGAGGAGAATACCTCCCTCTGCTCTGATGGCAGAGACAGTGAAAGCATCCTCGTTGGCGATGAGGTCCTTGAATGCCGGGGATCCGCTCGCGACTGTCATGCCTTTGACCTTGTAGCTATCCTTGACGGTATATGGGATACCTTCGAGGCGACCAACGTGCTGTTTATTGGCTCGACGATCGTCGGACGCTGCGGCTTCGTCAAAGACATGCTGGTTGAGAATAGGAATCGAGTTGAGAGCCAGTCCGTGGCAGTCGTAGCGAGCCACGCGGCGGAGGTACAGCGCAACTAGTTCGACGCTCGTCAAGCTACCTGATGATAGAGCAGCCTGAAGATCGTCGATCGACGCCCCAACCAGGTTCAGTGTCTTCATGGTTCTGCTTGAGAGATCTGTCGGTATAGGGGAGAGACTGAGAAGTGGCTAGGCTGGGACCTGTACCTGATGGTGATTACGGGTGTGGGGAGGGTCTTTTGAGCATATGGGACTGTCACCGGCCCGGCCGTCGTCGTCTTTTTGTATGACCATCCTCCCCCTGAGCAAGGCCAAGGATACCCCGGCTCGGACAGCATGCTCGCGTGATATCGAGGGGGTGAAGCAGCTGCGTAGTGATATCGAGATTCCGATCCTCGGACGCCAATCCCCGGCACTAATGATGCAGCTAGGCCGGCTGTATTTCCTGATTTTTGGGGTTTGAGCCACGTGTGGGGAACTTGTGAGGGGGGTTCATCGCAAGGGAGATCTGCTTTTCATGTTCTTTCTTCTTCTGGTACACCATCTGGGACGTCTCCTCTAACATTCATCACCAACTATCCTCTTCATTGTGCATCTATTCCGTCTCAAAGCTCGCACGGCTATTACCACCATGCCATCTCAAGCCGTCCAACGCATCAGCATCCGCTGGCTCCCTGATGCCGCCTACGAAGATACAGATACCGTAGCACTCAATGTTGGAGGATACTTCATTGATCTACGGGTGGTCAAAAAATCTGGCGCAATCCAATGGAGCCGAGCTGGTGAGAGGATTGCCCTCAAAGAAGACCCCCGTACGTTTCGCTGCCTACCATCCTGCTGAAACCGTTGGTTGACATGTTGAATAGCTACATTCCGATGGACTCACATTATCGACTCGCTCGACCTGACCATTCCGGACGACGCTCACTTCGAGAAACTGCCCAACGGAGATGATCTTGAGATTGGCACGTATCCTCTGGGAGGCATTCCCACTGATTACGAAGAGGTCTGGAGAGATATTACGCAGAAAAAGTCTGCTGAAGAACTTTCGTGGATTCTACAAAGCAGCGATGGGTCTGGTTTCATTGGGAAGGTCGGGAGCATATTTCTGGCCATTCAGAAGACTCAGGGGGGTTTTGCTGCCCGAAGAGAAGATCGGGGTGCGACTGGGGGCACTTGGAAGCTCACGTTCGAAGATGGAGAGACGGCTGGCCTCCCTACCGCGACACAAGGCTCTGAGGCCATCGAGACTCAGGGTAGTAGCTGGACCGAGGGTCAGACGGTTGAGATAGGAGGGGCTGAGTACGTGTTTAGGGGGGTTAGCAAGGCCTGATCCGGTCAGAGTGTCAACCGTAAAGATTACCAGACAAAGCAAGTTTACTCCAGAACGATTCTCTATCAAAATGTTTGCGTGATCAATGAGGGCCGTGTTTAGAACCACAAGCCATCTAGGTATCCGGTCGACCACCAACGGCTTGCCGGAGGCCATTGGTGTCCGTCCAGAGAGTCAGTCGGTCAGTCCCCCCGCACCATCATTTGGGGAAACCCTACACGGGAATTCGCTAGCGTCGGAGATGAGCTAGCTCGTGCCGGCCAGAGGGAACTCTAGGGCGCTACCTACTCTACTATACTGTATTGGGTGAGCTGACAGGGGCCGGCCCAGGCTCTATTCTCCCCTATTCGCCCGCAGTGTCCGTTATCTCGTCTCCACCTCGACAACCAACCCAGCATGATTGAGACCTGGAGTGGCACGGGAATCCGCGCGCGTCGGGTTTTGGCGGTGGCTAGGCCCACCAAACCCCAGCTTTCGCGGTGCTGGCGAGTCATGTTTATCTGCCCCAAACGCACCCCAGAATCTCGTGCCAGGTCTAGACATGGACCCATGCCAGGTTGACCTTGGGGATCTCCATCTCCGTATCAGTCCGGTCATCCATCCCTCTGATATACCACAGGTTGGAAGCCCCCCTCTCGAGCAGGCTATAAAGCTTCATCTTCCTCGAAGGCCTTGTCTCATCCAGCTTGAGCCAACCGATCACCTTCTCACCCCCAAGCATCCGTCCCGTCCTCCCTGAGAAAGACTTGCAGACTCTTCATTATGGCGTCCTCCCCAACAGATTCCATCCAACATTCGCCCGAGAAGGGCAGTCCTCGTCGGGGGTCAGGAGAAGACCTGAAGACTGAGGTTATCGAGGATGGTGGTGAAGTCTTCCAAGAGGCGGAATACCGTGCCCTCGGATGGTTAGTTGCCACCACTCCACGCTCTGGCGCTCGATCAACTGAGATGTTGACTCCATGATCATAGGGTTCGAACTGCCATCATTCTCTCAAAGCTTTGCTTCGCCACCGGTGTCCTGGCCATTCCCTCTGCATTCAGCATTGTCGGTTATGGGCCTGGCATCATCCTCCTCGTCTGCTGGGGCTCCTTGACAACCTGTACGTGAGACGCGTGTGTGGCCATGGCCTTTATGTATTTAGCACTAACGTCGTTCCAAGACTACGCCTACATCATGTACGCCTTCCGAATGCGCTATTCTGGCGTCCACAATATTGCTGATGCTGCGGGACTCATGGGCGGCCCAATCGCTCGTGAAGTTGCCGGAGCACTCTTCCTTCTCACTTGGATGTATGTATACCCCAGGCCATCATGGTCAAGGTACCTTCTTGCTCACTCTGAGAATAGCCTGGCAACTGGATCGGGCTTCATAGGACTGGCGCAGGGGTTCCAGGTTCTCTCGAGCAAACACGTCTGTACCGTGGTCTGGACCTTGGTTGCTGCTATTTGTACCGCACTGGTCGCCAGCATCCAGACTCTGGGCAAGTTGGCCATCCTTACATGGATTGGGTTTGCTTCCATCTTTACAGCTGTCTTCATCGTTGTCGTCGGAGTTACCCAGGTTGATCGACCTGCTGCCGCTCCCCAGGAAGGCCCATTTGATATGGAGGTTTTGGCTGTTGGGGCACCTACTTTTATTCCCGGATTTGTTGCCGCCATCAACCTCTTCGGTAAGTTATGCCTCGCGATTCCAGGATAATGTCATATGCTAACAGATGGTAGCGGGCTATGGCTCCACGCCCACCTTTATGCCTGTGATTGCCGAGATGAAGACTCCCAAGTCCTTCACCAAGGCCCTCTTCTCCTCTCAAGGCTTCCTGGTTGCCTGCTACGTCTCTTTCGCACTCGTTGTCTATGTGTAAGATATTCCTGTTGTGTGGCATTGGAAGTCACGGTCTGACTTGTGAGCAGGTACTGCGGCCAGTACGTCGCCAGCCCATCGTTGGGAAGTGCTGGAGGAACATTGGAGAAGATTGCCTATGGCATCTCGATTCCGGGCTTCATCATGACTTCCACTCTATGGGTCCATCTTGCGGCCAAATTTGTCAGTTGCTCTTCTTGAGCCCGCTGTGATGTGACCTAGCTAACAGACAGTCCAGCTGCTCGTCCGCATCCTTCGAAATTCCGAGCACCTCCAAAACCACAGCCTGATTCACTGGACAGTCTGGCTGTACGTTTCACCTCCCCTATCTCGCTCAAACGTCATCCCAGCTTCATTTACTGATACATCGATCAGCGGCTCTACTATTGGCATCAGTGCAGTTGCATTCATTATCGCTGGTGCCGTTCCTTTCTTCAGCTATCTCATTGGCCTCATTGGTTCGCTCTGCTGTGCTCCTACTTGCGTACGTTGATTCATCCGCCTCGCTGAAGGTTTTGGGGGATTTTCCAGCTGCTAACACTCGACTTAGTTGATCATTCCCGCCTTCATGGGACTATATATGGACTGGGAGTCACGTGGAACCAGCAAGGTAAAGCAAATTCTGTGCTACTTTCACATTTTCACGGTTGTTCTTGGGGCATTCATGACCGTTACTGGAACTTACACGACTATCCAGAGCATCATTGATGCGTACAAGCTTGGTACCGTGGGAACCCCTTTCACTTGCTCTTAAACCGGGGTTGCAAGGTCAAGAGGGAAAACCCTAAGGCAGTGTTGTTATCGGCTAGCTATATTTTGTTGTCCATCAACCCAGATCACCTTGTAATCACTCTGTTGTGTGTAGCCTACTTTCCAATCGTGGTAGCCGCGGGGAGATTCGGATGATACTGTGGGCTAGTAGACTAGAGCCCTTGTCATGGACGAATTTCTTTGGACCTGGTAGAAATTTGATAGCGTCAGGGGAGCTGTTGTCTTATCGACGTCTCGATACGGGATACCAGCTGGGCAGTACTGACCACACTGCTGGTTACTTGAGATAAAGAAGCCGCTGAGAGTTGATTCTATATGTACACTGTTGTCATTTTTATCTCCCTCGTGGAGTTTATTTACGTTCAAATTTGGAGATTACATCACTCCACTCATAGGAGGCAAAGCCGAAGGTATTGCTGCATTGAACAATAGATGGTGGATGTATCTACTCTATAAGGAGGAAGTTTGAGTTCCATGAACCCCAGATATTCAAGTTCCCAGATTCACATGCACCGCCTTCGTTTGCGTGTAGGCATCGAGGGCGTATTGTCCGAGCTCCCGACCAATTCCAGAGGATTTATACCCTCCAAAGGGAACCCCGTAGTGTGTATCGCCCGAGGAATTCAAGAAAACCATGCCAGCCTGTAGCTTCCTCGCCATTCGGTGCCCCTTGGTGATGTTTTCCGTGAAAACTGCTGCGGAAAGTCCGTAACAGCTGTTGTTCGCCTTGGCCAGGACCTCATCAATAGTCTTGAACTTGGAAATGGCGACAACAGGGCCGAAAATCTCCTCCTGAACTATTTTCATATCCTCAGTCGCCTACGATGAGGCATGGTTAGTTCGCCGCTGTGAGCGTTCAAGCCGGTCAAGAGTCAACTCACATCAGCAAAAATGGTGGGTTCAATGAAATACCCCTTCTGTCCATGTGTGGCGCCACCGTAGATGAGGCGGGCACCACTCTTCTTTCCCTCTTCAATGTACGATAGCACCTTCTCGTACTGTGCCTTGGAGATCTGCGGTCCCTGCCAGGTGTTCTCGTCAAAGGGGTCTCCAAGGAGGTGGTGCTTTCGAGTGACCTCTGTAAACTTCTCAATGAAGCTATCATAGACCCCTTCTTGAACATAGATCCTCGAGGTCGAGATACAGGTCTGTCCTTGATTATCCATGATGCCCACGTGGCACCATTTCACGGCTTCATTTAGGTCTGCATCGTCGAAGACGATACTGGGGTTCTTCCCACCACACTCGAGGGTAATGTTCTTCAGGTTAGACGCGGCAGAGCGCATGATAGCTCTTCCAGTGGCAGTGCTCCCTGTAAAGGCGATCTTATCAACATCCATATGCTCTGCGAGCGCTTTTCCGGTAACGCTTCCGAGACCGGGCACGATGTTCACAACGCCAGGAGGGAAGCCAGCCTCAACCACCAACCCGCCAAAATATAGGGCAGAGAGGGGCGACTGTTCAGCAGGCTTCAGGACAATTGTATTCCCACAAGCAAGAGCAGGGGCGACCTTCCAGGCCAGCATCATGAAGGGGAAATTCCTACATTTCTTAGCATGCCCATTCCAGATAGCAGCGCGGGGATCATACCACGGGATAATCTGTCCACAGACGCCGAGAGGCTCACGCAGCACATAGGCAAACTTGGAAGGATATGTTTCAACCGTACTCCCGCTGAGTTTATCTGCTGCGCCAGCATAATACTTGAAGACGTTGTGGGAAGCAGCGATATCTATGTTGAGAGCTGCAGAGAACGTCTGAATAAGGCAAACAAAACGCTTAGAAGAAAGAACTTTAACACAGGGCTGTCATTTGTCTCTTACCTTGCCATTGTCCATCGCATCAATCGCCGCAAGAAGCTCACGATCCCGATCGATGAGACCTGCAAGTTTCATGAGGAGATTCCCACGTTCAGCGGCCGGGAGCTCCGACCACTCGCCCTCAAAAGCCCGCCTAGCAGCAGCAACAGCAGCGTCGACATCGTTACTAGATGCCCCTGTGAAAGTGGCAATGTCTTCCTCAGTGCTGTTTGGGAGGTTAGTCGAGCCTTGTTAACAAGGACAACCGAGCTAGAGTACACACGCGGGGTTGATGACTGTGAACGCATCACCAGATGCTGCGATGAATTCATTATCGATGAATAGCCCGGTTGGCTGAGAATACTTCAGCCCAGTGGGCAAGGTGATCTCAAGGGATGAAGCCATGGCCGACTGCACTCGTACAGGGAAGAATGTGATGAATAAAGCGGAAGCTAGAAAGGCCGGTCTGAAGCTGCACACTCATGCCTGTTATCATTTCTTTTTGAATTTTCCCGGTTACTCTTTGTCACATCAACTGCTTCTTGTCCGGTCACATGGGTCGGGGGTTAAGGGGGCGAAATCTCACTGAGCGTCGCGTTTCTCCGGCGCTAGCACATGTCCGCGGCTACATTATCAACCACACCGGGCCGGTTCTTTGCAGAGACTAGTGCGCTGCTGATACCGGGATTGGATAGCCGGTGTAAGGTCTAGCTTGATACAGTGCTTGTTGAAGATTAATCGAACTTCCTTGCGCTGCTGAATCCGTCGATCTCTGTGTCAAATTGGGGGACTTTTCGAGATTGTTTGTTATTTGGTGAAACATAATGGCAAAAAAGTGGCCCGCATTGCCGGGCAGACCTAGGAACAAAGCTCAACTCTGTTTGTCTTTCGAGCCTGATCTAAAGAGAATTGTAACGCTCTCACAGCTCGAAGTCAGCTAGGGTGCCGAGCTAGATGCCGAAGTCATCTGTTAGCATTGTTCCTAGTTCCTTTTCAACCGACCCTCTGTCCATAGTGTTGGTGGGAAGTCGATGGTTGCCACTCAACAAGCAGTTGGGGAACTCTTCAGCGTTGACAGGGCGGCGTGTGCCACTTCCAGCTCCCCGATGCGAGAGCACATTGGTAGAGTCACGATTAAGACGCAGATCCATCTTAAGACTTAGCCACCAATCTGGTGTTCCCCAGCATCTCTCCTATCCTCGTCAAAATTGAAGATACGTCACTGTCAGCGCGAACGCTGCACCACAACTAGCGACAGGCAATAGACTGCTGCTTCTGAACCTATTGCACGATAAGAGTGAAGGGTTCTTGTCGAAATAGGCACGGGACAGATTGTTTGCAATCCATTAAATGGTGGTAATATTTTAGGCTCACATGAGCCAAGCTGGTAGTACCTATGTTGTGTTGAGAGGGAACGCATAGTTCAAAAAGACATGATCTAAAACATTGTATAATTCTATTTACTTCACTGTCCGAGCTCGAGCAGACGTCATTCAAACAGACAGTACCTGTGGAATTTTGCTGAGGCAGTGAGTGGACGGTTGCCCCGCCGATAACAGTGACCAAAATAAACAACCAAGGGAATAATCTTGTAAATCGAACCCAGCTATATTTTTATCAGGTAGTATTTGCGCCATGTCCAGCAACCAGAGAGTCTTTGCATGGATAGAAACGCTGCCTACTATTCTCGAGGGCCAATTTCCACCCATCCTTGAACCATGTCCTCAGGCAACATGGCCCATCAAACGACAAATTATGAGCCTTCGACTTGACGAAGAAGGTTTCGAGCGACGATTATTAGCGATTGATGAGCCTCCAACACCCGAACCCTCTCAGCTTTGTTCTTTTCTGGCGGATATTGGCGACGGCCAAGGTATCCTCCCCTTCGATCAGCGTGTTGGGCCATGAGGGGGTAGGCTGGAACGAGGTACATGGGTTTCTCCTGGCCTCCATCTTTCGAGGGCATCATGATTTTCAACAAGGTTTATTCAACTTTACGAAATGGTGAGTACCGTCCTGCGTCGTAGGCAGTGCGCCCGTAACTTAATCATGCATCTCTAGTGACTCGGCTCGGGTAGATGAAAGTATGAGGAACCAACTTGTCGCACTCTCAGAAAGGACATCGACACTCTCTGCGGACCACGTCGCTGCCGTTTCGCGACTACAGTTGCGGCCCATCGTCCTGGGCATCGAGACTAAAGAACCGAGCCAGTCCTTTAGTGCCGCCGAGGTCCAGATGGGCGTCTGGCATACCGCACAGTGGGCGTTTCTACGACGTACAATCTCCATGCTATCAGGGTCGACCGGTGAGATGCTCTGCGATGATGAGTGCGAGGATCAGGCTGAAAAGGCCTTATCCGAGCTCGCCTTCATCCCAGGAATTATTGTGCATGGTCACAGGTGGTTTTTTGTGTTATCAACACGCGGTGAAAGCAAGAAAATGCTGCTGTGGACCGAGTATGAGTTTGGTGATACGCTTAGTATTCGGGGCATCTACCAGGTTGTCGCTGAACTAAGAGTGCTCACTTCTTGGGCTGAGACGACCTTTATGCCGTGGTTTCAACGCACTGTTCTAGCTCACGTAAAAACATGAAGAATCAAATGACCCTTTATCTCAGTATTTCCTATAAATGCGCCGTTAGGCTAGAATGTATCATCCCCAATAAGCAGGCCGTATCTATGGTCGGCAGGGCGGTACGAAGCCAAAACAGACCCAGTTGGTGAATTAGTCACGAGTATCTATAGAGCATAGTTAGCATAAGCTATAAAAGATACCCTACGACCTAGAAGCAGCGATAATAATGCCTCTCTATAACTTAACTCTTGTGGTTTAGTCATGGTTCATAGCTATAGCACATGGTAGCCCTATGGTTTATAGTAGTTATATGCTCTACGGTAGCTTTATGACTTAGGTATGGTCGGGTAGTTACATACTATAGTAGTTGTATAATTTAGGTATAGTAGTGTCATAGGGTGGCCGAGTCAGAGGATCGTTCTTCGCCCACAATTAGTATGTCGCTTAGCCGGTTGCCTGAGGCCACGCATACCGCTACTTGGTGGGGTAACTATTAAATTGCATCACCGGTTTTGCCAGTCATTGATCTCCTTATGCCCACTGTTCCGGCCTGCGTGTATGTAGCACTATGCGACCTGTAAAGGCATGCTTGCAGTGCAGGAGTGGAAAACGAAGATGCGACCGGACAGGCGATTTGGCATGTTCTCAATGTATCCAGCGAAACCTACCATGCTCAGCCGCCATCAATAGCCTCCGATCCGCACAGCCTCTTCCCCCAGTTGTATCAACTCGTTCCAGCGAAGAGACTATTCACTTGGTCGATCTCTACTTTCGTTTCATCCATGACCAGCCTCACAGCCTCTTTCACCAGCCCTCCTTCAAAGCAAGCGTCGTCGCGGGCACCGCCTCTCAGCCTGTTCTTCTAAGCATGATGGGCATGGCGGCACGGTACATTCGCACACTTCATACCGTTTCGCGATTAGGTTTGACAGAGCACCAGGTTTGCCGCACAGCCCGACATACGCTCCCGCGGGCCCATGTATTGCGCCCAGGGAAAGGTGGCGTTGAAGGACGATCTCGAGCATATCTGCATCGAGAATATCCAAGCGTGTATCCTAGTGGGGAACAACTATATGGGCGATTGCCAAGCAGAAGTTGAGTCGTTATACTTTGGTACATTGCCATTGCTCCGTGGATAGGACACGAACTGAGAGTCACAACATGGTAGCTAATCTTGCCATCCAGCACTTGCCAATCGCATGGCTCAGATGCTCAATCTTGGCGTTTGCAACGAGTCTGATGATGGAATCACGCGAGAAACAAAACGCCGCATATTCTGGACTTGTTTCATCACCGACACCTGGGCCAGTGGTGGTTCAAACCTGTCCCGCCAGTTTGGATGGCAAGCCAAGCAGCCCCGGGTGCCCATGGATGAATACGTCTTCTCCATGATGATGCCAGGAGACCCAGATATCGCTGATTCGGAATGGAGGCCCGGCTTATGGGGCCACATGGTAAGACTGGTCAAGATATACACCCAGATACAACAACTTCACAGGGAGCTCGCCGAGACAGACACGTGGGACGAGGCTCTGATAGATGAGTCGGTTCGACGCCTCGAAGCTGATCTCGACGCCTTTGAACAGAACCTCGACCCCGGGTTGACATTCTCCATGGAAAACGTGACAGCATTTGTAAGTCGGGGCCTCGGTAGCGTCTTTATTGCTTTCCATCTAGGTTATCATCACTACTACACGCTGCTCTTTTACCAGTACCTCGACCAGCGTCGGCCTTCTACGAGGAACGGCAAGAAATATGCAGATGGCTGCAAAGCTCACGCAGCCATTATATGTGATGTGCTCAAAGCCTCGCGGGAGGTTCCCGGAGCCCCGGCACTGTACAACATTGTGGGCCATGTCACGATTGTGTCTTCTTCGGTGCTACTGCACACGTACCTGTTTGGCGAGCCTCATGAGCTCCAAGACTCCAAGAGTCGCCTTGAATCGAACCTCAAGTCACTAGTACAACTGCGAAGTTACTGGCCGAGCGTGGAGCTTATGGTATTGGGCCACTGTGAGGCAATATATTGAATCTGTTGCTTACTATTCGTTGCAGATAAATCGACTGGTGGTGTTCCAGAAGAATTGCATAAGGTCTCTCAGCAGAAACACCCACCGCTTTGACAAATGGATGGTGAAGTTCCTCATTGCACATTCTTTGGCACTTGAGGACAAGGCGGATGATACATGGCCTGATTCCGATGCGACCCAACTTGGAAATGTTCACTTTGAAAGGAGCCGCGTTACCGAATCTATGATGATGGACATACAGAACTCGGAAACTTTTGGAGGAGCCGCAGGGTAGCCTGAAAGGTTATCGCAGGGAGTGTGAAGTGAGACGATATTCTGGCTCAGTTATCCCATCAAGGGCCGGGCTTGGAGCAGAACAAAGAACACATTTGTGAACTAAGACGATAATGTCTGGGGCAGGCAAACACAAAGCCTAAACTCGTTTTTTAAACAATGTACAACGCATCTCTGCGTTGACGTGCGGAAGTGGACAGAGGGTTCAGCCCATAAGCCATGAGTCGACTTCCTCTCAATCTTGGCAATTAATGTCGGGGGTTACTCAAATCCTCACTCCAGCAAAGTCTCACTCTTGGGTCTAGCTTTGGTCCAAACCTTTGCATGTTCTGGCTCACAGGTATTATGCTTGGTCAAGGGCGGTCTCGAAGGGGCACGGTGGGGGAAGGCCTCCGAGCAACCCAAGGGAAATGGGTAACACAACCGTAACGTAGTTATCATGCAACCCCTCCCTCACTGTCGAGGTCATCTCTTGGACGGCAGACAAGGTGGAGGGGAGGAGCTCGTGTGGAGAGGGGGTGCCAATAGCTACCAAGCGAGCATCCACTTGGTGCCGGCTTTCAGGCCCCTTAACCAATAGTGCAGCTTCAAAGCCGGGGGCTGGTGAATTGCCAACCAGATCACAACAAAGCCGGTGAGGGGCACCAATCAAATCAATTTAAAGCCGGCGCCAGACGACCCCTGAATAGAGTTCCGTAACCCCCGTGATGAAATGTTTCATCGGATTGGTACCTTGGCCAATCTTGAGGTTGGAAGGAAAGGGTGAGGACAGGCGAGATGATGACTAGCTCAAGGTATGCTGTGATTCCGCTTCTAGATGTGCTCAATCTACCCTCAGCCCATTAACCATGGGCAATCGAGTATCAATGCCCCAGTCGTAACCTTAGCACATATTGATGAACCGCCCAACTTATCACCGTAGAGTTGTGGCCATCCAAGGGCTAGAAACATTCACTTTACCCACCACGAGTCCAGTTCTAGAACCCCGGGAAAGGAATCTAAGAGCATGGCATAGACTACACTATGAATCTAAGCTGTGATGTCTAATCTATAATGTCCCTGGAGCAGCGTCAACGTCTTGCCCTTGAAGCTCCTACTTTCATTGACCGGCAGCCTCTGAATCTCCACCGTGCTGCTCTCACATGGCAGAATAAGCTCACACAAAGTTCCAGCTGGCACGCTGACGTCGACATCAGCTTTTGCCTTATCCTGTTTGCCTCTACGGTCGAAACGAACAAATATTAAGCCATAGGGCGACTCGATCTCCCCCTCAACATAGTCAAACTCAGCTTTGAAGCAAGGCTTGAGCCTCCACGTGCGATATGCGTCCGACAGCGACCTAACGCCGAGTGCCGAGTCGTAGAACCACTCGTATATCGTCCCAAGCATGTCATGGCACTTGGAACGGCAATTGTCCTGCCAGAACTCCAGCAGGCTCGTCTCCCCGCGCCGCAGGAACCGCATGTATGAGGGGTGCTCCTCTTGTCGAATCATGTTGAGCACAATGTCAGGCCGGTCCACATCTTGCTCTGCCAAAGTGTTCCAGAGGTACTTGAGGCCGATTTCACCGGCGCGCATGACATGCCCCGAGTCTTCGGCAGCGGCAACAAAGGCTTGGATGACGTCGGCGCGGTGCTGCGGCGGGACGAGACCGTGCTGGAGGGCTACAGCCTGGGCTACCATTGTACGGTCCTGTGTGTCGGGACTGTCCCGAGAGGTATAGAAGGCGTAGGGATACGTCGTCTTGTCGGTGACGAGGAGCTGTTGGTTGTAGACATCGTATATTCGTTCAGCCCAGGAGGTGAATCTTGCCTCATCACTGACCAAGCCTAGTTCCTTGGCCATCATGGCCACGTTTTGCAGGCACTTGTAGTAGATGGCTGTTTCGATATTTGCTTGGTGGTTCCCAAATGCAATGGCGTAGCCCCAATCCCCAAGACCATGTTCGATAAGCCCGCCGAGCCGTTCTTTACCTCGCATGTATTCCATGTACTGTACGCATGGTCGATAGATCTTGGCAAAGACACTTGTGCTTCCGTAGTAATGTTTAATAAGCTCTGGAAGCAGGCAGACGGCGCCTCCCCAGGTGATAGTGTCATGCATTGGACCACACCTTTCAACCTGTGTCAGTGGTTACCGGAGCGAGAACAAACAGAAGAAAGAACATACATGTATCTGACCAAGGGTGCCATAGTGGGTACAAGACCGGAAGATTCTTGTGCGTCGATAATGTCATCCAGGATCTTGGAGTACACAGCCTCCATATCTCGCACGTACTGTGTGGCCGGGAAGAGCAGAGATGTCACCTCCAACCATCCAAACTTTTCGATCTGCGGACAGTCGGTGTGGTAGCTAAAGATGTTAGAGCTAAATGTCCAGTAGCAAGCGTTTATCAAGGCGTTAACGTCTTCTTTGTCCGTCTTGACGAAGCCAAGCTTCGGGGCGCCAGATGAGACGTGGCGGGCAGTTAGAGAGTGAATGATAGGAAGACCGTCTTTGCCATCGAGTGAAGCTCCTTCGACCTGGATATATCGAGCGCTCGTGAAGCTAAAGTCAGGCGTCCAAACCTCTTGCTCCTCTTGGCCTGAGAGTGTGATCTTTGAGTAGACACCCGTCTCAAACTCCTTGAACAAGGGATCAGGCATGAGTACCAGGCCGTCTTCTCCGATCGTCTCCGAGTACCTGACGCGATACTCTGCGCCGGCGATGCCGCTGGCTACGACTCGTACCATGATTGACGCATTCTGGCCCAGATCGTACATTATGACCCCTGGCTTGACCATGACTTGGCTGACAGGTGTAAAAGTGTTGTGCAAGATGACGGGATGTTGGCTCTGGTAGTGCAACTTGCCTCTTGGTCCCGTGAGCGGCTTAGCAACCTGCCAGTCTACATCATCAAAGCCTGGTGCATCCCAGCCAACAGGATACGCCCGCCTATCATGATCTTCAGAAGCGTAGATATTCGCAAGTGTCGTGGCGCTCTTGCGGACCTTCCAGCTCGGATCCGAGATGATACACTCATGTGTACCATCCTCATAGTGCGCATGGATCTCAGCAAAGAAGCACAGTTCGTTTCCATAACGCACGTACGTATTATCCTCGTACATGGGCCAGAAAAAGCGATCCCCTTGATCCCCGGCGTAGAAGCCATTGCCCACATGGGCTCCGATGGCATTCTCCCCTTGGGAGATGTGCTGTGTCACGTCGTACCCGACAAACTGGACTGTTCTATGATAGTTGGTCCAGCCGGGGTCCAGTACATGCGACGAAGCCGACTTGCCATTGACGGCAAGATTGAAATGGCCCAGGCCCGAGGCAAGAACAATGACGCGTGAAGGCTTGCGTTGGAACGTGAAGGATTTTCGGACATAGAGAGGCTTGTCACTTCCGTTGCCGATCCATACAGCCTTCCAGCGGTTTGCCTCATCCTCAAACCAAGTGCGGAATATGAGGCTAGAGTGCGGCATCTGTCTGGTCAGCAATCTCAAGGTAGGGGGGGACATTGGTATTCACATAGGTTTGGTTCATGCTATAAGGCGGCAGTAGTCTCGATGACCGAGGGTACGACGTGTAAAACTCGTTGACGGAGCTGATGGCTTCATTCCCATGTTGGTCCCAGACGGTCACAGTCCAGTAGTAGGGCGTCGTCGACTTGAAGCCGTCCCGAGGGTTACAGAGGATGTTGCGCTGCTCATTGCTCTCTACACGGCCAGAGTCGAAGCAAAGACCGCGCTCGTCAACGACGTTACTTTCCGACACGACGATACGGTATGCCACCTGTTTGCCATGCTCGTCGGCGATGTTGAGCTTCCAGAAAACTCGGAACTCGTCAACGTCGATGCCGATGGTTTCGCCAAAGCCGTGGATGCCACAGGTGATGACCTGCATGGTTGGTGAATGTTGTTGCGTGCAGAAAGTGTGAACGATCGATTCAGACTTCTGGCCTTTTGACGTGGAGCCGAGTTGTCCCTCGTTTGTCTTCGGGTTAAACTGGCCCGTTGGATGGGTGATAGCTTGACACACTGGCGAGCCATTTCCTGCTGTCTGACCTGACTTCCAAACAGAAGGACCCACGATGCGGATCACTAGGTCCAGATGTCGGTGGCGGCGTCGATGGAGAGCGCCGGAAAACTCGACAAAGCCGGGCATGTGTCTCCATCAGCCAGGCCATAGTGGCGGGGGTGTGCCTAACATGCTGGACCTGGACCTGGACCTACTCCACGCCGCTTGTTCGCATGGACCCCTACCCTACCCTACCAGTTCTGTGCTGGGGAATCATGGGGAACGAACCATGTTTACGAAAGACGGTGACATATTGGAAAATCTTGCAAATGAAGGTGGCCATCATCACTCGGTCTAGATGTCCCCGAGGTCACCAGACAATCGACAGCCCCTGGTCTAATCCCCAGGCAGAGAGTCCCTGGCGCTGAATCGAGAGTTATCACATCAGTGTCTGGCTAGCCTCCTCCTCCGCATTACACCGAAAACGCGAATCCGGGGTAGTGCTATATAAACCTCCAACATCCCCAGACTTTGGCTCCATACCTATCCCTCCATCTCACTCTTCAACGACAGCAGCCATGCCCAGCGGCGATGCCATCACCATTGCCTCGGCGGCCTTCCTGGCCGTTGGAGGTTTCCTCTTCGGCTACGACTCGGGCATCATCAGCTCCACCATTGCTCTTCCTCACTTCAAGCAATACTTTGATTCTCCTAGCGATGACACTGCTGGAGGCATCGTCAGTTCTTTTCAGGGCGGCGCCGTCCTCGGAACTATGATCAACATGGTCTGGATCCCCATTCCATCCAAGTGTGTGACCAAGTGAGACTCGCTAACTTGTGACTTGCTTTCCCTAGGCTGTCGCGGATATTCTTGGCCGCAAGATGACCATCTTTTCCGGGTCTGTCGTCTCGCTCCTCGGCTCGGCTCTACAGGCCGGATCCACGTCCATGGCCATGCTCATTGTTGGCCGGTTCATTGGTGGTGTGGCCGTGGGCATGCTAACCAGTACGATCCCGATGTACGCCTCCGAGATCTCCATGCCCAAGTGGAGAGGTGCTCTGTCTGGTCTTCTCCAATGGTTCCTCAGCTGGGGCTTCCTAGTGGCACAGTGGCTAGGCTATGGATGCTCATTTTCCAAGACAGACTTTTCTTGTTCGTCACGGCAACCCGGTGGATGGTTCCATCGCATCACGTCTCGCTAACGATTCGTAGGGAGATTCCCCCTCGCCTTCCAGTGCGTCCCTGCCCTGATCCTAGTGACCGGCATCTGGTTCCTGAACGAGTCGCCTCGATGGCTCATGGAGAAGGATAAACATGAAGAAGCACGAATTGTCCTCAATAAGCTACGAAAAGGCGAGAACGCTTCCCAGATCGACCTCGAGTTTATAGAGATCCGAGACGTCATCGCCGCCGACCGGGAGATTGGCAAGGTGTCTGCCATGTCCATCCTCACAAAGCCCTCCTGGAGGAAGCGACTCTTGCTCGGATGTGGAATCCAGGCTTTTGGGCCCCTTTCTGGCATCAACGTTATCAACTAGTGGGTCATGTTGTCTTTGGTCTGTTTCAAGTAGTTGCTAAGCGTTGACTAGCTATGGACCTCGCATCTACGAGCTCTTGGGCATCGGCACACAGACCTCGTTGATGATCATCGGTATCAGCGGTGCTCTCTCCATTGTCTACTGCACTATCGGTCTCTGGATGCTTGACAAAGTAGGCCGTGTCAAGCCACTCATGGTCTCGGCTGCCTTCCTCGGTGCTGCTCTTCTCGTCAACGCCGTTCAAGCACAGTATATCAACCCAGACAATGCCAACCAACTACGCTCCATGGTTGCCATGAACTTTGTATTCAGTCTGTTTTATACTCCTCTAGGTATCATCTCCTGGGTCTACCCGGCCGAGATCTTTCCCGTTGAGGTACGCGCCCTAGGTAACGCCATCACCACGTTTACGAATTGGCTCGTCAACCTTGTCTTTGCACAATTTTCCCCTAGCGCACTCACCCATATCGGATTTCGCTACTTTTATGTCTTCTTCGTCTTCAACCTCATCGCCTTCCTCTGCTTTTGGCTCTTCTATCCTGAAACCAAAGGCCGCACGTTGGAGCAGATGGATGTACTTTTCGGTGATCAGCTCGTCCCTCATGCACTGGATGACCCCGTTGGTGCTATGGCTATGCAGAAAGAAACCTCGCTGTCGGCACATGTTGAAGAACGGCAGGTTTAGGGCCTGAGTATCAAGACTCCCTCCCTCTCGAGATGCCAATTCCCTACATCCCTCACTTTCTTCTTACATCTTCGCTTTGTATTATCCCTAATATTACAGCCCTGAAGAGAGAATTGCCTTGTGCCTGGGAACACCAACATCGTTCGCTCGTCTTTTCCTTTTACCAGATAGTCTTAATATCTGCTTATGCTTGGCTGGCAACTGCATCGTCGCACAGTCAAAGTCAAAGGCCATGGCCGCCCCACGCTCCTTATTCCACAGCACTTTTCGATGCCGCATATCGTTTTGGGAGACACCGTGTGTAAGAAAAAGCTTCTTCAATGACTGTTGTTATTTCTTAGTGAGAACTCCCTCAGCCATCGGGTCATCTCCCTATAATAACAATAGCGGCTCCCCGAACAGAATACTGTTCTTTTCCGAAGCTTGGCTCAATTTACTTATTCACATCTCCCAGTGTTCTCATAATGATGCTTACTATATACGCAAGGAAGTTGCCATGTCATTCTTAGGATAACAGGATTCCACTGGGAGTGCCATCGTACAGAGGAAAGGGAGTCAAGTGTGTCCATTACGCAATGGTGATAAAGATCCCCGGGGTTCAGCGACAGGACGATGAGCAAGGAGCTTGGGGTTAGTCAAGCCTCTTCGGTAACACCTGGGTTGAAGGAGAACTAATACCGCGCATATGGCATCATGGTGTTTCCAGTATTTTCGAGCACCGTCAATAGAGTTATTGTTACAATGATCTTATAGCCTTAAACTAGTGACACGTTGAAATTTTCATACGAAAAGGTATGAACCGATTCCTCTGATGAGAGAAAAATCTGAGTGAGTCTCAGTGATGATACCTCGAAAGAATGACCTCCCGCCCATGGCTTGTATGCATTTGGTTAGATGAGTCGACTCTGTCACGACGTGCAAGGGATTGCTCACTACCTATGGAAAGGTAAAACCAAGTAGACATTGACCTAATTTATCTTCCATCTCCCACACTGTACCCCGACCTCAACGCTTTCTTTCAATTGCCATTATCGTTCGTCAAGGACCTTGCGCTCGATGAGCAAGGACAACTTTCGTTGAGTGTTGACGGCAGATGGGTTGCCACCCTAGACTAAGGGACATAGGCAGGGGTTTAACACTCACAGCCGACAAGCAAAACTCGGTGCTAGATAAGGCAGTCCCAATGTATAGCACGGTTTAAGATAATATTTATTACAGTAATTGGCCATTGCAACGTTTATGAAGTGGATGTCAGATTTGACGAGTAGTATCTGGCACAATGAAGCCACACCTGGACTCGGACTTGGCTGTCAGATTTACGTCATGGAGTTGGCATGCATACCTGAATTAGAACTTGGCTATGAGAGGCCTTTGTACGTTAGACCATGTCAACTAATACATGCAATGCGTTGATAAAAGTCCAAGAGATCTTGGAAGGGATGCAGGTGTGCAAAACGCGGCATGATCCTCCTCAACAGGGTCAATGTCAAGGTGTTAGGGTCCGTTGTATCATCAACTAAAGGCAAGCATGTCTAGTAGAGATGACATCGGTACTGAGTACTTTATGTCTTAATGCAAAATGGTTAGTCCAATCAAGCCATAGCATGGACCCTGCCATGTTGAATCTATTGATTGGTTACAGTGACGAACCCCTTGTTTATTTTTAGCAAGGGCCCTTCCCTGTCCTTGTCTTGTCCTGTCCGTCCTTGGTCACTCTCACGCTTGGCCATGCTTAAAGTCCTCGTCTCCCTCTGCTTTCATTTCTCTCTTCCTTCTCCTTCCCTCGCTCGACCACATCGTCTTGTCCATTCTACATGTTGAATTGGTTCGCCTTGCTCAAGTGAACAAGGTCTCCTAAGTCACGATGCGATACTCGTGACATCTCTTCTGTCTGCATTCCTTTTATTTCTCTCTTTGCCCCTCCCGTCCATGGCCTTGCGCGTCACTGCTTCATGATGGACGGACGGATGCGATGCCATGATGTGGCCATTGCCTTGCATCTACTTGTCCATGCTATCTACCATACCGCCCTTGGTTCACTGACAGGAACAGAATAACTCGCTTTTTTCGACGCAAAATATCGCGATATGGCCTCGACGTCGATGATAGTGACGACGCCACTCGGCATCTTGCATGCTCATGTTGTTTGCCAACTCGACGACCATGACGCGACCGTGCCCCCCTTGACAATTCATTGTCCACAAACGCGACGCGCTTCTGCACAGCAATGCTAAACAAACATAATTTATGATCTGGTCTGTGGTGATTTATGCAAATAATGCCATTCTGACTTTACGCGCTCGACGCGTCTTTTTGCGCTTCCATACAATTCAGTCTTAACATCGTTATTCTCGTTGTAACCACCATCATCGACCCCGTTTCCAGCATTTATTGCTCAACCTTCATACGCTCGACGGCCGACCCATTCAAGACTCATTTTTTTTCGACCGACATCACATTGGTTCTTGCGACAAGATGCCCCGAAAGCGCCGCAATCGAAAGAGGGCGAGCTCGACACGTCCCACGTCTCGGTCGCAAGCCATTGAGACCAACAGCCTGATAGCCACTCTCAGAGTCCGTCCCGCTTCTCTGGCATCTGTCCTCAATCTTTCAGATCCTACGTGCATAAGAGTAAACGTGCTTGCGTCTGTCTCTACGCAAGACAGCCCAGATCCAGATCCAGATCTAGACTCACAACGACGCCTTATCCCGATGGAGTCACTCCGAAAGGAGATTGCAGAACTCCACCTGAGCAACCTCGACAACTCTATCGACCAGTTGGAAACTCATCTGGCGAATTTGACTCACCGTCGCGCCAAGGCCCAGAACGACAAGAAGACTTACCAGGTCACCCTCGATTTCCACAAGGCCAACCTGGGCACTGCCATCGAGAGAGCTTATGAGGGTGAGATCTCTACGCTCGACCCACAGCCCGACGACACTCCCGTCATCACTAGGACTAAGAAGGGTATTGCTAGCTTGCTTAACTCCGTCTACGTCTGGGAACGTGAGCTGCGCGAGACTCTGCAAAATGTGATGGCCACAGAGGAGGAGATGGACACTGTCTCGGATCAGCTGGAGACGCTCCAGAAACTGAGAGAGGATATAGCGAAATCCCTCTAATGCAATAGGGAAAACCAGGTGTTTTACTGTACGACAATGGGCATGGAGTTTTGGAAATGGATAGGACCGGGAGGAGTATTGGGCGTGGCGTGATGGGAAAGATAGAACTGGAATTTGAATTTGTCATGATAAAAGCTAGATTCTCTCATCAATACAAGTCTTGACAACCGCGTTTTGTGATACGTATGATAGCCAACGCCAGTGCCACAGCCGGTGGAGTAGTTGAGTACAGGGGCTATGTCGCTGATGAGCCCCTCAGATTGTACGCCGCAACAGCGTGAAGGCACGTCGAAAGTCATGGTCCTGGGTGGTATAGAGGGCCTTCACTTCAGTCAACGGGGGTGCTAACGTGGAAGGCTTTAAGTCATGGCGTTGTGCTCCAATCAGCGCTGTCCGTCATGGTTAAGGGAAGGGATGGTCAAGTGCGCGCTGTCGAGTGTCGACAAACTCTCTGTGTCCCAATGAGTTCAGCACAGCTCAGCAACCGGAAGCTCGTATTTGTTCTCTTGGGAGCCGACGGGATGTTGCCCTCCCAAGTTTCCTGGCATCCGTTCATGATGATACGTCCCCATGCGCTGGCCACTCGGATTGATGGGAGTGGCATGGCTAGTGTAGTAAGAAGAAACAGCAGTGGTAGAAGAAGGCATAAGGACACACCGGTTGCTTCGGCTTGGGCTACATTATCGACCTCACCTGGTTCATCTTGGCCATAGTCTCATTCGCACACCTGCCTAAGTGCATCATCGGTAAGGAACTGGGGAGCCCTGAGATCGAAGCCCGCCCCCATCATATGAAGTGTTCCCTCCCTCCTTACTCAAGTTAAACCACCCTAAACAAGCGTAACTACAGGAACTTCCTCTTCTGTCTGCTCCTCCGGTATTCGTCCCAGTGTCTCTTCATCAAGGAAAATAAACCCTAGCCTCTGATACTCTTCAGTCCCGTTCACTCTTGAAACAATCAAAGCCTGGTATTGACCATCGTATGCCTCCTCCGTGACCTTCAACAAGATCAAAGCAAATATCTCTCCTCCCTTTAGACTCTCCACAATCTTGAGCGCTTCTTGAGGACCATCTTCGGCCGTGAAATCAAAGTCAAAACGGGAGTGGGTACCTTCAGGTTTACCATTTGCCGTACGCAATTTCGGATTATCCTCATAAGGGAAGCCTGCTTTGTTAGGATCCCAGTCCTCGATAGCAAGATAGAGACGTTCCATTGGCGCCCGTATTTTGATTCTTGCATCAGTGACCTCGCCGTAAGGATTTGCGCCTTTCAAATTCACCTTGACGTCCAGAACCTTGGCCAAGGTATCGTAATCCTGTTCGACGCCCAGGCCGGGAATCCCATCCATGGACGCCCATGACCAGGAAGGCGATCTGTATTCTTGCACTCGTCTGCAATTCAAGCCTTGCCATAGAAGTCCTTCGATGAGGTGGGATCGCCAAAGACCAGCCACGTACTCGTCATCAAGCCGTTTTGCAAACAGGCTGGCAAGACCAGATATAGCGGGGAGTTTGTCCGAGGCGTTTGTGAGTTTCCTCGGTCCATATAGCCAGAGAAGGTTATACCATGATCCCAACAATGCCGCTTTATAGCTGGGGATTTTACCGTCTTTATAGCTGACCTCGTGTATGTGTTGTTCCATTCCGTCGGGCCCTTCTTCCAACTCTTTGTGCACACTCGGGAATCGGTTTTTGAGGGCAACCCCATCTTCCCCTCGGAACCCTTCGTTGCATTCGAAATACAATTGGTGAATTCCATAGAGCAGGTTCCGACGAGACAGAACACGTTCTTGCAGACCCCAAGCGCGATCCGAGAGTGGCTCACTCGGCAGAGCTATATGGTCGTTGGAGATAGCTTCCTCGTGGAGGGGTAGATTGAATGCCAAAGCTTGCCCTTGTAGGTCACCAGAGGTGTACGCCAGCTCGACGTATTCCCTGGCTGGCCTTTCGCCAAAGAGCCCTTCTGAGTTGTCCTTAGCTCTCGAAGCACTAACTGTTAGATACGCATTGTGATAGATTGACAACATGTTGGCCGATTCCCGCTCCCAATTCTCACGGTCATCTTGACATATGCAGATGCTGTCTATCCACAGATATCTCACTCCCAACTCTCGTGCCAGCTTTATAGCATCTTGGTGCGTCTTAGGTAGGTCAGATATCATGATCTGATGCTTCCGATCTGCAAGCGTGGCTTTAGTGGTACTGCATTCCGGTGCATCACCCCAACAATAGCTTTGTGATGAACATTAGCCACAAGCTACTTCTTAGGACTGCCAGTTAGACAATACCTTAATGATATGTATTTTCCTCGTTCATGTACCTCAGTCTCGCGGAGCTTCACGTGAGGACTGTTGGTGTCGACGCCCACGTCGATCACGCGAGATGGCAATGGTGTCTCTCCAGGACTGCAGCTGGGATGCTCGTTGCACTCGTTCAGCCACTTGCGGGCTCTTGAGATTGCAGTCAATGTCCCTCCGTGTTGTTCGACTGGTCGGCCGCGGATGATGGACTCGAGCGGGTCACCTAAGGACGTCAATGATGCTTGGATTAGACGCTTGAATGAACTGCAAAATCTCACCATCTCTCACACAGAGTCCAATCGCCGCCACTAGTCTTGTCTCTCCTTTCTGCTCTCCATCCGTCAAAGTCATGACCCAAAATCCATCTCCCCCATTCTCTCGCTTGACGATCCAAAGTTCCCATAGTGGCCAGTCGTATCTGCCCATACTCCCGGTTTCCCACTTCGGCTTTAGCTCTTCCAACTCGGATTGGCATGCTTCTACTTGCTTGAGGATCAGGCGGCAAAGATGACAGTTTAACACTGTGGCAGAACTTTGCAAGGCTTCGAGGCTTTGATGATGCGGATAGCCTCTACTATCTTCAAGCCATCCGTAGAATGGTTGGAGGTATGGATATCCGCTTACTTCAACATCGAGATCGGGTGGGACTGAAGGAAGTGTTTCCCAGGGTATGTTCTTGCAGAGATTGCACAAGGTCATTTTCTGATATCTGATAAGGTGGGATTAGGAGGTAATGGGAATGGCTCGGAATACTGCCGCAGACGCTTCTATGTGGTAGTAGAGTGAAAGGTGTGAAATAAGATCGTGCAATTCTGACTCAAGCTTGGTTCCGGTTCTCTTACTGGCCTTATTCTCACCGCCTTTGCAAGGAATCCCTGTCATAAAATACCTAGGCAACATATGACATGTATGACCCGCAAAGTTGAAAATTTGCATGTCATGTCAGCACTTGTTTAGCCGCGTCTGCATTGTCAGCCCGCATAATAACAACCCCACACCATATTTCAAGGCATTGGGCGATTCACTCCCTTTTCCACCCCGAGAGTGGCGTGTCCATCGGTCAGGGCTCATTGACTAGATAGGTAGTAGTGGTAATTCTATTACTATTAGCATATTGCATAATGGCCAATGGCAGCCCCTGCTTCACACTTGTAACTAATACTTTTCGTTTGTGTAGTTGAGATGCCCAGTTCCATGGTCATAATGGTATTCCAGATTACCCCCTGTTTATTATCACAGCGTAAGCTTATGACATCAAAAGAGGTAACACGTCATTCGTGTGATTACAAGTTGCAGTTTGGCTTTTTTCACACGGTGTAAGACGAGCCCGGTTGGAAAGGGACGACAATTTTCAGGTTGCCTCCCATTCTACTCCTCAATTATTGCCTGCACTATCTACTAGAACAGCTTTAAGTCCATACTTGGCTCTACTCATTTGCCCTTCAGCCCCTTCAATCCGAGCTCGAGCTTAAGTCATTGAGAACAAAGAACAATCAATATGTCAACAGAAGCCACAACCACAACGATGCGCACTACCCCGATCGCCCGTCACATGCTTGTGACTTCGCCTCGTACCGCGTCGAATTTACTTGTACGGATTCTTAACTTTGACGGGCAGGGCGCTCGGCCGACAAGGAGCAGCGGGTACTTCTGGTTGCCTTCGATCCTCAAGCGTTACGCGGTACAGGGGAAGCCCATGTCTGAATGGACGACCGAGGAGAAGAAAGATATTGATGAAATTGAGCAACAATGCTTTGACAACCTGTTGGATTATATAAAGAAAGCCGAAGATGAAGGTCAATTGGTCTTGTTCAAGGAGCACGCTTTGCTGATGAACCATCCCTTCTTTGAGTCCGAATTCGCTCACGGAAAAGGTACTACGATTGGCGAACCCACGGTACTGGGGGGCGGCACGCGCTCTCCATTGAACAAGACTGTGGTTTCGGACGAGTTCCTCAAGACGTTCAAACCAACATTTCTTATCCGACACCCGGCTTTATCACTCGCCTCTATGTATCGCGCGGCACGCAGCGACGTTTTGGGCCGTCCGGATAAGGAACCCAGCCTGGTTGAGAGGTCTTCAATCTGGAACAGAACTCTATTTGACTTTTACGAGGCTGAGCACGACAACGGGGGAGAGTCGCCGCTTGTACTGGATGCGGATGATATCATGACCTCACCAAAGCTAATGTCGAAGTACGCCAGGCTTGTAGGACTGGATCCCGACAAGTTACGCTTCTCGTGGGAAAAGGCATCTCAAGAGGAGCTCAGCAACATGTCAGATATGGCCCGAATGATGCTAAGTTCGCTTAGCGCCAGCGATTGTGTAAATCTTGACAAGGTCGCTGGTGATCTTGATATTGCTAAAGAGGCGGCCAAGTGGCGGAACGAGTTCGGTGACAAGGATGGGAGGAAGCTGGAGAGTTGGGTTCGCGAGGCTATGCCTGATTACGAGTACATGCGCTCAAAGAGATTGATGATATAGTCTAGAGTGGTCAAAATGGGTACTGCGAACCAGACACTTGGGGTTCTCCTTAAGTAACGTATCTAAGTCTATATAAAATTCAAATATCTATGAGCTATTAATCCATTCATATGTATTCCATGGCTACATCACGGTTTGCAGGTGCGACCCTAAGTTCGCCTCTCCAGCTTCTATTGGAAGTTATAAATGCAAAGAAGACCGAGAGGATATCCTGGGCGGTCCTTTACACGGCCATGGCAGTCAAGAAACTGGGATTGGAGTACGTCTGTGTGGATATGATTGGAATCTCGTCTTAACCTGCACCCTAAGGTAAACTGCACTCAAAAAACGAATCGAACGCTTGCTTTTATTGAAAGAGGCTTATGTTATATGAGCAGACCTTGAGTGTCCAGAGTTTTGGCGGTTTAGTAAAGCCAATGAGGAGAGAATGCTGTCTGAAGATCGAATCGCAACTCTGAATGAATGGCTTCAGGACTGCGAACCAAATCATAAAGCCTATCATCCGGCCGCAAACCAGTACCCAACGCGCATGCTTGATGTTCAAGTCGACGAACCTCTTCGTATCGTGGAGGGGAACTAGAATCAGCAACACAATCGACCAATTCGTTATGCAACTTTGAGCTATTCCTGGGGTTACCATATGCCTATAAAAACCACCACAAAGACAAAATCTCTCCTTGAGAACTCCCTTTTAGAGGGTTTGCTTCCGCGAACCTTTCGGGATGCTCTCAGCATCACACGGCCCCTCGGTATCCGCTACCTCTGGATTGATTCCCTGTGCATTATACAGGATGACCCCGAGGACTGGCAAGCAGAGGCAGTTCAAAATGAGGGACGTACTTGGGAAGCACAAACAACATCGCCGCCAGTGACGCTCTAGATAGTGCCCAAGGTTGTCTTCCGGAAGAGAACGACGCTGTGGACTCGGTCACTGAGAGTTCTCTTGATCCCAGTGACAGAGCTGCCATTGAGGGACCTGGTCCTCGTGTTTTCGTTTATCAGCAACAAGGTCAGCTACCGAGCACCATGATCAGATTCCAAGCTCGAACGCCACGAAAGCTTCAGAGCAGTACACATTTGAGCACCCGGGGCTGGGTGTTGCAAGAGGAGCTCATATCACACTGCATCATACATTTTATGAATCTGGCATGAGTGGATTGAAGCTATGCTACAAGAGACTTTATTTTTCCAGCTGATACAATCGTAAAAATGGCAGGGATTAGAACTCACTACTAATAATTGACGGGCTATTCGCCACTGCTGGGATTATAGAGGGAATAATTTGCCGGGGACCTTCTATGGCTTCGAATAGGACCGGCGAAAGAGTCTGGCGTGGCCAACATACCCTCTTGGACTTGGCTGTCTTGCAATGCGCCCGTTGACTTCGACTTCTGAACCCTCTCGATGGAAGACCTTGAGACTAAAGAAGATTATGTTCTCTTATCCACTTGTTACATCACCTGGACCGGCTTGGCAATGGCATCCAGCGTGAAGTCGACATCCCTGGTCATCAGAGGGCCTGTAAGGATCTCTCCGCTTTCGAATCGCCCCAGAATCCGGATCTAACCCTCCTTCTTTCCATCTGGAGGGGGAAGAATTAGACTCCTCTAGCCCGATGCCTTGGTCTTGTACGGGACAATTTGACGATGCATCCATCTCACGAGATGGCTTAGATACTTGTACTTACCTGCTCGTACGATCAAGGTCCCATGAGCAATCCCACTTGCGTAAGGATACGTTTCTTATCTCAGACCCGGTGGCAAGTTCCTCTCACGAGACACCAACTAAACACCCCAGCTTTCGTCGGATCAGTATCAGTTCAATTCGCGACAAGGAGAGTGCGTTTCTATTGGCCGAGGAAAAGGACATGGAACTCTGCTAAATGCACACATTGATTGACTGGGTCTAGAGTGCATCATGTTGTTTAAGAATATCCTGGCTATATTTGAGGCCGTTCTCCGACCCAATCGCTGGCTCCGGGGCAATGCGATTGCAATAATTCTTGGATCAGTCGCTTGATCAGTTCGGTAACGCCAGTTATGCTTGCACAAAATTCGCCCAGTGTGAGCGGATAGCGAAAACAATTTCAGAAGTGATGCACCCAGCTAAGAGTTGGTTTAAAGCTTCACTGATACTTTTATCTCCCATCCTTTCCACGAGATTCGTGGGTTCACCGGAGTGTTGCCTAGGTCTGCACAGGAGCAGTCGGTGGATAGTTCAATTAAGGACCTAGAAATCGGATCAAAAACAGAGAATTGATCAAGAGTTGGGGAGAAGTTGAACCTACTAGTTACGTAGTAGGGGGGGTTAGGGGGCTTAATCGTCACTGTGACCAGGGCCATATCGGGCCTATTGTTATGTTAGCTCAGTGCGAGGCATCTGCCGATTTTCTTCACGTTTATGCACCCCGGATGTTATTCCAACTCCGGTAGGCCGAGGTGTCAAAAACCCCCTCTTTGGCCCATATTGCTCGGGTTATTACCTTTTGGATAAACGTCTCCTCTTGCCATTCCCGCTTTAGCTGCCGTTTGCCAAGCCTGGGGTAGTTCCTCTTACGATGTTACCGAGGTATCCACCTCCTAATCTAGAATGATCGGCTGGTTGCTCCAACTTGGATCATCCGTTCACCACGTGAAGACCAGGGACATCCATGCTAAGAGTTTATCCTGGGACATGTATATAATAACGCTCTTGCCTCTCATTCTCCAGACACGCCTCAGTAGGGCACAGGAGGCTGGTAGTGAGAGAAATACCTACTTGTCTGATAGTTGTTCGCCACCGGGCACTATGCGCATCAACTTCTCATCCCTGCTGCTTCCCAGCCTCCTCCAAGGGCTGGGAGTATGCGCAGCTCCCAACAAAGGCAACGATGATTTCGCCGCCAAATGCGCCAACCTCAAGAAGTCGCTCAAACTCGCCAACACCACCGTCTACTTCGCCCAGCATGTCTCCGCCGGTACCAACATCACTTTCCCTGGCTCCCATCCAACCTGCGGTCCGAACTATCAGGTTATCGATGTCGAGGTCTGTCGCGTGGCCATGCTAGTCAAAACAGGTCCTGCCTCAAACGTTAGTATTGAGGCTTGGCTTCCTTTGAACTGGACAGGCCGGTTCTTAGGAACCGGCAATGGTGGACTAGCTGGCTGTATGCCCTACCAGGATATGGCATACGGCAACAGTTTCGGCTTTGCCAGTGTTGGCACCAATAACGGACACAACGGAACCTCTGGCCTGCCCATGTACCACAACCCAGGCGTGGTTGAGGACTTTGCCTATCGTGCGGTACACACTGGTGCTGTTATCGGAAAGAAGATCACCCAGGACTTTTACGGCAAGAAGTTCAAGTCCTACTTTCTCGGCTGCTCGACAGGTGGACGTCAAGCAATGAAGTTAGCACAGAGCTTCCCTGAAGATTACGATGGTTACGTGGCGGGTGCTCCGGCTATGCGCTGGAATGGTCTTCAAGCACGCTCTGGAAGTTTCTGGGGCATCACCGGCCCCCCTGAAGCTCCTACACATGTGACACCAGACGAGTGGAAACTGGTGCACAAAAGCGTTCTAGCCCAGTGCGACGAGACCATTGATGGCGCTGATGACGGCGTGCTTGAGGACCCTACACTCTGCCAGTACCGCCCCGAGGCTCTCATCTGCAGCAAGGGCCAGACCAAGAACTGCCTGACCAAGGCCAAGATTGAGACAGTCCGCAAAGTCTTTTCTCCCCTATATACCACGAATGAGACATACGTCTACCCTCGAGCGGTCCCTGGTGCAAACGCTCTCTTCAACTTTGTTGTCGCCGAGACACCGTTCATATACTCTACAGAATGGTACCAGTATATCATCTGGGAGGACCCCAAGTGGAACCCCGACACGATTGGGCCAAAGGACTACGATAGAGGTGCCGAAATGAACCCTTACGACATTGAGACTTGGGAGGGAGACCTGTCCAAGTTCCGAAGGCGTGGCAATAAGATGATTCACTGGCATGGTCTCCAGGACGGACTGATTAGCGCTGAGAACTCGGACGATTACTATAATCACGTGTCTCGAACAATGGGCCTCAATAGCAGCCAGCTGGACGAGTTTTATAGGTTCTTTCGCGTCAGTGGCTGTGGTCATTGCAGCGGTGGAGACGGGGCATCTCGCATTGGAAACAACGCCGGAAACATGGGTGGCAAAACACCAGACAATAATGTACTTCTGGCTATCGTGAAATGGGTCGAGGAGGGTGTTGCGCCTGAAACGATTGGGGGCTACAGGAATGTCGATGGAACTGCAGCTGGAGCGTTTGACTACGAGCGTCGGCATTGCCGATACCCGTACCGCAATATCTGGAACGGAAAGGGAGATGTGAAGAATCCTGATAGCTGGAACTGTGTTTGATGTGTGGCTCTAGGCCCGCTATGGCTGTCATTGGATGGCATATGTATATAGGAGCATCGATGTGAACATGATTTATGTTGTATAAGAATTGCTTGAGAATACCATTAGGATTGCAGAGATAGAGCAAATGGACGCCACTGTTGACGAGATTCTGACTAAAGCGGGAGGAAGTAGAGGAGAAGATCATGAAAGCTAAGGCGTGGAAATTGCCTGTGGAAGGCGGGCTGCCGACGATGGTGTGGAAACAGTTGTGACTGGTGGTGAACAACTACACTCCTGAACGATTGGAGATGCCACAGGCCAACCTTCCGCAAGGATCGCCACTGTCACCTTTTTTCTTCATCTCCTTCAGCGTAGGCCGAGTGTAAAGTAGGATCGACTTGAAAGATGGCAAGGTCAGTATGGTCACAGGGCCGACGGTAGAGACGGACAGGGACGGCACGCAAGCCATCATTGACTGAGTAATAGGGGGAGAGACGGCGTGGAGCAACTTTTACATGCGACAAGACGGAATTCACGCATATCACACACGTCTCTGAACGTACCAATGATGCACCATTAATAATCGAAGGTGAGGAAGTCAAGCCAAGCAGAAGATCAAGATCTTGGAAGTGGTTATAGACACTGAGCTCACAAACACCACCATGACTTACTATTTGCATCTGGCAGACTTCATGTGTACCTGAGAGCGCGTATGCAGTCTGAGTGCGGTTGGCTAAGATGCCCCAGCCGCCACAGAACTTGGCATTGAGGTCTATGTGCGGATCCTTGTGCTTCTCGAACAGAACTGGCCTTCCGAGACCTCCCACGATCTGGCCCAGAGCCTCAGTCATCTTGAACAAGTACGCATCTGCAACCAACATGTCGTCAGCTATCGCCTCGCTAGGCTCACTCTCGGGGGCCCGCAGGGGCTCAAGTCGGAGGAATTAGCTGTCAAAGTAATAATAGGATCGTAGCGTTTTATTTGATCTACGCGTTACTTAACTCAACTAATCGATAAAATAACCAGGTAAGCCATCTCCTGCAGTCCCCAGAACTCTCTCAAGCACACAAATGCCCCAACGACAATATTGAGTAAGCCAGGGTGAGACCCAACACGCCGCCACCAGAACGTCAAGAGTAGCTCTGGATCCCCCTTTCATTCTCAGGATCATTCTCCCCCAGATCGTCTCCTTCATCCTCGGTCTCATTCCTTCCCTGATTCTCGGTCTCATTCCCTCCTTGATACTCTTCCTCCTTACCCAGATTCTTCCAGATCGCCCGGTACTTCAACAACGTACGCTGCCTTCTCGTCAGCTCGGCACTCAAGACCTGGAACTCCTTCGTCTGCTCTTTGGGGTGAAGCAGCTTCCGTAACAACACGCCAGTCTCGTCCTCGTCTATGATCCAGTTTGAGACCAAGTCCAAGTCGTTGATGGAGGCGGAAAGGATGTCACGTTGATGGCAGATGTCGCCAACTGCTTCCAGCCCCACGATGAGGTCGTGGAGTTGCCGTCTCATATCAACTCGCAACATCTGTTCGAGGTCATCCATCCTCCTCTTTACTTTTGACTTGCCTTCCTTTCCTTGATACCAGTCCCTTACCCGGCTTAGGATGGTCTCTTCTGGAATCTCGTCGGCCACCAGTCTGGCAGTCTCCAGAATATGCTCCATCGCATCCTTGAGCTGAGCCAGCAACATGGTTTGATCAAACAGGTCCGGATACTCGGTCTGATTTGGCCAGAAATACTCATCTTCCCGTGATAATTCCAACGTCATGTTTCTGTCTCGGGAAGATACTGCCCAGGCTTCTAAACTCTGGAGTTTGTCTTTTAGTGAAGCGTTTGAAGTGGCGAGAAGGCACGCGGGATGCACAACCTGTGTCGAGGGGGCAGAGGGGGGGAGAGGCTCCTTGCAGTCATGCAGGACCTTGCAAGATGAGGACAGAGCCTCGGGGTTGGCAAGGGTCATGCGCCACGTGTCAAGGATGAACCGAATCGCTTTTGGGAGTTGGGTTGGCAGCTTAGATCTGGGAACACGCACCCCAGCCGAAGTCTTGTTCCCCATCTCCCAGAGAAACATCTCATCTTGGACCGTGATGTTGAGCCTGGCGATGCCGATTGTGTTGATGAAACAGGAGAGACCGATATCGACGGTTGCGCGATTAACCCAGAAATAGAACAACTGGTCAGCCATACTAGGCCAGATGGACAACACATGATGCCTCATCTTCCAGCCTCTTTCCCATGTTCGGTTGATGTCATCCCACCGGAGGCCACTGTTCAATTCCCACAACTTAGGCGAGATGAGTCGCATCTGTGTATCCAGGCTCTCGGCAGAGGCCCGGTACCTCTTGAGCTCTTGTTCGCCAATGTGCTCGAGTATGAATTTCTGAACTAGGTGGGTGGCTATGTTCCAAGACTTGTGCAGGGTTTGGTCTGGTGAGGTAGGAGCAGTGTCAGGGGCATCACCAATTGTCGGGTATACATAAGCGTTGAATAAGATGATAGGACATAGTTGAGTGGTAGCAAGAGCGATCTTGGTCACGTTTTGGGTGATGGGTATAGTCTGAATAGACACATCACTCTCTAGCGGACCAGGTTCGGTTCCCGCCGGCGCCAGGGAGTAAAGGATCATGGCACTCAACAGAGTAAAAAGCACGAGAAGAGTCAATGCCCATCTCTCGTGGATCAAATACAGGGCCCGGTTGATTTGATGGCCCATCCAAGGCATCACCCTTTGTCGTTCTTGCTGTTGGCGTCGCTGAATCGATTCCTCAATCTCACGATGGATCTGCTCCTCAACGAGGACCAAGAACTCTGGGTCGTCGGGGAGAGCATCCACTCTTCCAAGATCGATGATTACCCCGGGCGGTGGAGGTACCGTCAGCGGTGGCGGTCTCTCATACGATATGAGATAGGTGTCATTGAAGTGCAATGACAATGGACGACGCACAGAGGCTTCAAAATCGGCGTGGAAGCACAGCTCGATAGGCTGGCTATCGAGAGGGGACGAGGCGCCTTGATTGACGAGGCCGACAGTGAGTCGGATGACCCGAAACCCAGATGGGGGGTGAGGGACTCGTACCAAGCCATCCGAGTCGCGAGGTTCATTGCTGTCGGGGGCGACAGAGGTATCAGGAGCGATGTGGTCAACAGGAGCGGAATGCTCAGGAGGAACAGGATGATCGGTAATAGAGATATCATCGTCTGTAGTATGGTTGTCAGAAGTGACATTTCGATCCTCGTCCGATACCCTCAATCGTGGGCGCAATCTAGGAGGCATCTCGGTTATGCGTGCTTGGGCGTTGAGGACTCGACAATGGGACTTTGGTGCGATGAGGACGCAAACGAGACAAAGAACGAAGCCGGTGATAAGGCCTTTCAAGAAGCTACAGGCAAGTACCTAGTCAGAATCGGAGCAGCAGTGAAAGCAGCGTCAAACATGCCTGAGGTCGAGGTGAAGATGAATGAGAGACAAAGCGACATCCATCGCGAGCGGGGAGAGGATCAATCCAACAACCAGGCAGGTCCCAGCTCCTCACGTGGCTCAATGGATTAAAGAGGGAGCGGAATTGCACCAGTCGAACAGAGTCAACTTCGAACAGAGCCAACTTGGTTGAGATGGATGGCAGGTCCTGGTGGTTGGTGGCCTGTGCAGTGGCGTTGAGGCGAACAAAGAGGTTGATGAGGGGTAAAAGTCGATTCGAGAGGGTAGACAAGATTAATCAAGCGACCCCAAGAAGTTCGAAACTCGATTCAATGTCGATTAGTAGCTGAAGGCGGGTTTCGTCGAGTTGTCAAGTCGGGAAATGTTGTTGTAGTGGTGAGAATTTTCGCTAGGCTCCCATCGTGACTAACATCCAATGCGTCATTGTGTAACAAACATGACCAATTGGGAATAACATCCATCACAGGCGGTCGTCAATACGCGATAGGTTATTAGAACCTAAGAGGAGACACTCAGAATCCAAGTAATACTCTCTATATCCTCATCTCAAGCGTTGCAGGCACCAGGATGGATGACATGACCACACTGGCAACCCTTGGGCTTCTTCTGCCTACAAATACCTTCCTTTTCAGTCATCAGAATCAAGAAACGATAATTAATTGCCACAGAGAGGAGGTGAGTAGATTTAGCAGTTAGATTACAGTAAAACCATGCGTGTATTGAACTCCCTCGTCAACAATGCCCATCGCGGCCTCCATGATTGTTCCACCAACCAACAGCTCAACAACACCACAGCACCAGCCCAAATGCCACTTCAAACAATCATGCCAGCCTCAAAGTCTCCAGATGCCTCGATATCCCTTTCATCCAACTCGTCCCTCATGCTCCGCTCAAAGCTTGGCGCAGATGTCGAGCCAGACCTTGTTCGGATTCCCTTTGGCCGCCTCCATCTTGGGCAACACATCCTTCATGTAGATGGCCCGTGAGGTATCGTTCAGCAGCGTGAGAGCAGCATCAGCAAAGGCATCTCGCCACTCACGCATGTCACCATCATGCTCATCCGTCACCCCAGCCCACGCCTCGGAAATGGCACGTCGAGCCGCCTGGTAGTTCGGGCTGTAGGGATAGGCACAGTCATCGGCAGGATAGAACGGAGGCTTGGCGTGATCGAGGTGAAGGACCGAGAACAGCGTGACAGGTTTGTTGGGTGTCGCAGCATGAAGGCGAGCAATCCTTTTGTGACTTTGACAGATGAGGGCGTACGGCGAGAGGAGAGGCGTTTCAGGCTTGGGGGAAGAAGAGGCAGAGGACAATGCCATGCCAATGGCGACGATGCCGCACATTGCGGCGCCGCCAATCATTACAGCAAGCTGTAGGGGTAGAACCATTTTCACTGGAGAGCCATCAGCAACGAAAAGGTGGCCGGGGAATTGGAGATCTGACCTAAGAGTCTCGGACAGGTGCTTAGCTTGTGATGGCCAGAACGACTTGGACAGATCTGAGTAGAACGATCGGACAGGAAAGATGACATGTCAACTCTGCTTAATGAAAATCTGTGAATTTTGGAAGAGAAAAATGCGGTCAGTGGGCCACAAAAACGTGACATCAGTCATCATCTTGGTGTAGGTAGGTTGCACAACATCTCAACCTTCATCAAAGGAGCCTCACCTGCCCCAACATTTTCAACTTCTTCCCTCTAACTTATTTTGCTGAAAGGTTTGACGTACTTGCTCAATCCATCGTTCAACGCTCTGCTCCATAGCTCCAGAGCTGTCCGTCCTTCACCATGGCCTCCAATCCAGATGAGGACCCTCCCCCGCCGCCAGCTTTGTTCCGCCATGGTCAGGCTGTGGCACGAAAGCGCAAGGTACATCAGAAGCGCTGGATGTTGACGTCTACTGACAGCCATTCGTTCCAAGGCCCGGAGTAACCGATCCAACAGAAGCAACCGATCCGACGCATCGACTGCCACGCACGATACCGAGTCCCAGCCTGCTCCCTCCGTTCCAGAGCCCATCAATCCCCCCATTGCAGAAACGCTCAACATTCCCGTCGAGAACGCCGGCCCTACCCCTATTACGAACCCCATTCCCCGCGTGGATGGCATCTTAGACCTCCTCGGTTTGGATACTCTCTTCGACCGAAATCCCCTCCTCAATTTGGCCAGACACGAGCCGAACGATACCAGCGACCACGACGCTGGAGACATTGCCGTTGCTGGGCGCAATCCACTCGGTGGCTTGACCCAAACATCTTCACACCCAGAGACGGCGTCAATCCCAGTGGCTTCAACGCTCCCAGAGTTGACGCAGAATAATATCCAAAATAACAACCGGAATACCTACAACTTGACTGTCAACAACACATACGGCGAGGGTGTCGGCTTCGGAGGCGGTCGTGGCGGGCGTGGCGGCGGCGGCGGCGGCGGCGGCGGTAGATGGTGGTTTCCTCCTTGCGGTCCATATTGTACCTTACCCCTGATCCTACTTGTCGTCCTCCTTGTGTTTGTCATAGCAGCCGCCTACGGCATCACAACCTTTTGGAGCAACACCGTCACCAGCATCCAGAGCAGCTTTTCTGGGTTGACATCTTTCGTCGGTCTCGGCTACTTCGCTGCCAGCTCTACCAAGAAGCCCGAGCCGTCTGCAACCATCACCTTTGGCAAAGCCACCTCATCCGTCACCACGCCCACACCCATCGTCCCTTTTTCCTCAGGCATTGTCAAGGCCATCGATGATGTCGACCACTGGGTCTCGATACTTGCACAGTGGCCCAATACAGAGGCGTACTTGAGCGAGAATGGCGTGTTCTGGAGTGGGGAAGGTAGTGTCGGATTCAAAGATGTCGGTGGTTTTCGTGATGCTTGGATTGTCTTGTCTGAGGACCTTCGCAACCTAGAGAAAAGGATACATAGTGCATTTGCCCCCGTCGACAAGGACGTGTCCCAGTTTCTCGAGGAGCTCCGCGGCCACCCTGCCACCATACGCTGGCACCAAGAAGCCAACCGCTCACCTTGGCAGAAACTCCTCGCTTACCTTCCCTGGTCTGACAAGTCACCGTTTGATGTGCTGTACGCAAATCACCAGCGAGCAGAGGCACTCTCCACCAGGACGGCCATTGGACACGACATCACCATTGTGGACACGGCCAACAGCATCAAGAACCGACTTGGGCGCCTCAGGAAGGGGGTATGTGGACTCCGCAACTCGGTCGAGATAACGGGATACAAACTCACTTGGGTGGGTGCTGATGATGGTGGAGGATTTGGTGACGGCGTGACGACAGTTGCCTCTCGAGGGAATTTGCTCTGTGATATCTTTGCCCGGGCCGAGCTGCGGATGAAGAAGCTTAACGAGACGCTTATCGAACTTAATGAGTCGACTCAGATACCTGACGCCCTGACCACGGCCATGGTTTCTATTCGTGCCCAGCGGCACCCGGGACGCGAGATTCTTCGCGACGCTGAGGATGATCTGGTAGAATGGATTGGGAAACTGGCTAGGCCGGTTCGGAAGCTGCATCGTCTCGAGTTTGACTGATTTTTCAGGATACTGACTGGCCAAAGGAGGTTCCTGTGTATGAATCATGGATGCTCATATCTGTCAGAGGAGTAATTTCATTCCCATGTTCTTGTCAGCGCTGTAGATCATGTCCAAAGGTAGTTCACTGGTGATGGCATCCCTAGATCCTCATATTTACCCTGCAGGCTTCACTCGAGAGCCAACTGGACCCGAGTTGTCCTCAGGTATCGCAAGACATTCTGCCCCCATGCCCACCGTCAAGCCCAGCATCGCCATGAGGCCCTCACCACTGAAAATAGGAGACCCACATTGTCAACATCACCATCCAAGCAATTTCTGTATCACCTCAATGATGTCCATCGGACATCGGACCTCATGACTCCGATGGCGGGGAATCTCCTGGACTTCTTTGTCTCCAGACCGCTTCCCAACTATCTTCATCGGCGTGCCAGTTCATGGCGATTTCCATCAGCGGTCCGTGTCGTTCCTCACTGCCATCATCTTCATCTTGCTCGTCGTCCTTGTATCACCATCTCTCCGTCGGTTCGTCTCTCCCTTCACTCTGTCGTCTTTCCGAGGGTTCCGAGAAACCACGCCATCATCATGGGGAAGATCACAGGGGTAAGCCATCTCTCTGTCCGTCCTCATCATCTCCGAGCTGACCTGATCTTGCGCCCAGGAGTCCGATTCCCAACGCCAGTTCAACGGCATCTTTCTCGAAGATTTGCGCAAGCACACATCGCACCGAATGCGTTGGCTGCCCAGCGACCGGGTCAAGATGCTCCAATGGCTCGCCAAAGGTCGACACAGCATCGATACGATACGAGACGACCAACAGTCACTCAGCCGCCTCGCCACGTCGATCGGTATCGCACGCGACAATCTGCACAAGAAACACAGGGCGGTGCTCAAGACCAAGCTGCTCAGCAGCTTAACCTACACGCTCACTACCTTGCTGGCGAAGGGTGAGGTGACAGAGTACTGGGACCCGGCGACCAACAAGAGACGACTCCGATGGCCCGACGACTTGGTCAGTGAATACACGGGCAATGGAACTGCCGCTCTGGCAGCAACGGTCGAACAGGTCGACGACGCCGAGGCGACGCGGGCCCGGCAGGCCACGACCACGGACAGGACGGCCGCAGACGAGGCGCCCAAGAACCTGGCCAACGTGGTGATTGAGATATTCGACGACGACGACGACTTCGTCGACTCGGAGGGGGATGTTCAGATGACCTTGGCCGAGCCCTCAGTGGCGCAACCCGACGGCGAGAACAATGTACGTCCACCGCCGTGTTGTATAGTTGTTCGCCGCTGACGTAAGACCCAGGGACGGAACACGAACAACCAGATCGGGTGGGATCAGAATCAGGTGAACGAAGCGATTCGTCAAAGCCTACAAGATCAGCAACGCTCGCAGGGGCCGTGGGGGGTGAACCATCAGCAACAGGCGAACCACCACCAGCAACAGAGCCAACTTCCTCTGGGCTGGACTCCCATATCGAATCAGGGCCTCCAGTTCCCTTCCCCTCCAGGTGCTCCCCCCGGATTCCACGCTCCTCTCTCTCAACTCCCTACCAGTGATCCAATGAACGTTGAACCCCAAATTCCTCCAGGTAAGCAGCTGTCACGCTCAGCCGCAGGGTCAAGCTGACATGCCCAGAACTTCAAAGAATAATCGACGAGAACCAACTGGAAGCAACCCGGCTAGACCAGTATCGAGCGTGGTTGGAGGGTGAGAGAACCAACATCGCGGTCAGGGACCAAGAAATCATCAGACAGTCCCAGTCAATCGCACAAGAGCGACTCAAGTTGGAGCAAGACAAGCGCCAGGAAGATGCTCGAGTACAGACGGTCGAGACTAACAATGACTTCGAAGCAAAGACGCAACAGGATCGAGCCAACATCCTTAGGCAGCAGCGCGAGGAGCACGATCGAGCCATGGCCGATATGAGATGTCGCCGAGAGAGGCTTGAAGCAGAAGAGAGTGCACTGGAGGCGCGTTCCCGGGGGTACCAGGCGAAGTTGGAAGAAGTAGCCCTTATCGAGAGGCGACTCGAAGCCGAAAACGACCGGTTGCAGCAGAAACATCTGGAGACGGATCAGCGGCGGGGTGTGTTGCAAGAGCAGAGAGAGCAGCAGACCAAGATAGAACAGCAGCAGGCCGAGTTGGAACGACAGCGGGCTGAGTTGAAACAGCGGCAGCAGCGTCAACAGCAGAAAGAGGAACAGACTCGCCAGTACCAATCCCCACCAGCCACAGTCCAGACAACCGCCTTTCCACCCTTTGCTGAGATTCCACCCCTACGACCACTCTCACTCTTGGATTCGAAGCAGCAACGTGACGGGTCCCTCAGAGGCTCGGTCTTTCAGCCACAGCAGCCTGAGCCCGACAGCCTGGAGGATGCCCGAAAGCGTCTCGAAGCCCTCTTGGCACGTCCACCGCCCGACGACACTCAGGGCCCAGGGGCAGTTCTCGCCGCCAAGATGGCAGAGATGCCTCTGTCTCGACCTGCTCCGTCGCAGAACACCTTTTCTGTTCCAGACACTCTGTCTGTGTCCGACGCCGAGTCCGTCCGATCCGTTGCAGAGGACGACCATGATCAAGGCGACCAGGGATGGGCAACTCCAAAACTTTCTTCTGCCTCGCGGTTCAAGACCCCGCCTCTCTGGCCTTGGCAACTCTCTGATCATGACGTGGGGACACATGGTCTTGCCGACTGGCATACCCGGCCTGGTTTCGATCACGGCAACTTCGACAGCATTCAAGACCAGCGTGTTTACAGCGACACTGATGAGTTGGATACAGTCTCGGTCGTGGGTCCTTCTTGGTCCCTCCTGGATGCCTTGGAGAAAGCGCATCTAGGTAAATCGGATTTTGAGGCTTCTGCGTACCGTCAGCCCAAAGATCTTGACCTCGGTCCATCGACGACCATACTCGAGGCCTTACAGAAGAGCCGTCAACATGAAGCAGAGGACAACTCACAGTCTCCAGTGCCGTCGTTTGCCTAGGATGCAAACAGCATGGAACTGCTCCGAGGCACTTGTGACAGCCATGAACTCCAGCTTCGACACGACGCCTTGCATCGCCTGGTCGACATCTCGGCCAACAAAATTCTCTGGAGCTTTCAGCCTGACGATGATCCGAGAAAGAGAGATGCACTCGAGGCGTTGCGTCAAGAACGCAAGGATGTCCGGATGGACATTGCTGCAGAGTCTGGTGTTCTACGCTTTCTGCTGACCAGACACTGTTAGTGAGAGAGTTCTAGAGTCGGATTATGAGCGGGGGATGGGCGAGTGACCGAGTCCTGCCTGAGCTCAACGTGACGAGTTTGGTGTCACCTTGTGCACAGGTTGGGGCGAACGGTTGACGTGGCAGAGACTGATAGGTGTAACTCTTGGAACATTAGATAATGAATAAGGGTCACGATAGACGAGGACATGAAGTAATGACCGAGCCATAGACAGAGTAATTGTTACTTCAAGAGCGAGCAGCCACCTGGGAAACACTAACATGTACCAATAATGCAAAGCATCTGCTTATGTCTGACTGGTGCATAACGATTTGTGCATGTACTCCTCGTCGCTAATGTCATAATAAAGGAACGCGTCTCGGCGCGACGCGACACGAACAATCTGGGGTGAGTCAACACACGCGTCATGACCCCCACGAGTCAATCGACCTCATCTCGCTGCCAAGACACGGCCTGAGGGCTGAGCAGCAGCTATTTCTTGGCTACGAGGAGTTGCCCTGGAGGACGAATTGGACCCAGCAACGGTCCATCTCCCGCTTGCGCCGGGTACTGAAGATGCAGGTACCTCCAAATACTGAGAGAAGGGTTAGTGAAGGGGCGGAGAGCCGCCTCTTGGTTCGTCCAAGCAGATTTAGCAAGGTTGTGAGAAGGCTTATGAGCATACGTTTTAGATGGAAATTAAATAGTAAAATAAGCAGAAAGGTATTATTTATTCTCACTCATAGCAATGGTAAAGATATGTCTCGTGTCGCCGTGTTTTGAGAATATCCTCGTATTGGCCCACGTAATCTCCGAGGCCTACCCTACAAAAACAGTTACTTTGAGGGTGAATGAGTTGGCAGACCAAATTCTCACTACCAGATGAACATAACCTGTACTAGGCGTGAGCTCCTAAAGCATGGCTGCACTGCATTATATTATTAAACTGTAGGGTTACATTTGAGTGTTGTAAAAATAAGAATAGTTGGCTATACCATTTATGTCTATAATATTGCCATGGTCCAGGATGAGCAACCTTGCAATGGGATTGAAAAGTCTGTACGACGATTGGGGCAAGATCATCATCTGGCTTGTATCTAATTGCATATTAACGACTACATTCGGGCGAAATCCAACTACGTCCTGGCTCGATGCACAGCTGTTCACCAGGGCCCTGATGGCATCGCCTAGGTTCAGAGAGCAATACCGGTCAAACAGCGTTCAAAATTGACCTTGTGCCTTTGCCAGACCACTGCTTAGATACTTTGAGGTTATTGATTGTCCGTAAATACCTTTCTGCCATGGAAGTTATCTTGACTCGTCTTCCTACCCCAATAACCAGGCGAATTCTTCGCAGTTAGAGTCTTAACAGAATGCGGAGCATGTCACATGAAAAGGTAATAGAGCCTTAGCTTCACAAGACTCATTACACAACCTAAGCAATGTTTATAAAGTCATAGGAAATACACCTCATTTTTAGTTCAAACCATTACAAGCAGCTTAGCATAGTACAGGAAATATAACACCTACAGCTAATACATTCCAGTTTGAAGTGAGTATCACCAGTTGTAACTGGTTGTAACTGGTTATGAGTGATGATCACCTGGGCGATCATGTGACAGGCCTTTGCAATAAAAGTGGAGAACAACCAGGTCCGACCTGATTATTTCCCCCACATCAAGCGCGGGACTTAATGAAGGAGGAATTACAATGTTGATGGATCTTAGGTATGTTATGTATTATTCTTCATGCTGCAGTCTATATCATGTAGAGTAATACATAAAATGTGATGTCTTTTAAAATAATCGGGCTCTCTCTTCCGCTGTTGTCCGCCAGAGAGGAGAGACAAGTGGAACTTACCAAGCAAAACACCATGCCAATAGCTTCGCTCGCGTATTTTAAGTTCATCATCGGCCTCTCCTTTTGACTATCAACTGTTTCTCTCTCACCATGGAATCCCACCATTTTAAATATTGCACAAAATTCCCATTGCACAGTGCCTGTGTCACCTACTACGTACATGTTACACGCACAATTTCTCTTGTTTGCAAGACCCTGCCCGTTTTCATGTTCACCCCAAGATTTTTCCCTCTTCCAACCTTCTCTTTTTAGCATCCAGAGTTTTCATTCTTGTACCAAGCTCTCATCGTACATCTTTGGTCGTCAAACAGCAACTGCCCAGCCCTCATCGGCGCTGGTCTGGCGCCTCCCCGTCAGCATCACCTCCAACCTTGCGTTTCCCTCGCCGAGACGCCCACTTGGCCCACAACGAATCTCTTCACCTCCGCCACCAAAAATGTTCGTCTCTTACCATTGACTGAAGCCTGCTGCGCTGGGAAGCATCTGACCATGGCTAACTAGTAATCGCTAGTAGATCGTCTTGTTCACACGCTGTCCCGAACAGTCAACCCTCTTCGAAGACATCCCCTATCCCCTTACCTCTACCATCTGCAGAGCGAGTTCCTCTCTTTCATCGCCAAAGAATACCACTGCATGGATCACCCATCTCTCATGTCTGCCGCCCAAAAGGGAGCCGAGGCACTTCATCCTTCCCCTCAGACACGCGGCGGTGCTCCAGACATCGAAATGGTGGACGGAACGACCCCACGATCTGATAACCCCGTTGCACACACATCCGGCGCTGAACATGTCACCAATGGCCCTCCTGCCATCTACCATGCCCGAATCGACAAGTTGGAAGCCGAAATGACGAAGCGCTTGAACGACCTCAAGGAAGAAAACTGCCAATTGACTGACAAATGGATGAACGAGATACGGGTGGCTGAAATCAACGACGAAGCCGATACCACCAACGATGAAACCGGAAGCGTCAACGACGCGCAGGGTCAAGTTCGCACCAGCAGATCTCCCGCTGTTCCAGGAAAGCAACGACCCCAGAAGCGTCGTGGCTCATCGATATCCGCCTCGAAGGTCAAGGTCATGATACGCGAGTTTGAGGGCCGGCAGGGCAGCATAGACAGTTTGAGCCGATACTTCGTCGCGGAAGTCGCCAGCCTACGAAAGGCATCGGCAGCCCCAGCATTTGGTGCACCCCGGCTTTCATCCACTGCTGCTGCGGGGCGGAACAGTCAACTTCTCCCTGACAGCCAGCTTCCGTCCGACGACAAGCCCCTTCGTCAGCCAGAGGCGGATACCAGAGATCCACCAGCCAGCCAGCCCCAGACCGCGACTCCTGGTGACAGCCAGAAGACCTTCACTCTGACCTTGAATGAGATGGGCAAGAACTTGACCGAGAACCTGCAGAGATTTGCTCAAGATGAGGCCTTCACTGGCATCATTAACATCAACGACCCTGCTGGCATCCTGGATGTGTCATGGGAGGGGCTCATAGACAAGCTTCAACAGAGGCAAGCTAGAGAGACTGACACGACGGAAGTCCGGTACCAGTACGGTCGCGGAGACGAAGAAGGTAGTGATGTCTTTGATGACGCTGGAGAAGGATGGTGCAACTTGTTCATCAACAAAAACATGTCCACTCTGAAGATGCCCAAGTACCCTCAGGACGTCCAGCGACCTTCCCCTGCCCAGGCTTCCAAGTTTCTTGATGATCTTGTGGATAAACTTCCTGACAAGCCCTGTACCTACTACGTCGGAGGTTCGATTGACTCTCAGTTGGCCAACCTGGTTGACTCTGGAAACCAGTTGGCGGATTACAACAAGACGCTCCCGGGAATCTCATCAGTCTATTGCCATCTTGGCGACGCCTCTTCGGGCACGGCCCTGCACCATGAGGACGCGGCGTTCTGGTCCTGCAACTTGACCCTCGTTGGCTTCAAGCTGTGGATTCTCATTGACGAGAAAGACAACGACAAGCTGCACAAATTTCTGAAGTGGCACTGGGTTCAGCCACCAAAGGAGTCAACGTCGCAACTCTGCGACCAATGGGCTCGCCATCTTTGCCTCGTTTTCGGCCCCAAGCGGTTGACAAAAGAGCAAATCGGTCACAGCGTTCTTGTGACGGGTCCCAAGCAGATGATAGTAACTCGGCCGGGGCAATACCACCTTGTGATCAATTATTGCTCTTCGTTCGCCATCTCGACCAACTTTTTGCTTCCTGACGAACCACTGTTCCCAGAGACGATCTCCACCTGTCGAGACTGTGGTTTGTATCGACTAGAGGACCCTGCAAACCACCTAGTCGATGCTGGAGGAGCTGAGGCCAACAAAGCTAGTAGAACGCAAACAACCCTTAAGCCGACCCCTAAGAAGCCACCTGCCAAGCCACGTGGAGCCAAGATACATGGAAACAAGATACAGGGAACGTCGGGTGCCATGACGCGCTCCCAGGGCGGCATTCGGTCGGTCGTGAAAGAGCTCAAGAGGCTCGACCCCAAGGTTCGCATCGCTGCCAAGGACGCGGCAGCCGACTTGAATACCTTTCGTCTGGCCAACATCATTCGGACCCGACTAGCCGTCAAGCAGTTTGTTTCCCTGGTGGAACAATGGAGACACCAAGGGGAACCCCAGCAGAGTATGCCCGAAGGAGAGGAAACACAGTTCCAGGTCTTGACGCGCAGACTTCAAACAATCGACAGAGCGACGCAGAGTGCTCATCTTGGACAGTTGCAGGTCCGAGCGGGCGAGTTCTACCTTGCCTGGGAGCTTGCTAAGCACCGGGAGACTGAGGGCCGCGAGAGATCAAGCTCTGCCTTGTGTGAAGACATCTATACAAGCCTAGGATGGAAGAAGAGTAGGTTTGAGACGCATCGTGATCACGGGAACAAGTGGCTGGCCTTGTGTGATAAAGGTATAGTTCCCCGAAGTTATCGACCTGGACTCATCTGCTATATCTTCTTTGGGAAGAGGTTCAATAAGTTCAAGGTGTCTCATACGGATTATCTTGGACCGAAACCTAACAAAAAAGCCGACACGAAATCGTTTGCGAGAATGTTGCGGGGTTCCTACATCAACGCCATTTGCAAGGCTGGTGAAGCATTCTTGGCGGCGTTGGAGGGGTCCCGGGAGGTCAAGTTCCAATTCGAGGTTGAGACCAATACTGACTGGGACAACATCGACGAAGATGAGGTCAAGAGACTTCTTTGTCAGGTTGGGGAGAAGGACGAAGATGAAGACATGAGTGATGGCTCAGACTTGACCGATTTGACGGACTTTGACCCAAATCAGTTCCCTGAGGGTGAGGGTGATGATGAATTCGATGAGTACAATGAGGAAGATGAGGATCATGAGGAAGATGAGGACGATGAGGACGATGACGAAAGCATGTATGATCCTGACGAGTGATAGAAGAAATGCGAAGAGTTGACGGAGCAATAAGAGTATATAATAATAAGTTATAATACCTTTATATTAGCTAAAACTAATATAAAAAAATAACTAAGTTATTATATATTATAAATTAATGCCAGCCCTTCATCTAAGCGGCTGCGAGAATTCTCACTGCCAGCTGAAACTGTCAAGGCCGTTTTGGAAGACCCCCATGCATGGCTCGACGATAACACGATCGACTTACTTTGTTCCGCTCTCCAGATCCTCCACGGGGGAGTTTACCCGATCCGTGTTTTCCCGCTGCAGCGTATGAGCAAGTCCGCCACTGCAAAGTTTAAAAAGAATTTGAAAGAACACCTGAAAGACTCGGGCGATATCTTTCTGGTAAGTAACCCAGGATCTCACTGGACCCTGATTGTGCTATCAGAGATGTCCGAGAATGTCTGCAAGGCGGCATACCATGATTCCATGTACAACGCTGTAGCCGCCGAGAGAGCCAGGGGGCAGGTTGAGGCATGGATGAAGGTAGTTGAGATCGAGAAAAAGATCGAGTTTGAATTTCAGGTGGGTGGCACTCTGAACAACTCTACTGGATAATGCTAATTCCTATCAGAACTATCCGCAGCAGGAGGACCACTCAAGCTGTGGTGTGTATGCGGTTAGTTGTTTCCGGCGAGTGCTGACAAGTACCCATAATGGCACTCTTACTCGACCAGCTTCAGAGGAGAGGCTGTCTTATCTGGAAATGCTCACGGGCATGACACAAGACCAGTAGGCTCGTCTCCCTACACTTTATTAGCCAACGGCGAAAGATCTTTGTGGCTACAATACTCAACGTTTGGAAATGACAGAGTCACAGTTCTTTGCAGACATGGACGGAAAGCTCGCGCGAGTCAGCCCTCAGATAGATTTTGAACAAAAACCTTCAAGATGTGAAGCAGCAGTTGGAGCAGCTCACACGGGATGAGTGGAAAGCCAACGAGAATTTCATAGCTGTTCAAGTTCGCTATGAAATGGGCAAGAGGGCTGACCAAGGTCTGGATGAGTTGGCGCAGCGGAAAGAATATGCGCAGCCTGGCCAAGGTACTGATGTGCCATCTCAACTTGACATCACCCTGAAGCTGCAACAGGAAGCTACCGCTCAAGCTAATGAACGCATCAGACGGTGTCTGGATGAATTTAAAGTTAGCGAGCAGCAGGTGGAAGACGCAAAGATGGCCCTTCTTGAAACACAGAAGCAAGTCGAGGATGCCAAGGCCAATGTTAAGAGAGTTGAGCGGCTCAAGGACATGCCCAATGGAGATCTGACGAAAGGCGCCTCCAGTGTCTAGAAATAGACCGAGCTTTGCTGGAGGTCAAACAGGAACGAATTGGGCAGCGACTAAAGGAGATCGACCAGGAGAAGACCCAACTTCTAGCAAAACAGGAGATGAGTCGAGGTGAACGGGAATTGCTGTGGAAGGACATGAGGAAGGGTAAATGGTTTGAGAAGGGTTGACTGGTTTGTCTAGAGCCTGAAGAAAAGTGAGAATCGTGGAGATTCAACATGTGGCATGAAGATATGGGTAATTACTCTGGCTAGAACGGGTAGGCATTGTTGTCTCATTTGAAGTTATGTTATCTTCTATGGTAAATATGCTATATTGGCTAATCGGGTATAAAGTGTTGACTAACCTTGAGTAAAGATGACCGAGCAGGGAATGATCAGACCTTGAATAAACGGCGAATGATCTTTGAAGCTTCATGACCAGATAAAGACCTAACATGGATGGGCATGCGGTTCACCGGGTTCGAGAAGAACGGCATATCATGGACAGTTGAGACACTTAAAACAAGATGAAGAGAGGAGGATTACTGAAAATTTCCAGTAATGGGCGGAGGTTAAAAGCTATTAAGGTGAGAGAAGTATCGCGGTAGCCTAGTCTCCCCGATAGCTCATACTATCACAACCACCCTGATCACCCCGAACCTGTTCGCTGCATGAGTCTTATCTCTCATGTCGTGACATCTTTCCAGCCAATAGCCGGATCGTATTAGCGAGCCTCTACAACCTCACTTACATGGGTCAAGTCCTGTGTTACACAATACACAAGTCCAACGTTTCAGGGTGAACACGAGTCCAACCTCCCAGGGTGAAAGTTTTTCACCTTCACTTCCATCCCTCTTGCATCTCTGGTCCCCTAGACTTAATACGAAACCACCTTCGGGAACACAACACACCACGACGATAATCCTGTACCATACGGCACCCCCCGATGGCCAGACCGCGTCAACACCACCATGACCAAGTCACAAGAGCACATATGCAATACGCATAAGCAAATACTCAGCCGAGAGCTGAGTATCAGTGTCGAAGACTTGATAGAGTACTTTAACACAGGCTCTGTAGCTTTCTGGAAGAGCTTAAGGGAATTCATTCGAGACAACGCAATTACCAACGGAGATCAGCTCGAGGAGATATACCCGGTGCTTTACGAAGCCTCCCATTTACGTCGTGTCAGCCCTAGGCAGGGGTCGGGCGTAAGTGAGGTGTGGAAGCCCGCAGATCTCAAAGCAACTCGGGAGTTGATGAACCAAGTCGATGTGCAAGCTCAGCCAGCCTCTGCGCCACCAACCGAAGGTAGTAATTTGACCTAGGTACACGTCGTGAAGGAACCGGGTGTCCATGTCATCTTCTGCGGCATCACACACTATGAGGACCTCGCTGAGCAAGAGTTTGTTGCTAATATCCCTTGTTGGCCCGAGAAATGGGGCGATGGGGCCACGCTGGACAATCTCACAGCCGAATGACTCCAGGAGCTTGAGGACATCCTGGGCCCAGGGCTGGTTTCCAATATTGGTCCAAAGAACAAGGTTCAGAGACTCAAGGACAACATCTTAGGCACTTATTACTAGATTTAAGAAAGGTCCCGTATTTAAAGATCAGGTTAATCAGTTGGTCAAAGTGTCGGTAGCCTCCATGTTCCATGAATCCACTATTACACTGTACTGGTGGTCATCCCCTAAAGCGCATCTTAACGCTTTCATGGCTCGCATACTGGCTGTGACTCGCAGGGATACGAGGGGAAGGGAATAATCATTACATCACCGTGGTACAACAGACTCGCTTATGAGGGCTTGTGTTACTCAACACTGGTGTTATGGCCATGTTGATTGTTGCCTAAAATCGACCCTCACCCTCCCACCAACACCACCACAAATTTGGCCTGAAATTATTCTTACTTACCCAGATTTACTTTGGAATTGGAGCGGCTCTCGATCGCTGGCTAAAATGCCAATCCCTTTGTACAACCTTACGCCCGAAGAGCGGCGCATCTTCGATCTAATCTGCTCCGGCAGGCCATGGAAGGAGATAAGCAGAGAGGACCAAGACGCCATTCATGCCCTTGATGCAAAATACCCAGATCTCGTCAAGAGTTCTATCCAAACTCCAGGGGGATCTGTCGCATCAAGCTTGCCACTTAGCCAGGTGAGCGAGCTCCCGGAGACACCATCCCAGTTATCCCGTCCACGCCTCTGGGAGGCTTACCATAAGACGCAAGACATATGGAAGGGACAGCTTGGTAAGAAGGACTCTGGTACAATTTCAACCCTGTAACTGACATGTTCTCCTCAGCCGAGCCGCATCTTGTTCCCCTCCCAAATCCTGGCCTTGCCAAAGGCAGCATGTGGGCTCAGCCTGGCCCTCCCAGCCAGTTCTTCTTGACTAGCCCCCCCCTCGCAGGTCAGCCTGCCTCCCTGGTCCAGCCTCCCATGAGCTCATATCCACGCGAAGCTCAACCCGCCCCGCCTCCCAGTCAGCTCAACCTGACTTCATCCCCAGCCGCCGCCGAGGCTTCGACTCCCATATCGCCAAACTTGCCTGGCTACCGACGACCACCACCGCCTACCTCTCTGAGCCCATATCCACAAGAACAGGCCAGCGTAGTCCCGATGACTCCTAGCCAGCGAGGACCGACAAGCGCTCCAGGACCAAGCCAGCAACAGCCGCCGGTTCCATCCCAGAAGCTATCGTCCCATGAGACTGAAAAGATTCAACTCCTTAAACGCATCGCCGATCGTCGTGCCTGGGCCACCCAGAAGAGAGACGAGTCGGCTGAGCGCTACCGTGCGTCGCTCCACGATGCAGTGGACGCAGAGACAGACGTCGCCAAGTTGACCAACGAGCTCCAGGAGCTGGCCATCCAGGAGCAGCAGATCCGCAACAGCACGCACCTTGCCCAGGAGACGCCAAAGACATCTTCGGCCAAGAGGCGCGAAAGAAAGAAGAGGGCACAGGAAAAGCAAGGCAGCTTCGACAATGGAGAGGATGGCTACGATGATATCTAGGGGAGAGATAGCTGGATGTGAAGGGATGATTACAGTCAGGAATGGCCGTTTGAGTTAGATGAGCATCACAGTCCAATACAGTGAGAAAGGGCATACGAAATCAGGTACCCTTAGGGTATCTCCTCAGCAACAGTCTCTCACCCTTCAGCATGTCTCATCGTTGCACAATGAAATGCTAACATTGGAATGTTTCTTTCCTCTCATTGTTGCTCCGGTTACTCCGGTATGTGAGTCATCTCACCTAGTATCACACTGATCACTGGAACCACATCCAAGCAAAAGCCTTTGACTCCCCACTCTTGTACCACGCAATGCACGTGGCTCTGGGTATTTTGATAGTCACATTGTGAATTTACCTGCTTACCTTTACATATCAACCACAGAGGTATTGTGGCAAGCATCACGCCCTCTTCATCAGACATCACCACCAGGCCATGCCTACCACGCGAGCTTCGGCTGCCCATCATTCTGGGAGTGAGGTGGCAGAAAAGCCAGACCTGGCAACAAAAGTGTCCCCAGCCCCGGAAATAAGTTCCGCAGAGTTCTCAAGCCACGAAGTTCTCCCCCCAGGCGACAAAAGTAATTCTACTCATCCCCTGGTTCCATGACGGTAGCTAACGTACCTTCACTATAGCGCCGCTCAAGGCAACCTCCCTCATCAAAGCCACCAAGTCGACAGGCATCAATAGAGCCCTGCGTGCACGCCAGACACTGCGATTCATCCGATCCGAGCATCTTCAGAAGACGGACGAGGCCTACAATGTAATTCAGACGGCTGACCCCGGTTTCTACTCCCTCCGAGCCCTCGCCGAATCAGAAGTTGGCAATGAAAACGAAGAAGACTGGCCAACTTCTTGGGTTGGGATTAAGGGAGCCTTCCAAGGCTGGACCAAAACCCACCTGAAGAAGTGGCTCACGGTTGACCTCCCCGCTCACCTGGCCCAGAAGGCTGGGGAGCTTCAGAGCGCTAATAAGGAGGCTAAGAAGACGGAAAACAAGGCGAGAGATGAGTTGCCCGGAGCAACTTCCACCAAGGCGTCTGAGATACCCAACACCACTTCCAAGGAACAGGAGATCCCTAAGGCGAACGAGCAATCGGCAGGAGAGGCTCATGCCTCGCAGGGAACTCGACCCGAAAAACCGTCAATCAACAATGAGGCGAGCGACAAAAGTGCCAGAGCGGCCTCTGAAACAACCACCATGGACAGACCGTTCAACAGTGGCGGTACATCTCTTGGGATCCAGTCGTCTATTAAACAGAATCATGTTGAGAAGGGTTCAGGAGGGTCCATCCAAGCCGGTAAAAAGAAAGACATGCCTGATTTAGTTGATGTGTCTGTTCCGGGCTCTTCGACTGAGGATCACCCTCCAAGAGCCCCTGGCCCACAC